>OY728122.1:2141000023-2141600023 GCA_963277665.1 Viscum album | reverse complement strand
AATAGTTTACTTGATATGAAACATTGATCTTAAAATGAGAAGATATATATTATACCCTATAATTAAATTGGAAGGAATGAACAAATATATCTAAATTATGAAAACAATATGCATTGAAATTTTTAATAATGAAAATTTAATGATTAATTTAAAATATTTAAGTAGTTAATTATATGTAAATTTATTTTATACATTAAAAATATATTTTAGTAAAAAAAAATTGGAATGGTATTTTGTACACATATATTATAATAAATTTATAATATTTATATAAATTTTATTTTTTCAAAAATTCATTTTTTTAAATCAACTTTTCAATATTAGTTTATCGTTATTTTTTATGATTTTTCTAAAAAGATATATTTTATAGAAAATAAAGAAAAATCATGGTTTTTAAGAATTGTCATTTTCTTGAGGAAAATTCCTATTATGTTTTTTATTTATAAAAAATTTAAAAAATATTAATTTAACTATAAATAATATAATAAATTATAATGGAATATAATTTTTACCTTAATTTGTTATTAGTTCATTTTTGTCATAAAAATACATTTTTCTAAAAACTATTTTTATAAACGCAATGTATTTTTATCTTAATAAATTAAATTATTCTCAATTTAAAAATTATTTTAATTATATTTATGGACAATATATTTAATAAAATACTTAAAATTTCATTCTATGGTTTTTACAAGGAATTTAATGGAATTAATTCTTTTTTATGGTTAAAAATGAGTTAATCTAAAATGAGTTTTCATTGCAGTTTGGGTTCTTATTTTAAATTAAAACCATACACTTATAGAAATTTATTATATTGAATTACATTAAATATTTTAAGTGATTATAATAAATATAATTTAATATTATTAACTTAATTTTTGAAATATAATGAATTGTAAAAACATTAATGTTTTATTATAATAGTTAATGTTAAAACGAGTTTACTATTGGTTAAAGCTAGAAATAATTGGAAGGATTGCAACCTAAAATTGTATAATTATTATTAATTTAATAAATTTAAATATAATCATATTCTAAATTTAAATTAATGTCTATTTGGATCCACTTCCACTTGAATGTGACTTTATACCATTGAATCATTTTAATAAATTCAATGTATATCCCTCCTCTCACATAGAAAGGGGCACCTCTTATCCTCCCTTATTCAAAAAATTATAAACATATATATCTACTGATGTCTAATTCGAAGCCTCTCTATATTACTTCCCTTCAACCTAGTTCTTCTCGTATTCTCCCATGACCAATCGTTCCAGCCTGTAGTTTTATTCTACATGAGGTCTCTCAAAGAAGTGGTATAATTATTAATGAAGCCCTTTAATTTTTTTTCTTCTTAAACATTCTATAAACGTATTTTATATCTAAAAATGATTCATATTGTTCCTTAAATACTATTTTTTTTATATTTTGATGATATTAGAACCGTTTATGACCTCTTTTCAATCAATTTGGAAATGAATGCATAACTCATATGTACATGCGGTCTCCCACATCCACCCAGTGTTATAATTCATTTTCCATTACCATCTATCAAGTTTGGATATTAATATGGATTTAATTATTATATATAAAAGTGATTTCATAATTATTCTTTTTTAATTATATAATATTATATCTATTCTAAAAATCCATTTCATTGAAAAATGATAACATTATTTACATATTCGTGTGGTCTACCACCTCCCCAAAGTGATGTAATTTTTTTAATACCACTTAATATGAATGGTTACAAAAGTATATATAATGATTCATAATTATAATAGTTAAATTATATGGTTTTGGAGATGTTGGAACCGTGATCTATTTGGAGGGACCATATCTTTCGAACAAAAATATATATGAAAAGTAAAATAAACAAAATATGTAAATAATGAATTTAATAGAGAATTGTAAATATTTTTTTAAATGATATAATTGGTTCATATATGATATTATAATTATTTGTATTGTTTTTTAGAAAAATAATAATGAAAATTATTTATATAGGAAGTAAAACTGCTTTTGAATTAAGTTGTAGATATGGTAAGAGTTCTTCCTGAAAATTTTGTTTTTTTAAATGTTTTATGTTATGAAACTATTTTTGTCAATGAGGTTTAAATAATGAACCATTGACATGTTATATAATTTATAATTCAAAATTAACTATTTTATAGTTAAATTTAAAATTATTTCATCAAAGGGGTTGGAATTCAGATGTAAAACATATGGAAATTTATTATCATCTTAAATTATCATCTTCAGAACATATGTTATATTATAAAAATATATTCATTGTTTTGTATTAAATACACCTATAATATGTTTTATCATGAATTTATTTATTTTATTTTATTTAAAATTTTATTATAATTCATATCTTTCATGGGTTCCATGGTTTTTGGTTAATATCTCACTATTACTATGATTGATTATGAATAAATTTTATGATGATGAAATTATTGGATATGTTTATCACATATATTATTTATTTATCTAGAATTATTTATTTTTTATATTACATGTTTTATTTTCATTATTTACTTTTAGTTTCTTAATAGAATGAATGAATTTTTTATAAAACACATAATTTTCTATCTCTTAAGTCAGGAATCTTTTATTTTATTCCAATTTTATATTTAAAAAAAATCTTGAATATACTCAATAAAAAAATATATTTATTAATTTAATATTTAAAAATGATTCTATTTTTATAAAATTTAAAATTTATTTTAATTTCATTTTTTGAATGGGTGTTGTTAAATTATTATCGAAAATGTAAAAGTAATACACGATTCAATGAACACCATATGAATATATATTCCCCACCATCAGTAAATCTATTATATTTGAATATTTATTTATATGTATCTATGGGTTTTTAAATGAATATATTTTTCTTAAAATTATGTAATTTTTTTATATTTCAATTAGATATTTTTGATTGAAAACGGTATTTTACTAATGAATTTTTCTATTGAATTTTGTAAATGTGTAATGATCTATGGAAACATATGATGATGTTTCTTACAATTTAATGGGGATATAATCAAATGATACATTATTAATTCTCTTTCTGGATGGGTTATGATTGTGATCATGAAATATTGATTAATTATTTTCCTTTTCCATTGGACAATTATGGATGTAATGATAAATATTTTCATGATCTTTTTTAATATATATGAATAGATTATAATTATGTAATATATGGGTTTTTACCATGACATAAGGACCCTTTGATTTTCATTTTAAACTATATTTTAATTCATAAAAATGTTTATAATATTTTAAGCAAGTGTTCAAGATCATTTGGGCCTTGTTCGGATACCAGAGTTTCTTATTTTTGGAAGTAGAGGGTGAGGCACATGGTTAGCACATAATTAATGATTAATATGCACCTCAAACACATGTTTCATGGATGGTGTTTCATGATTTTCCAAACCATGTACTCTAGGATGAATAGACAAGAATAAAATTTAAAACATGTTTTAGAAGTGTTTTACATGGGTTGTGCATAATTATTATATTTGTGCGCCTAACCGTGTACCTAACATGGTGATAGGGTATTACCATTGGGCTGTGATGATGTACGTTTGGTGTATGGTTTGGAAAACTGTGTTGCCAAACTATGAATTTCTTTAATGTTAGGTTCGTTTAAATTTTTTCCTCTATCTCTTTAAAAGATAAAACTATTTTCCATTTCATCATTCTCTAGTAGTTTCCTCATATGTGAAGAGTTCCCTAGTGGAATACTGTAGGGATTTGAGGTTTCTTCCTCATCCAAAATTCCCCTTGCATGCAGTTTATCTCATTCGATTACTCTCAGTATGATCATTAATCCATTGGGTTCTTTTATTTGGTAATATCACCATGCATTGTTATATATTCAAGAAGATTATTTTTCCTTATTCTTTGGTTATTAATATATTTATCAATTTTGTTATATTCTAACCCAAATTAGATGGTGATACATGATGAGGGTTCTTATTACTCCATAATTTTAGTGGTTAATAACTTTCCCTCAATTATAATTATCTATATTTATTTTTGTTGTGAAAATATCATTTTTATCAAGTTTTTATCTTGAAAGTTTTTCTTCAACAATCAATTTTATTTATTTCATAATTAATTCTCTAAAATAAACCCCTTCTTCTGTTATAGATCAGTTATCTAAACTGGATCCACCCCTTTGGTGTGGGATGTATATCCCTATGGAAAAATTTCCAAATTATCAACTGAAACACAAAACAGTTCACTTGGTTTGGGACTCCCCTTAAATTACATTACTTGGAATAGATGAACTATCAAATAGGAAATTGGAAATAATTTTATCTTGTATCTCATTAATTGGGAATGGAAACAATAATGGTATGACCCCTCATATAAACCACTTTCATTTATAAAATAAATAGTGGTCTCTAGAATTATATAATGTGAAAAAATAACATGGTTACCACCTGGACATTGAATTTTATATGTGTATGGTTCATATTATTATTATGGTCATTTTTACATTCAATGGAGTTTTCATACTTGACCCACTGTGGATTCAAGAGAGAATTTCTGGATCACTCAAAGGATGCCACACCGATTTCGGATTATTTCCAAAGCATATACCCAACATGGAATCTGGTAAATGTCTTACTACTACGTAAATGACTTGGAAGATTACCAATTATTCACCTAATTTATTTCTGGATATTGCAATTCCTTGGGTACACTCCAGTGGTTGAACTGGCATCCTTAGGTAGCAGGCACCATAGAGTCTTCCCTTAGGAACTAGTTATTCAAAGAAGTAGATTTATTGTGGATATACTCAATGAACATGGTTAGATACAATCATAGTAAAATTCCTTGAGTGTACCCCATAGAAAAAATTATGACCCTTATATCTAGACATCATGATTTACTGTTGCGTGATAGCCTAACATTCTATGGTCATAGCTGAATTGGTTTCACCATGATTTCTCTTATTATATCATTACTACATGGATGTCTTGGTTAATCCTTTTGTTACACATTATACATGTTTCCTCTAGATAAATACTTTGTTTATATCAGCTAGACCCTATCCATTTATTTTTTACCAGTTCATATATATCCTTCATATGCCGAAGCTGGTTTTGTGGGCCATCAACCCATTAGGATTATAATACAAGCATTGTATTTATTTCACACATTATAATTCCAATACTTATTCACATACCTACACATTTTTACATTTATATTCCTAGACTAGACTTGTTATTTGCAGCTTTCTATTTGACCTGCTGAGTATATCTCACACCAAATTTCGGCCTCCGATTAGTACATAGAAAGACATTATGGTTCAGGTAGGGACATGGGCGAGGGCCTGACCTTTCATACCTTATTTTCATTTAGAATGGGGGCTTATACCATATGGCCAACCATAAGAACAAAATTCTATTTGAGATATTTTTTGTATTTTTTATTTTGGTATACCTGTATTGTATTGTATGCCTGCAACCATTTATGCATGTTCATCTTTATATATCATCATGACATTGTCATCATTTTTTATACAGTTTTGGTTATTATTTTTTAGTTTACTTATCATATATATAATTTTATTTTTATAATTCTCTAGATAGTCATTGTTATCATTGTGATTATTCAATTTATTGTTATCATTATACCTCTATGTTCCAATTTGATCAAAGGACATAGTCTCCCCACAAACACTCCCTAGACCCTCGCTTCTTGTAAGAAGCCTTTGGAATAAAGAGAGGCGCACATGAGTCCATGTGTCCACTAATTCAGATATAGATATAGATTGAGATGGGTAGGTAAGTCACAAATAATGTTATTTTTGGTTCTATTATATCCCTATAATGAATTTGATAAATATTAATGTTTAATGAGATCATGAGAAATGCATGAACATTTCATAATCCTAATATACAGTATATTAGAGGTTAACCTTTTTGAAATAAATGGTACACAATATATTATACCAAGACCACAAGATTGTATGTAAATGGTTATCCAAAGATGAGATCGGGAACATGGGTGGTTATCCTATGTCTAATATGTGATGACGGTCATGGTGGCTATCCATGACATAAGATTTATATGATATTGATTATGCCACACTTTATTCCATTATTTTATGAAATGTTCTTCTACTATTTTTATCCTCTCATGGATAATGTTAATTTATTCTTTTATGATTTATGTCTTATGAACATCCAAGACATTTTCCATGACTCATGATTATATTAATTGTTAAGTGAGAATCTCAATTATTAATCTCATGTTCTCATACACTTATGCTTATGGAATTCACATATTTGATCTCTTATAGATATATACATTGTTTACCTTTTTGGGAATCTGATCTCAAACATTCATATATTTCTTTCTCATCAAAATTATTAACAGTTTTAAGTATGCAATGATAGTGAAGGGTAATATTTGGGAAGAACTAGGTGGGATATTAGCTCAATATTTTATATACCAGTTTTTTATGTATCAATGTTTCCAAATAAACTAGGCATATTTTTTTGTAGTGTTGATCATAATCATTTTAATTAATATTCATCTATAATGGAATAATATAAATGTTTATAATGTTTAGGTTGCTTTCCATAATGATATATACCAATTTTAGTGATCATTTATCATCGAACAGCATGAAGAGAGAGACTGTAGAGTATGCATCGTAATTTATAGTCTACCAATGGGTTAAATATAAAAACAAAAATTATTAGGAGATTATTTAATAATTTTCAATACATTTATCGAAATGGGAGACCATCACCATGGATTTATTAATTGGACATACCAAAACATTTAAAGGCCAAAATTCCGTTTGAGTGATCTTTTGTTTTTATAAATAGATTTCGTAAATTATTTCTATTGGATAACATGTCTCAATCATTAAAATTTACATGAAATTAATAATGGAACTGATTTTGTGAAACGTATAAAAAACTGTATTGTATTTAATCTATATTTCATGTTTCCTCAATCATATAGAAAATTCCTCAACAGTCTTTATACACGAATTTAATCATTAACAAAACATATCATCATCATAATGATGTACAGTATGGAAGGATAATTAAAACTCTAGGGTCTTTTTAGAGACCCTATTAAAGGTATTTTATAAAATTTTGGGACTAAAAACATTTCAAATTATTTTACTCCTATACAAGAAGATTTCATTCGACCATTCATATAGAACCATTCGGGGCTCTTCATGGGAAGTGGTGATGAACAACATAATGTAGAGATGATGATTGATAGAAAAAGATATTGTTACAATATATATCTTTTGAAATGAAAGATAACCCTTATATCTTTAAGCACAATATTATACCTACAAAATGTTGAATAAAGATCAATTTAGATCACGATCAGTAATATTTGGAGTTTGGAGATGAATAGAAGTCATTACATAAAATATATCCATGGAAAATGGTTATATTTTTTTAAATGAATGAATATATGAGTTCTTGATAAATTAAACCTTTTAAAATGCATAACCATGGGGGGATTATATCTTATCACATTAAACATCCACTAAACCTCTCTGAAGTGCATGATATGATCCATGTTTCACTTTTCAGAAATTAAATATCATGCCCTTCCCATATACTGAACTTTGATGTATCATTACTGGATCATGATCTTTTTTATGATTTCCAATTTTTAAAAATCATGGTTTATAGAGATAATGTAAAATGAAATAAGGCCACTCAGCTGGTTAAAGATCTCTCAAGGAATCATAATTTTATGAAATAAATATAGGGATCAAATGATTTCATGAGAGTTATGTAGCCTCATTTTATTATTTGAGTAATTAAATTTCATTGTATTAATTAATTTATGTTATGTATAATGTTACTCTACATTATTTTAGTATGAAATTACTTTTAAATAACTATTTTGTGTCAATAAATTTTAATAAAATTAACCTTTAACAACAATAAACCATGGTACATTTTATTGTGATAATATAATACATAAAAATAATATAATTATCACATTATTAGAAGTATATATGTAACATAATTAAGAGATATAAAATTTTAACAAAACCACAAGTAAATAAAAGTACCATGAACATGATATCTCCACCCGTATTATTTTTTTTGGAGATTATATCTTTGATTATAAAACATAATGATAGGGAACCATTAAAAGTATAATAGTCATTTATAAAAAGTATTATATCAATAGTTTTAGTGATATTAATGTTTTATGTAAGGATATTTATAATAATATAATATGAATTATATACAAATTTTCATGGTGTAATAATCCTAAGGGAATCTAATTCACCTAGTACAAGCAAGACCATTTTGTAGACAACATCTGAGCTATCTCATCATTTTCATCTACCAAGGTGACTCATATTGTCAGATCCTGGTATAATAATTCTCTTATTATGGTGTCGTTAAAGGTTGGTGAGGAAATAACTAGTCATTTCATCTTCTCTGGGAGCAGATCATTATACCAGATTATCAATAAGTGGTGAATGTGACTAGGAATAGAATGGTTCTCGGTAGTGGATGAGTTGGACTTTATAGAAAACTATTATGGATCACATGGGAAATACTAATTCGGTCCAGTAGGTGTCAAATATAGTCCAATTATCTAAAAATTATCATATATAAGACTGAATAGGTGGGATCCTCTCTCTTATCCACATAGGATTACAATATATTTGACTCCCTTGTTGAACAAAGTAGGCTAGTTGACCTGTTTTTGGAACTGAAATTTCCATCTAATTTTCATTGTTGGGATATGTGGTTTATATAGGGGTAAAAGGATATAAAGTTCTTTTGACCTTTCATCAATGAATAAAATATGACCAGTCATCCAAATATCCTTTTGGATAATGGTTCTTTCGAAAAATGTCACCAGAGTTGTGGGAGGTATGGAAGAGTCTCATTTTAGATCTCATTTGGAAAATATTAATCCCTCTATTTTAGAAGGACATATAAGGGGTAATTGGGACATATTTTGTGCCATCCAACATGTGGTATCTGGTAATAATAATGAAATGGTTGGCTCTATACTAGGGAATGATGAGACAAAGTATGTGGTTCCTTCTCTTAATTAGTATAATTCCCATAGACCTAATTATTTTCTAGGTTCCTTTTATGTGTCCTCCTGGGATAATATGATGGTTGATCTTTTGGATGTTGTTCTATAATGTTTCAAAATATTCTCTAATGACACCTGCCCCATTCTTATCCCAAAAGTCAATGACCAATCTTCTTTGATCCAGTGAAGGAAAATAAATATGTGTAATTTCCCCTATAACAAGGTTTTGAGAGTCCTAAACATATGAATATATCCCCATCTTCAAACCAATATTTTAGGAGAGAAACACACTTTAATACAACATAGTTCAACCAATTGTGCAATTGGTATTTTATAAGAGATAATTTTATATATTAATAAGAAGTATGATGGATCAATCATTGCTATAAAAGTTGATACTGACAAATAAAATGATAAAATTTAATTTAACTTCATCCTCAAGGTCATGGATATTGTCTTGTTTTCCTCCAAGACCACTAATATTTTATTTAGATAGATTAAATCTCCATGGATATCCATTTCTTTCTTGTGGTAATAGTGTGGTTTTTTATCTTGACTCAGGGATTAAGGAATAATTATACATTGTCTCTAAGTTTATTAACATTATAATAGATTCCCTAGAAATGAATGATTAACAAGAACCAATAAAAATGTATTAATATTTCTTTTAGGTTTAGATCCCCTTTTCAGGGTGTCTCCTATCACATGATTTAGATAACATGACTCTTTTCATCAATGGTATTACAAATTCCATCAAAGGAATCATTAAAACATTGGAGGGGTTCTGCCATTGGTGCAAGGAAATTATCAACCACACTGAAATAAATGTCTATATCTCATAGTTTTATTTAAAGAGGTACTCCACCTCTTTTTTTCATTATTGATATTCCAAGAAAAACATTTCCAATAGATTTTGGATGTATTTATATATATTTGGGGTGATTACATATTCATCACTTTGATTAAGGGGAATATATGGTGATTAACTACATTAATAATATTAATAATAAATTCCTCACTTTTATTCTCATAAAAATTCTGATTAGCTTTGTTCTCTACTTAATTCATATAAATATTCTATCGGTTTCTAATGTATTGAAAATAATCATTAAGGAGATTGTGTTTATCATGTGTTATATTATTTGGGACACTCTTGTGGATGGGTTCTGTCCTTGGGAATCATGGGAAATGATTTCTATGAAGATTAAAGGGGGAGGAATTAACATCAGGTATGGAATGATTCCACAAATAACTTCTATAAAAGGATTTCATGGGAGGCCATCAGAGGACGGTATCTCTGGAATTATTTTACCGATGAGTTGGATAGAGACCCTAACATTTATTACAATAACATTAGTTCACTTATGGGTAATACTTAATAAATTATAGAAACAATTGACCAAATTGTTGGGACCAAGTTGGATGTATAATGAAGTAAGAAATGTTTACTGTTATAGTGTGTTGTCTTTTTTTTCAAAGAAGCTAAATCAATTCACCTTGTAAAGGACTTTTAAACTATGATGATGCTTTACAGATTTGTATTTCACAAATATGATAAGATTGGAGAACTTGTGATGCAAGGATTATGAAGAGTATAGAGAGTAATAATGTGATTTTTTACAAAGGAAAGAATGTGGCATGCAAGTCCAGTGTGGCACGCACGTATTGGCTCACAAGTGTATGTGGCGCACAAGTCATATTTCAATATGACCACATCAAAATTTGACAAAGGAAATAAAATGGTGCGAAAGTTAAATATTGGAACGCATTTTAATTGTGGCACGCAAGTGTTGTGCACAAGTATAAGAAGTGCGCAAGTGAATGTTCCATGAAAGTCATATTCAAACATCATCATATAAAAATCTGATAACAGAAATAAAGTGTCGCACTCGAGATGGAAGGATGCACAAATGATGGAGCGCCGTGCAAGTGATGGAGCGACGCGCATGTAGGAGAGGTGCACAAGTGTATGTGGCACGCAAGTCACAAAAATTCCTATAAATAAATGACTAGCCTCATCAATTTTTTAATGCTTAACCAATATGAAAAAATTAGAACTCTGATCGTGCAATTAGTATAAGGTTCTATGATCGCGCAAGTAGCATAGGGTGGCGCGCAAGCTGATGTGGCGCGCAAGCTGAGGTTTATTTATAAGGCACTCAAGTTGGGTGTCACATAAGTTTTGTCACGTGGGTTTTGTCACGCAAGTTTCCAGAGGCACGCAAGTAGGGAGGTGCTTTCATGAAGTGGGATGTGTATAAGCCAAAGGTGGCGTGCAAGTTGTGAGCTGTGCTCAATGGTGGCACACAACAAGTGAGTAGGCGCGGAAGCAAGTGGAAAGCAAGAAGGGAGGCGCACAAGCAGGGAGTGGTGCGCATGTTGTATGCACCAGGAGGTTATTACCATCTTCTGGGTAGGAAAGTGAAGAATTTTTATTGAATGATTTTATTTGTGAAAGTTCATTAAGAAATAAAGAATCATTACATTACCCTATTTTTTCTAAGAGGGAGCACACATACTATTGGATTGTTTTCAAAGTGTTACAAGAATGTAAGGTTATATCCTACTCATTGTATTCCACATCAAAGGATTGTTTTCTTGTTTATTGTGTGGTACATGATTGATTTTGTACCATACCAAAGGACGTAGCTACTCTTATTTAGTAGTGAACCTTGTAAATCTTGTGTTCCTGTGGTTGTGTATGTACAACAGTAATGAAACTCCTTAATAGGAGGTGAAGGTTGTTTCAAAAAGGGGCAATGTAAAAATAAAAATATATCATGGATTCACCACTCCCCCTCTCAGTGCTACTTTGAACCTGACTGGTAACTTCACCAAAAATATATTAGTTTAGTGCCTTTTGAAACATGGAAATGTATACAATGGTACATGAGTGAGCTTCATTATCTCCCACTCGGTTCTCCAAGTCAAGAACGCCTCATAGAAATATTATACATGAAATATATCTTCATAACCAAGGGATGGAATCCTGAAATTTGGTGAGTTTTGATGCTTAGTAAGGGTAAACAAGGGAGAATTGTAATCACAATCATGAAAAAATAGTATGTTAAAATGATAAAAAAATAGGAGAGCATAACTTACATAACAAAAATCCTAAACATGAATCCAAGAATAATTCATGGTAAATTATAATACTAGGATTATAAGGAAATAAAAAACATAATACATGAATCTTAATATAGGAATGAAAAAATGGAACTATGACAGGCACATAAGAATTTATTGAATCATGTTCAATAAAACCTTTTGAAAACATTTTTCTTTTAAAATATCTTCGAAAACTTATAAATAAGGCTTGAAAACATTTAGAAAATAATTTTCCTTGAAAAATGGTAAAAAGAGATTAAAAATGACTTTAATACCATTTTACATGATAAAATATAAAATAATTTTGAAAACATATAGAAAACCATTTCATTGATGATACATTTCAATATTATAAAAGAGGCTTGAAATTATTTTGAAAATATTTTTCCATAAGAGAATATAAAATATGCTTGAAATCATTTTAAAAACAAAATTTCCTTAAAAATATTTAATACTAGATTTATGTTTTTTGGAAAACCATTTCTTTGAAAATATCTATTTAATATAATTTTCTTATTAATTAACCAATAAACAATAAAATAAATCTTTAATTGATTTGTGGTGGATAAATCTGTACATGTTGTACGAGGTAAAAAGAAAAATCCTTTTTCAGGGTAAAAAGGTTAGAAAAAGGACTTTTTTAGAAAGAAACATGAATATTACTTAGATAAAATTGGTATGGTAAAGAAAGAGTAAAAATTTATTTTAGTGATCATATTATATTATTATAATATTCTTAGAAACCCATTTTATAATGCATTGATTTTAAAGAACACTTATTTCTGATTGAAAGATGGTAAAGTCATGCTTTCATAAAAAACACTTTATTAAATATATTATGCATCTAAGAGTGGAATAATTGTACCAATATATGAATATATCATGAAAATAATAGGATAATAAAATTATTTATTTTTCTCCCAATATGGATCATATGATTTCTTATTGAATCATAATCAATAACAACCTCAAAAAGTGATGAGATTGTTTCAATAAACTCTTACCATTTGGCTGCAAGGAAGCATATTGTCCATGTAAGAAAAGGAATTACATTATGATTAAAATATCATTAAAATAATAGGATTAATGATATAACATTTAAATTGGAATTATATACACCTTAAAAATAATTTCGGTTCCTAAGAAAACATGAGTCTCAATGAAGGTAGATTAAGACATAAGTATTTTTCAAGTTTGGTAACTTTTGAACCATAAACCCCATGAAATAATGATCATAAAATTGATATGTGAATAAAAATTAATTATATTATAAGGGCCCTCTAAAAAATCATTTTTCATTACATAAATCACACAAAATAATTAAGTGCGGATTAAATAATGTATCTCATAGAAATAAAATGGGTGATGAAATCCTTTTACTATGTGTCTGAACTCTCATCGTACTCATTCAAACCAACTATATAATAAAAATATATTTATTATAAATATTTTATATACCCATATTAATATATCAAATACTATATATTGTTTTATTATGACCCTATATTACCCTATTGTTAACAATCCCTTGTTAATGTTTCACTTCGAGTAATATCCTCTTTTCTTTTTTCATGTGTCTTAATTTGTAATATCATGGGTCATTAAATGTATATAAGGAATTAAAAAACATAAAACATGATATAAATATAATTTATATTCAATATATAATTATTATAATAACCTATAGATTATATTAGTATGAAATGGAATACACCGTTTGTGGACACCATATGTCCTACATAAGCATTAACGTTGTTTACCTCTTTATTGTTGTGTTGAAAGAAAGAAGGGTAATGACATATGTGTATATATATGTATATGTATATAAACTTATTCGATTATTATTATTAAATATTATGTATTATATAATTTCACTATATCCACCCTCAATAAATTCTGACCAGTGTGTGAACGAATCACATCACTCTAAGGGGGCGGTTGTCCTTACATCCTCAAATCAAATTACCGTATTAACACCAAATAGAAAGTAAAACGTTATTCATTTTAAAAAGGAACAATAAGTATAAATAAATAATAAATATTATATATTAAATATACAAATAGAGTTTCCATCACAATTTCCACCATGATAATTGGTAAAATTAAAATTAATAGTAATAATTTCATGTGGCAGTAGTTTATAATACATGTAAATAATATATTCGTTGACCATTAGATAGAGGTATGTGTATGTTCAGGTCAAAACATTAACAGAAAAACATATTAGCATATTTAGGATATTGTTTTTTATAAAATAATGTAATAAATGGATTGGAGGGGTGGTGAATGAAAATAAAAGAAATGATCTTGAGAAGAGAGGTTACCTCTAAAATGGTTAACTCTATTTGGATTATGCCAAAAAGTTACATTGGATTGTTTCATTACTATGGGGATAATATTAGGAGGAGGGGAGGGATTTTGGTAGATTATTTAAGAATATTTTTTGTGATCCAAGGGAATTTTGATGTGTGAGGATGTGGGAGGAGAGGGGGCCTTTTTACTGTGGGGGAGGAGTGGCACTCTTGTAAATTTTTTAATTGAGAATTCCACTCACGTTTTTCATGTTTCATGTGGACGAAATAATTTTCCAAATTAGTTAAAATGTAGTATAGGGTATAAATATGGACATAAAATGGAACTTTGACTATTTTTTAGGTCTTTTTTGTACTAAAGTTAAGGTATAGTCCTTAGTTGTTCCCAATTCAACATTAATTGATGTAATTAATTTTAAATAATTTCAATAATATTTTTGGTCAAAAAATAATTAAAACATATAAAAAATTAAAAATTATTCTCATACAAAATATAGGACCCATTTATCCAAATTCTAATAAAATATGTGGTGGAAATTAATTTAAAATTAATCTCATAGTCGGGTCGACAATGCATGTATTTAAAGTAAAAACATTCAAAAGAGTGATATGTTTTTATTTCTAATTTAAATGTGAAATTGGTTCCAATGACCTAAATTAGATTAATTTATATAATTATAATCTAATATAACTTTTAAACTATTTTAAAATAAAATTTAACTTATATATATATATATTTGTTGAAAATCAGTTAGGAATTACAATAACGTATTTTCAACAATTCACTAAAAAATGAATCCTTATAGAAAAATTACTATTATTTTTCCGATAATATTTATTATATTTAGAATTAAAATATAAGGTTTATTTTTTCATATTAATTCTATAAATTTTCCAATTATTTTATTAAAAATGGCTTCTCCCATAAATGGTGGTAAATATAATTTTATGGAAAAAAAATCATGGGTTTTAAGCAAAAAATAGGGTTTGTTCTTCTCTTAAGTCTATTAAAAATATTGGATGAATATAAAGAATATTTGATTGAATATATAACTTATATATTACATTAATATCACTCAATAATTATAATTAATTAAATTTATTATGGTAAAATAACTTTATGATCATAAAAATAAACATATTTCTCTTTACATTAAATTGGTTTTTATATTAATTTATGAATTATTTGTAACTGATGAATTAATAATATATTTTATAAAAAATATATTTTCATAAGTTATTTAATACTATTAATGAACTGTAATTTCATGGTCATTTTATATCATAAAATATAAAATAATTACATGTTTATGATAATATTATTCAATAAAAATTGGTATTGGTGTTACGAAAGCCATCGAGGATTGTTTTTGGTCCATGTAATAGAAGATTACCTCACTGTTCCATGTAGGGAAATAAAGAAATTTTTTTCTTGTAATGTATGGTTAACTTCATGTTGCATAAAACTCAAGCCATGAGTATTTATTTAAAATAAAACAATCAATTCTTAGTGTAGTGTGGAATGAAAAATATCATAAAGGATAAATTAATTGAAAATATATATTTCATAGTATCTTTGGGTGTCACCTTCATCCACCCTTAAAATTAATTTATCAATTTAAATTCATATGGGATATCAAATGATTAATACATGAAGGATTCATACATAGAATCCAATATCTTAATAATGAATTATAAAACATTGCTTAAAAAAGTAACATTGGATCCATAATAGGTACGCAAAGTAACATATAAATGGATTTCCACATAGGAGAACATATGTTGGAATTGAATATTGTATATGGAAGAATGGATTAAAAATTAATAGTGATTTATTGAGGTCTTTAATAATAAACAATTGAATGACCAAAGAAAAGTTGAGGGCCTCAAATTCATAAATCTGGTATGAATTAAAATCTATATGTTTAAAATAAATTCAGGTATTTGGAAAAAATTATCTTTTTATCACATTATAAACATTGACTAAATCATTATATATTTCAATAAACAAAATTTCATATATATTTTTGTGATTTGATCAATTTCTAATACATCAATTACCTCAAGGAATGAATTTCCGCAAATAAACATTGATGAATGAAGTGCAAAAGTAAACTTTTAGAAGATATTAAGGCCCTTAAATGAATGAGAAGTATAAATATTTATCTCTAACTATTTTTAAACATTAATATGGTCATTAAATTGATTAGTAAACATAAAAAAATACTCTTCTATTTCATCATTAATAATTATCTAGAAAAAATAATTACAAATTAACATGGACACCATGTAGGACAATTGTCTGCATGAAACCTTTATCATCCTTCAGTTATGGGTTCAAGACCCACTTCTAGGCCAGACATGATTTTTTTTCACCTAACATACATGAGGTAATTTTTTAAACCACACAAATTTATTTTCTTAAATAAATATAATGGTTATCCTTTAAATAAATTTAATCACTAAATATATTTTCATCTAAGATTTTCATTAAAAAAATTACTACATAAATACTTACATGAAAGTCCAAATTAATATTTATATGAATGGTTAACCATATAACCCTTTTAAAAGATGAAAATACAAATCATCAAAAATAAAGTCAAGAAATTAGCTTACCATTGAATCCCTCGAATATCACAAAGTATATCTTGGTTGTCGCATTCCAAACATGTGAATAACCACATCAAATATTCTATTATATCGAAAAATGTTGTAAAATTTTTCAATGATAACAATAACCACATGTCAATTTGTCCTTAATTAGTTCCAAAATACTCTGTACCTTCAAATTTACATAATCATAACCCATATATCTTTATCCAAACAACATTATCATAACATAAGGAACAGATTAAGGTTATTATTTCCCATAATCATGAGTATTAAATGGACATAACCTTTCCATTATATCAATTATATATTCCATCATAACCATTAAACATGTTCTTGTTATTTTCTAGTGAACAAAATAAAATTAAAAATCCTTAATTATTTCACATTTCATATAACATAATTCTTGAATCCAAATAATTACAATATTTTATTTTTCCACTTTATCCTTATGCCTTTAGAAAGGCTGAATCATACTATTACAAAATACATTTTTCCTTTAGCATTTCATTTGTAGTCTCTTCATCATCAGAAATTTAAACATTACTCATACCACCTTATTGATCCTCTTAAATAAATTTCCTCTTAGGGAATTTAGTAGCAGAATGACTATTTGTTACACACTTAAAACACATAACATTTGATGATGACTTAAGGAGGCCAGTATTATCTTCTATTTTATTAACTAAAATCTTTATTTTTCCTTTATAGTTACATTCTTTGTATTCTCCATTTTCATAGTCAAAACAACATCTCCTTACTCTAATAAATTTATTATGGTGATTCCTTCCACATTCTGGAAACAAATGAAACTAAATAATCATTCCTCCATGGTCTCTATTACCCCAATTCTCATTGAACACTTTCCTTATCTTCCTTGGTGAGACTGAGAGTTTGTTAAGGTACACATTGTTGATCATGTTCCTTGAAAACTTTTTAGGCATGATAACATCATCCTTCACTCTAGTGGTAATCCCATTTCACATCTCATCAATATATTTTCCATAATTCTCAATGTAAATCTAGTTATTTTTGGAAACATACATTCAATAAAAATCAGAATAATTGAGTAAAATTTTTTTATCATTGTGATGAATAAAAAAATCATAAAAAAACATATAGGATCTCTAAAAAATTATACGTTTCTTAAAATTTGACCCTCATTTTTATCCTAGGGTATTAATGACTATCACCAATTTAAATCCTTTGTGGGGGTTCATGAAGACATTTTTGAATTCCCAAATCATTTCCCCTAAGAGTGTCAATCTAGGTGTGTATTAAAGGCCATTATCATATACCAGATTACCCTGAGTCAGGACCGAGACATCTTGTTGGAGTTGTTAGCCCAAGGTACACTTGTTCTAGATCCAAATAAACTTATAATATCTTTTCAGGGATGTATTTCTAGGAAATCACTTAATCTTTCCATTACCATATTCCATGAAATTTTCTTAAACATTAAGTCATCCTTATACATATCCCTAGAAACATCCCTAGACATATCCTTAGAAATATATATAGGGAAATTACTAATGTTATCTAATCATAGTTTCTAAATATTAAGTAAAATTTTAATATGATAACAACTATAGTGTGACTCACTATTCATACATTAAAATTACATCACTTTTTTAGAATAATCAATACATTATATAAACAAACACCCAAGGACTGTATTAGATTAGTCCATTTGGAATCATGGAAATGTAAACACTAGTACATGATTGAGATACATTATATCCCAATAGGTTCCCTAATAATATCTCCCCTCATAGAAATTTCATATAAGAAATATATATTTAAAACCTAGGGAAGGAAAAAAAGGTGTTTGATCAGATGATCATGAAGGGTAAATAAGGGAGACTTGTAATCATAATCATGAGCATAAGGGTATCAGAACAAGTAGAGAAAAATAAATGATCATACAATGCATACCGAAGATCCTAAACATGAATGATGTTATAAATCATGGACGTTCATAATACATGAATCATATGGAAATAAAAAACATAAGCCATGAAATCCTAACATAGGAATAAACCATTTAATTTTCTAAAATACATAAGCATATGTAATTATTTCAATAGTAGTCAAGGCATTGCTTTCAAGCCACGTTAGTGAAAAATTCCTTTACTGCACTAGGATCACACCATGTTCCAACCATATATTCCACAACTGAGTTCACTCCTCATTCCAGCTGTCTAATAATGATCCAAATTCATTTCTTCTTCCAGGCATATAATACTAAACTTATTTGATTTCTCATATTAGCTATGTATATCTCATGATATATAAATCATTACCCATTTCATTGGACATAGATATTCATTCCACCCATATCATACAAAAATCATACCTACATGTTCCAAAAGATCATAAATAATTATACCATAACCCATGAAATGAAATGGGTATTATAAACATGTTATCATAATATTAAACTGTAGGAAAAGATATGTTTTATAATCATTTCATCATAAACATATGCTATGATAAGAAGCGGGTTTCAAAAGAATATAAACATTGAGAGATAAATAGGTTTGATAATTATCATTCCATTAAAACATAATCCATTCAAATAAATAATTTTAATAGAAACATTGAATAATTTCCCTAAAATTTCCTGAGTAACACAAACATATGTCATGTTAGAAGGAACATAATTTTTAAAAATATTTTAATTTTTTTATGAGGAAAATTTACATTCTTCTTTGAAAAATTATTTTTAAAGAATAAAATTTTTTGAAAACATTTATCTTGGAATGTATCATCAAAAAATTATAAATAAACATTGAATACATTTTGAAAACCATTTTCCTCGAACACTTATAAAAGGAATTTTCAAATGTGTTAATAATAATTTTCCATGAAAACTAATAAAAGGATATTGAAAATGTTTTGAAAACCATTTTCCAAGAAAATTTACTAAAGGATCATGAAAATATTTTTAAAACCAATTCTCTGAAAATAATTCTCAATCTTATAAAAAGGGATTCAAATCATTTTGAAGACCTTTTTCTAGGAAAAATTATCAATGAATCTTAAAAACATTTTGAAAACCAATTTTCTTGAAATCTTATAAAATATTGAAATTTTTTTGAAAATAATTTACATAAAAATCTATTTTAAAAAAAATTTCAAAAAAATTAACCTTTAAACTAGAAAATAAATCATTAAATTATTTACCTTGGATAAATCTATACATGTCATATGAGGTAAAAATATCATTCCTTTTGCACGATAAAAAGGTTAGAATAATGCCTTGTTTGGTAAGAGACAAAAAGATTCCTTTAAAAACAATGGAAGATGAAGAAAAGGTTAAAACTTTATTTTAATGATTTGTGGATATTAGAATAATATTCATGGAATCCCTTTTTAGAAAACATGGTTTTGAAACATGAAATTATTTTTCCCGAATTGAGGATAAAGTTGAGATTTCTATGGAAACCATTCTTCAATATATTATGTGGAAAAGAGTGGAATAAATTGTAAGAATATATTAATTTATCAGGAATAATACAAGAATAATAAAATTAATTTGTTTTACTAAGAGATGGTTTATAATATTTCATGGAATATTCATAATCATTAATAATCTCGAGAAGCGATAAGATTGTTTCAATAAACTCTTACCACTTGGTTTGGTGGGATCATACTCTCCATGAAAAAGGGGAAATTAAATGATGCTAAAAATATAAATGGAATATATATATTCATTATATAACTTGTAAAATGTATGTATATACACATCGAAAAGAATTTACGTCAGTAATAACACATGAGTCTCAAAGAAGGAAAATTGAAAAGAAAAACTATTTTACCAATTTGGTAACTTTTGAAACATAAACCACATGAGGAATTTTCATGAAATGGATTTTTTAATACCCATAAATTTAATTATAAGAGGCATGTAATACATTGATTGTCAGTATATACACCACAAAAAATAAGTGAGTGTTGATTAAGTCATGTATATCATGGAAATAAAATGTGAGATGAAATCTGCTAAAATTGTGTCTTGAATCACTTCATACTCATTCTAGACAACTGTATAATAAATATAAATTTATTTTAAATATTTTAGTGAAAAAAATTATGATATCAAATACAATATATTGTTTTATTATGACCTTTTTTACCCTCTTGTTAATAATCATATGTTAGAGTTTCACTTCGGGTAATATCCGCTTTATTTTTCTCATGTGTCTTAATTTCCCTTATCTTTGGTCCTTATACATATATAAGGATTTTAATAATATAATGATTGATATAAATATAAATTATATTTATTTTATATTTAATATAATAATCTATATATTATATATGTATGAAATGGAATACACCATTCATGCAGATGGCAATTCGTATATACGAATGGATGTTGTTTCTGTTTTTAATGTCATTTTGAATTAAAGAAGGTGAATGAAATATGTTTATATATATGAATATATATATATATATATAATTATTCTACTATAATTATTATATAATATATAATATATATATGTTTCTTAAACCCATCCTTAATACATTCACTATAGTGTGGGAACGAATCACATCTCTTTGAGGGTGCGATAATCCACACTTCCTCAGACAAAATTATAATATTTAAACAAAATGGAATGTAAAAAAATTAATGGGTTATAAAATGTAATAATAAAGTTTAAATATAATGTAAAAATAATATATTTCATATATAAACATATTTTCCATCAGAATATCCACCATGAGAGGCGGTAATGGAAAATTAAAGAATCATTATTTAGTGTAGCAGTAGTTCATCATACACATAAAAAATATGTTTATTTCCAATTAGATGGATATGTGAGTAACTGTAAGTCAAGAACATATCATACAAAAATCATAATATATTTATGATAATATTTTTTTATTGAATAATTTCATAAATAGATTTTGGTGTTGTGAATGAAAATAATAGAATGAATCTTGAAAGAGGATGTTACCTCTTAATCAGGTAACTTATTTTGGTTTTTTCTAAAAGGATTCCTTGGATTTATTTCTTCCCAAGGGGTGGAATATAGTAGAAAGGTAATAACTTTGGGAGAATATTTCAGCATATTTTTGGTTATCCAAGAGGATTTAGAGGTGTAAGGATGTTGGAGGAGAGGGGGCCTTTTTATACTAGAGGAGGAGTGGCACAATTGTAAATAATTGAAGAGAGAATTACACCGTTGTTTTTCAAGTGGAAAGTGGATCCAAAAATTTAAATAATTCAAAATGAGGGTGGATAGGTTTGAATTATGTCAATTAAATGGATATCTTAAAATTTTGTAGAACATTTGGACTCCCAAATTTACGGTTTTGTCTTTAGTTTTGCGTAATTATACCTTAACCGATGTAAATAATTTTAATTACATCCCCTAATATTTTTTGTCCAAAACTATGTTGAAATTATTATAAATTATAAATTATGAGGATTAATAATATTGAATCCATTTTTAGAAATTCTAATCACATAATTTGTAGAAATTAATTTAAAATTAATCTCATAATCGGGTCGATATTTCGAGTTTTGTAAAGTAATAACATTCAAAAGATTTCTCAATTTTTATTTCCAATTTCAATGTGAAATTGGTTCCAATGACCTAAAATAGATTAATTGATAAAAATATTATCTAAATAAAAATTGAATCCAATTTAAAATATAATTTTACCTTATAAATAAATTAGATTAGAAATAAATTTTTAATTAAAATCTAGTATTTTAAAGTATTCATAAAAAAATGAAACCTTACAGAAAAATACCAAAAATTTATACTATCCGGGTTGTTATGTTTTTATTCAAATTATAGTATTTATTTTTTAAATATTAAATATATAAAATTTATAAAAATTTGATTTAAAATGGTTTATCCATTAAAAGGTGGAAAAAAATACCTATATAAAAAATATACATTTTAAGCATAAAATTAGGGTTGTTCTTGTATTATGTCTATTAAATATATTGGATGAATATAAAAAATATTTTATTGATTATATAACATATATATTAAATTTATATCACTCACAAGTTATAATTAATTTAATTTATTTGTGTAAAATAGATTCGTGACCATAAAAATAAAAAAATATCCGTTTACATACAATCATTTTTCATATTCATTTATAATTAATTCGTAACCTATGAATTAAGAGTATATTTTTTTAACAATACATTCTAAAAAATTGGTTAATATTATCTGTAAAATCTAATTTAATGTATAGTTTCAAAAAATATTATTTTGAATAATAACATTATAATGATATATTATTATTCTATAAAACTCAATCTTGCATGTTACGTGAGCCATCGAGGAAATTTATTTTTTCATAGGAATAAATCTATCCATTGTTTTTAATGTTTAAAAGTAAAAAATTTATATTTCATGTAGTGCACAATTTACTTAGTTTTGTTCAAAATTCGATCCAAACATAGTGCTTTACAATAAAATAAACTATTTTTAGTGTTGCATGAAATGAAAAATACCAAAAAGTTTAAATTAATTTGAATAAAATAAATCATAAAATATCAATTTGTTATATGTTGTATGTAAGGAATATCAATAATCCAAGAGGTAATCCATCTAATATTTGGTGTATGATTGAAAACCACATTCAGATTCTCCAAATCAAGGAATAGTGGATCATTGGTTGGGGGATTTTATCCTATGGGATAATAATATGGTGGTTATGAGGCTTGGTTTTCTAGGGTGTCCCATACTGATCTTTTCATTAAAAAAACCTAACACTTATCCAGAATTCATCTAAGTTGTACTTAATAGTTATCATAATGAGCTCTTCAATATCATTGTATTGAACTCTGAGTAGGATATGTGAATTTTCCTTGGGTCATCTTTTGGGATTTTTTCTTCCAGGATTGTGATATAATAATGCAGGATAATAACAGTCAAGATAACTGAGGAGAAAACCTCTAGTTCAAAGAGGTCCCATCCAATTAAAATTTCATTTTATGGGGATTTCATAATAATGTAGTTCCCAAAGATGAATCCATTCAATGTGAAGGGATCCATCCCATGTCAAAGTGTTTATTCTACAACTAATAAAAAGACTATTTGTTGCTTCACTAGTTTTTTACTGGTGAGTGGGTTTCTTCAGTTTGGAATTCAGTTGGTGATTTTATTAATTGGGCGACCTAGAATACAACCACTAATGATTTTCTTCATCATTTGTTTCAAGGAGTTGGTCATAATACATAAGAAAAAAAGTAGAGTAAAATACTATTAGGTGTTGGGTTTTTGGTGCCAATAGAACTCTATAAATCCTTCCCGTATCGATGGTATATAATTTTTTAGGCCTGCAGTAACTATGAGAACCAAATTTTTATTGGAGTAACTTTCAACTATCCATACAAAGTTGGATATTTCCTCTTATATAAGAACTATATTAGATTTTGATGCTCTATTTAATGGAACAGTATGAAACTTCCCATAGGTATGATGGATTTGATGTCACACTCATTAGATGGGTTTCAAGCTTAATGTCAACAAATCAATATATTCAGAAGTATTGTGGGGTAGAGGATTCATTGATGATAACCAAGTATCCATCATCTTTTCCATCACTCCATCCTTATGGATAATGGAATCACTCAATGAAGATGTGTGTTCCATGATTAGGATTCTAGAAATATGCACCATAATGAACATAATGTTGGTATTTGTGAAAAAAGATTCTCATGTCACTCACGAGTCACTCAATGATCACATATCCATCCCATGGAATATCACTTATCGAATTTTTCTTTATAATAACTTCATCACTGGATATAAATTTTTTCTCCACAAATTCCATGGGGGGAATCAAGTAGTAGATTTTCTCACATGTAGGAATTATATAGATCACTCTTTATAGATCTAGAAGTAGTGGTATTTTCCCTTAATATGTTCCATCATTACCTTAATAATGAGTAATTTAATATCTATTTCATCCAAAATTATCTGAAGTATGTAATCTTGTAGAAGGATATCAATGTGAGGCATAGTTAGTGGCTAGTGTTCATCCAGGATTTTGAATTTGGGATTGTCTATAATCCTTATAAGGGAAACATAGGGTAAGATTCACTTAGTATGAGATATTATTCACAGTTTCCATGTGAGGTGTTACAATATTTTCTACCATTGCATTTTCCCTTAGTGTAAGAGGATAGAACAAGTTACTTCCATTCGATGAAAATTATATATACAATTCTCTTTCATGTTTGGGAGGCTCTTCTTTGGGGTAATGATAATGAGTCATTTTTAATTAAGATATACACTAACATGATCGTGATTTATATTTTAAATATGAGAATCATTTCAAATTATTCAAATGAAATATGATAGTACCATTTATGGTATGGGATGATAAGATGATGGAGTTTTCTAAATCCCCATTAGCAGAGCATCTAAGAGTGGAAATGATGTACATAGAAAATCAACATTATTATAGTTGTCAAGTGATAAGGATAAGTGTACTTGAGCATGTTCCTAGATGCCTCAACTATTATTAGGGAAAGGGTTAAAAAGTGTATCTAGTGGGTTTGGTCCAACCCTAAAGGTGTAAAATTGGATGTGGGAAGGTATATCTATGGAATTTGTGAGGGGGTTTCAAGGAATTTCTAGAAAACAAGATCCATTCTAGATGATCTTATGTAGACTCACTAAGTATTCCCACTTCCTCACCATATGAGAGTAGAGTTAATTGGAGAACATGAGATGCCTTTAATTTTAAGAGATAGTATGAATTCATTACATTCCCTCAATTAACATTTCATGACATCATACTCTATTCACATCGAGATTTTATATATCATCGAATGAATCCTTTTGGACCAATTTTCCATTGAGAATGACATTTCACCATTAATAATAAGACTAAGAAAATTAGAACATTCAGGTTCTAGAGGACCAGATTCATGCATTCATGATTGACTTAGGTAATATTTGGGAGGATTATATTACCTTTTTGGAGTTTTCATTCAATAATAGCTACCACTATACAATCATTATTACAGTATTCAAGGTGATGTATGAGATGCCCTATATTTTACCAATGTTTTTGAGTAATCTGGTGGAGTCAACACTCAGGCGAAAGATTTTGAAGGAGTGACGATGGATAAAGTACATATTATCTCTGAGTGGACTAGGAATAATAAAATCCATATAAAGTCTCGTGATGTCAAAGGAATGAGGCCTTATGGGTATGATGAGGGAGACAATGTCTTTATTATTGTACATCCTCAACGAGAATTTCATAGACATGGATAGTTAATCATGTTATATTTTAGGTTCTTCAGACCTTTTATGAAGCTCTATAGGGTTGGGAAGGTGGGTTATGTCTTGGACCTACCACAATAATTAGATCAGATGCATGATGTCTTCTGCATATCAAAACCAAGGTGGTATGTGTATAGTATTTCAAATTCCATCATCTGGGATGATATGAACATAAAGAATTAATATTAGTTTAATTGGTACGAATTATAGATCGAGGATTTCTTGGTGAAGATCATCTTCTAAAAATTTATTCCCTTGGATTGTGATTGTTGGATACACGGGAATCATTAGGAGGGAACCTGGGTTTCGGAGACCCATATGTGAGCTCATTACCCTCATCATTTTACGTAGGGTATTTTGTTTTTCGGATGAAGATGACCTAATGTGGGGATAATTTAAAGACTCAATTTTTTTCTCGTATGACTTTAAAATGTAATAAGGAATATTTTCAGATCCTGATGATAAAACGGTGTAAGATGTTACAACACCGAGATCCTCAATGTTGATATATTAAAATTATTAATTTTATTAAATAACATGCATGTTTCATTTAGAAAATAATGGAATACATTCATAAGTGTCCCTTTGAAGGTAAATATGATATTGTCATTAAATTTATAATGTGTTTATTTATAGAGAAGATAAATAACAGTTTCTGTCACTGGTTTTTTGGTTATGGATCTATCATGGGATGATTAATGTTATAATTTATTTGATTGTATTTTTATTTCATATTTCTCTCCCAACCTCATTATATTTTATTGATATTTTGGAAATGAAATAGAGTTATCATTACAACCATATGTATTTGATAGGATTTTTTGGTAGTGCATTCTTGGATAAATGAAATTGGTTTCAGGGTTTAACGATCAGTGTGCCATAATAGTCCAGGGATCTCACCATAGACTAGTGGTGTGAAACCATTATTCAATAGTGTTTAATCCAAACTCAAGGGTAGGTCATCTATTTTTTTCTAATTAATATCTTTTTTAATCCCAATTTAAAATAAAATCCATTCCTCTAATAATAACTGATTCACGGATTGATAGTTGATTACAATTGATGATTAATTTTCATAGAAATAAGAATTTTTTTACTTTTATTATTCCTTAAATTCATTGATTTCATAATCAAGAAATGGAATCCAAAATAAAAAATGTATGAGGTTAATTCCTTAAATTTTTTTATTTTAGTTCCCCCCCATTAATCATGGATTCAATTTTTTTTATCACTTTTTGCCAGTGGTTTGAAAAAAAACCAATGAAAGGTCTTTGTGAAATTATTATTTAGTTAACAAATCATTACTAGTGGATTACATTTGAGAAAAACAATGAAATATAATAATTTTTTGATGATTGTGTAATGATCATTTGTTGGATTTGGAGATCATCATTTTTGGTTTGGCGTTTTAGAAATGGGTTGTGACAGGGATCAATTTTAAGAGTATTGGGTTATCAGAATTCATCCACCATTATTGGAAATGATTATTAAATTATACATATGGGTTCTACATTGTGAATAATAGCTGGAACAATATCTGAAGGTGATGTCGTATGTCAAAATTGAAGTTTCTAGAAAAACCATGATATACACAACGTATTGTTTGAAGAACACACATCATGTAGTCCCTCGATGGTGGTGAAAGTGTTTTAAGAAAATTAAATATCACAATCTATGTGGGACATACAACACTTCATGTGATCTGTGACAAGATAATTGGTGTACACCCCTAGGGAACATGTGTAAATGAGTTTCCAAGTGTATAGAGAGGGCCATTGTACATAATCATGACCTGATACTCAAACATGACGATGTACTTTGGAAGAACCTGAGTACATGGACATGGATCTGCACTAAGACACAGTTTCGTTCTCAGACATGACCAACAACATGACCACACTTTGGGTAGTAAATACATGTCTTTTATACCATATATATGACATTTACTTGTCCTATGCTAGTTTTAGGTTCTCATTATCTTCAATTTGGACTAATATCCATAGGGTTCATTCTCTTGTCCTGTTTGAATGAGTGTATATCGAGGTACCACATTCTTAGCATAGGATGTGGTCCCATCTATGGGATCATTCAATGATAGAGTTCATCAATTTCTCTATTTTATTTAGTTTTTTATTATCTATCAATATCATCTTCAATAGGTTTGGTTTATTGGTTTAATACAAACAACAATACTTTAACAATGATCAATTACATTGGGGTTTTTTTCGTATGAAGTCTAGTATACCATATAGGTCATGGAGGATATTCCCTATATGTGTGACAATGTCTTCTGAGGTCCACCATGTAATTATTTCTAGTGAGGAATCCTGATAATGTCCTCTTGGATGAGTTCCATAAGTGTTATAAGACTCATGGAGTGAGTAATCCTGGACGAACGTTACTTTGAATCCAAAATTAGAATATTAGGCTTGTATTATGGCCAGGATATTACATTGAGACTTAGTGATATTTAAGTTGTTATCATTATTTATCAAATTATAATTGACATTACATTGTGATGATGAGCTAACATGTCTATTGATTCATAAAGTTATATGATTATAGGGTATCATACTAGGTATTTTTATACTTGACCCTTCGTGAGAACAACATGCACATATCATGTCTTATAGAGATTACATGAATTTCAATGGCATCCTGGGTGGACCTGGAGAAGGAATAGAATAGATGATCTTGATAGAATAGTGTTTCACCTAATGTTTCATTACAAATATTTCCACGCATGTCTAATAGGATGGACTCTTTTTACAGCTTGTATGGAATTGTATATGGACCTTTATGATTTATAATACCTTTGTTATACCATAATGTAGTTTATAGATATATGCATGCATTTTTCTTTTAGTTGAATTTTACCTTTTAACATTATTTGTTTGCTTGGGGATGTTTGTGTGTACATAAACCTCATGATAATGACCCCAATACAAGTCTTATGACAACTAGAGTTTTTCTCCATCCCCTAGACAATTATAGGTTGTATTTGGGTGTCACACTCTACTTACCATAGGCTAGCCAGGAACTGATACATGAGGTCATGGAAACTAGTTACTTGTTTATTAACAATGTGAAAACTATACTATGAATTTTAGATGACTAAATCCATTAATAATAATAAGAGTCTAACCCTAGGTTCCTTATGAGTTATTAAATGTTTTTAAGTAATTTTTTACACCTCCCAGTTCCGGATTATAACAGACATAGCCTTTTACACATTTTATTACATTATTTTAATCATAATTATCCGTCAACTACAAACCATGGATCGTAAATTATAGTTTATTTATAATATTAGGTATACTTTTATAAAACATGAAAAAAAATATTTTATATAAACTCCAAAATAGGCTCATGACATCCTTTGATATTTTACATCTTCATTTAATAACCTGGGGAGTACATGAACAAAGGTATGAGCTAAAATTTCCTAAAAAGGGAATAAACATAGGAATAAAAATGGTACATGGGTTTTAATGAATAAAATTATGAAATAAATGGAATATAAAATTGATAAAAATATAGAATAATAACATATATATCATGGGATCATGTAATGAAACTATCTATGTTTCTAAAAGAGAAAACTATGTTTGAGAGCATTTGCAATAAACAACTCCAAACACAAACAAACATGCATATTTAAATATGAATGTTTTAAACATGAAATTAAATTTAATGTTATGAGTAATAATAAAAAATTTAGGAAATATATATTTCCAAAAAATAATGACAACTTCTTATTAAAAATCAATATACTTTGGTAATGTATTTTTGTTCTTCAAAATATGTTTTCATCAAAAATAATTTTTTTTTATTTATGTGAAAACATATTATAATTATTATATAGAGCACTAATAAAATAAATATGATAAAAACTCCATTTTTTATATCATCATTTCAAAATTAATTTTCTCTGAAAATTTGGAATTTTTCAGAAATTATAGATTTTTCAGTGAAAATTTAAAAATACCATTGTTTGTAAAATTATTATTTCTTTTGAATTATAATGTAATATAAAAGTCTTAATGTTAATTAATTTTAATTTAAAGGTTAACAATGTATTATTTAGTTATATTTAATTAAAATAATTACATTTAAATCGACTTCACACATGATTTTATTGTAGATTTATTTTAAGGATTAAAAATAGATTGTTTCAGAAAACTATTTTTAATAGATTACATTATCTACATTATAATTAAAAAAATAACCCCATAAGAGAAATAATGTAAATGAAAATTTTATATCATATATCTATATTTATGAATGGAAATTAATATAATGATGAATACTAGATACATAGTTAAAGTAAAAAAAATCTTTTCCTTAAAATTGCATTTTTTCAAAAAACTTCTTTCTATCAAACATACATGATTCATTTTAAATTAAATTCGTCATCCTATATAAATTAATTTTCATAAAATGGATTAAATATTTGGATTTATCATAATTAATATTAGTTAATTTTCTCAACATGTAACACCCCGAGCTTCCACGATACGCCTCTCTTTCAATAATGCAATAGCTTGCATTGTACGCAAGTTCGAGTTCTAAAACACCGTGACTAGTCAAAGTAGCCATTATGAATATTAATAACCACTTTTTAAAATTATAGAAATTTTATATTTCAAAATGGACTTCATTTTTGTATTCGTAATATCGAAATTAGTCTATGTTGAATTTTTGGTTTTTTTCTGAGAACTTCTAATTTTTTATGATAGTGAAAATTACTTAAAAACAAATTTTTTAATAAAAATAATTTATAGTGATAAATTATACTATTTAGTGGTTTTAAAGTATAATTAGAATATATTTTTACCATTTTATCCAATGGTGGTCATTAGAATTAATTTCACATTGAAATTGGACATACACAATTGCCAATCTTTTGATATAAATTGTTTCTTAAAAACACGCTATTTTTTGTAACAGCTGGAATTAATTATAAAATTAATTAATGCAACTTATATGTTTGGAATTTTGTAAAATAGACATCATTTTTGAATTCGGAATATCAATTATAGCTTAGGGTGAAATTTTGGCTTTGTTCTGAAAAACTTCAATTTTTGATGAATAGTGAAACCACTAAGTGGTAGTTAAATAACTGATTTTTCATTTAAATGAAATATTACCACTTCTATGATTTGATTTTCAAAAATCCGACATACATGGTTGTCATTCAGAAGTAAAATGTGGTTCAATGAGATTAAAATAATTTTTGGTGAATAGTAACTTTTAAGTTCATAATCGCGATTAGAGGTAATTAGTGTAGTTTAAGGTAAAAATAATGTTTTAATAATATGAGATGGGCACGACACTTGTCCTACTAATATTGGATGATTCATGTCCGACCAAGACAACCCATGGGTCAACTTGGGGACCCCATGGAGCCACTTTAGTTGGAAAATGACATTAATATATATTTATTTAATGTTAAAATTAAATTGACACAAACATGAGTTGTTTTACTAAAACAGTTTTTAAGTGGGGTTACACAAGTACAAATTTTGATTATAAATATTAATTAGAAATCTAAAAAGATTTCATACATCATAATATTATTTTTTATAATTTTTAGACATTAAATAAATTAAATTATTTATGACATCATGATGATGCAGCGATGACCTCATTATTTAACGATTTAAATAAAATGGGAAGATAATGCAAAATCCAAGGCTTACACTTGTCCAAAGCCAATTGGATGAGGAGATTTAGAACCCTTATCACCTTATCCACGAATTATATAAGTGTGGGACCTTTAGAATCCGAAAAAGCATTGTGTAATAATGTAACATTTCAATCTTTCCAAAAGAGCCCCTCCTCTCCACTTATAAAAGGCACCCACCTCTCCCACCTTATTCACACCTTCAAGCCATTTGGCTCGGCCAACCTCTGCCTTAATACTCTCCCAACTTCCCCCTCTTACTCCTAGAAGCCTCACTTTGGGCAGAACTCTTCCCAAGGAAGCCTTTGGCTCAAATCAAAAAGAGTTATCCGATTTTGAGGAGGTTAAAGAATGGTTGAGTCAAGTCAGACACAAGGTAAGGGATTTTCTTAACCCAACTTCCATTCTTTGGGTTAATCTCCTACTTTCAAATTATTTCATGATATTATTATGTCCTATATTGTATTTGTACATTATTTATGTGTACTTATAGTGAATACACATTATAGATGTACTTTATTTAAAAAAAATGATTTTTTTAAGGACTTCGTCTCAATCTCCTTTCATTAAGGCATATTTGGTTTTATACACAACTTTCTATTATATGGTGTATAAACCCCTTTGTCTTTTACGTTTATTCAAAAGGTTTTATTTTATAACTATGTGATTTTTAAATGATTTCAAAAAATATATATTTCTCTCCAATATATGAAAATCCAGTGCAAATGTATATGTACTTAACGCCAGCTTAAAAATGTTTTCAGAAAACCCGACTCTCGAGTGTGTTAGACAGGAAGGGATTGGGCGTGGACCCATCATGGCCTGTAATTAGTCGAGCAGTCTCAGAATTAGTTATTTTGTTTTCAGAAGCTTGCATAATGTTTTCAGAAAAACACTGGAGTATATTTGATCGATTTTAAACGTAAGTATTTTCTAAAAAAAAGTGCATCTGTAGGTCTCATGAGACAACTAGATGTGGAATTGGCCGAGGACCTTTCCCAATTTGATTTATGGTTTTGGACGAGACCTTAATCATTTTAGACGTCTTGGCCGAGGCCTTGACAAAATGTTTCAGAATGTCCGGCATTATACATTCCCTCATTATGAAAGTGGTTATTGTTATTGCATGTGATTATTCGACCAATAGAATATCCATGTGAAGAAGTGAATGGCAATATCTCATTTTACTTTTTCCATATTATTTTGAAGTTCATGTTTAAAAGGCTTTTGTTTTAGTTATACATTGCCTTAAATGTTAATGTTTATTTATGAGAGCTTCCGCAATATTGTTATCCTTACTGAGCATCTGAGCTTACCACTTTCAATGTTTTAATATTTTCCAGGATGTGAAAAGGTATTTTATGAATGACCTGCAGGGATAGTCAGAAGAGGATATGAGTGTGGACTATGAAGACTTTGTTATTAGTTTTTCACTTTATGATGTAATGTAAGACTTATGAATGTATCTAGTGTTTCCAAGGCTACTAAACTAATCGGTCTTTCGAGACTTGATCTTTTGTGATCATGCCAATGTTATGAAGTAACGCACCGACTCTGGGTAGCTGGGGTCGGGGCGTTACAGTTGGTATCAGAGGAAGTTTAGTACAAACCTTGGAAGCTAGATTTAGATAAACTCTGATTAGAGCACATAGACCTAAGATGAACTTTGAGGATTAATATATAAGAACTTCCTTGAATTTTGGTATTGTAGAGATGTTGTGAGTTTTCCAAGCAATATATCCCTGTCTGGATACGAGCAGGTAGAGGCAGCTCTGGAACAGATGTACCTATGGGTAAAACCCGAAAACACCGCTTTGAGCTAGACTCGAACGGGAACTGGTGCACGACAACGGGCCTTGCTGCACTCTTGGTTAAGACACTCCCATGGGATATGCTTAGGATAATTCTCATTTTATTTACAAACCACTATGATGGGTTATGAGTATATACTTCCTCAAAGAAAACATTTCTTTTTATAATTATGGATTATATCCATAATTAGTTCAATTTATGTTAAGTGTTTTACAAGTATGGAATTATGTATTTTGATTCATGAACTAATCTAGTTTATTCCATTATTTAGAAATGGCACCTAGTGGAAGGAATGGAAACTGTATCAATGCACGCACTCCGTGTAGGGATTTCCCTCCTGCTCAAGATAATTATGGTGGAGCTAGTGATACAACTAGTGCTGATCAGCTTCTCACCGTACTGGGACAACTCACACAAGTTATGAATAACAACCTTACTCGTATGGAGCACCCTGATCCGCAACGTGGAGGATCAATGTTAGACCGCTTCATGAGGAAACAACCACCAACCTTCAATGGGAGTAAAAATCCTATAGTAGCTGAGCAATGGATAAATTCCGTAGAGAAAATATTCCATGTCGAGGGGAGTAGTGAAAGGGAGAAGGTTGTCATGGCAGTTTACAACCTCACTGGAGATGCCGATCAGTGGTGGTCGCTGATTCAAAACACAAAGGAAGATGATGACGTATCGAATATGGAATGGAGGGAGTTTAAAGAGTTTTTCTTAGAAAAATACTTTCCTCGTGACCATCGAGCAGATATGGAAAGGCAATTTCTGAGTCTGAGGCAGAAGGAGGATGAGAATGTCGCAAAGTATGAGGCTAACTTTACAAGGTTAGCGAGGAATGCTGCCAATTATATACGTAACCCAAGGAGTAAGATTGATCGTTTCATTGATGGGTTAAAACCATTTCTCCGTCGAGCTTTAGTATCACAATCCTTCTCATCATATGAAGATATTGTCTCATGTGCTATCAAGAAAGAAAAGGAATTCTCTAAGTCTTATGACAACAAAGTAAAACAAGAGAAGAAGAGAATGGTGGAACAAGAAACGGATAAAGGGAAAAAGGGAAAGAAGGATTTTCCATTATGCGATAGTTGTGGGAAGAATCACCCCGGTGCTTGCCTAAAAGGAATGGGAGTTTGTTATAAATGTGGAGAAAAAGGTCACCAGGCACTTGATTGCAAGGGAAAGAAAGAGGCTATCAATGTTGAATGCTACAATTCTAGATAAATGGGTCATTATGCAAATGAATGTCCTAAGCGTCAAGGAAACTTACCTCAGAAAAGGCCAAGGGATCAAGGCCAATCTTATGCTGTGACTACAGTTGAAGCAGAATAACTAATGTATTGGTGCTTTTGGACTCATGGATTATATTCTGGTTATTAGAATAATGTGATATATATATAAGGATTGTACTGCAGTACTTGTTGATTTCAATAAGGTTTTAATATGATGAAGGTAATTATATTTTTAGTATGTGATAATAAGAGAAACTTTACTTTGTTTGGGGAATCTGATAAATTGATTTTGGAATTAAGATACCTTTTAGAGAAAGTCCGGACAGAGGTATTTTGGATAACTATAAAGGTTGGAGTGGATTAAGTTGATCTAAGTAATGTTTAAGGTTAAAAAATTTATGAAGATTATTTTTGGAATATTATGATACTATAGTTTTAGGAAAAGGACAACCTGCAGGGTGGGGCATAACTCGTCGCGTCGGACAAAGCTGCAGGAATCGAACCCACAATCATAGTGCGACATGCCTTTATTTCCTACCACTAGCCTACAGGAAGTCCCTGGTTATTAGAAAATAATTTTACTAATCTAAATGGTATGTGTTAATATTTGGAACCTTATACAATTAGGATAAGTATAATATTTTTGAGTTCTATTATCTTTTTGAGTGAAAGATGAGTAGAAGGTTGAAACTCTAATTGACAAAGCATAAATATATATATACCTATCTCTTATTCAATGAATACATTAATTCTTAAACATTAGAAAAGGGATATTAAAACAAAAAAATGCGTTATCCTAATACCTTATGTCTTGTTGAACTGATGATATTTTAAATCAACATAGATTGAAGGCTTTGAGGCCCTCAATTTGACAGTTGATTGTGATTGATGACCTCAATCACTCCCTACAAATATTTACGTTTTTCCTCCAATTATATGTCTCTAATTGTCACCAATGTTCTCCTAATCGAGATCATAATTGGGTGGTGACTTTTTCATTTCCCTTTCCCTCTTATTAAGGCTAAATTTTATTAACCTTATTTCCGATGTGGGTTTTCCAAAAAGGTATTTTCTATTTTCAACCTTTTATTTTCAAAGAAAAATATCAAATTGCGAGGACGCAATTTATTGAAGGAGGGGAGAATGTAACACCCCGAGCTTCCATGATACGCCTCTCTTTCAATAATGCAATAGCTTGCATTGTACGCAAGTTCGAGTTCTAAAACACCGTGACTAATCAAAATAGCCATTATGAATAGTAATAACCACGTTTTAAAATTATAGAAATTTTATATTTCAAAATGGAATTCATTTTTGTATTCGTAATATCGAAATTAGTCTATGTTGAATTTTTGGTATTTTTCTGAGAACTTCTAATTTTTTATGAATAGTGAAAATTACTTAAAAACAACTTTTTTAATCAAAATAATTTATAGTGATAAATTATACTATTTAGAGGTTTTAAAGTATAATTAGAATATATTTTTACCATTTTATCCAATGGTGGTCATTAGAATTAATTTAACATTGAAATTGGACATAAACAATTGCCAATCTTTTGATATAAATTGTTTCTTAAAAACACGCTATTTATTGAAACAGCGGGAATTAATTATAAAATTAATTAATGCAACTTATATGTTTGGAATTTTGTAAAATAGACATCATTTTTGAATTCGGAATATCAATTATAGCTTAGGGTGAAATTTTGGCTTTGTTCTGAAAAACATCAATTTTTGATGAATAGTGAAACCACTAAGTGGTAGTTAAATAACTGATTTTTCATTTAAATGAAATATTACCACTTCTGTGATTTGATTTTCAAAAATCTGACATACATGGTAGTCATTAAGAAGTAAAATGTGGTTCAATAAGATTAAAATAATTTTTGGTGAATAGTAACTTTTAAGTTCTTAATCGCGATTAGAGGTAATTAGTGTAGTTTAAGGTAAAAATAATGTTTTAATAATATGAGATGGGCTTGAAACTTGTCCTACTCCTATTGGATGAGTCATGGCCGACCAAGACAACCCATGGGTCAACTTGGGGTCCCCATGGAGCCACTTTAGTTGGAAAATGACATTAATATATATTTATTTAATGTTAAAATTAAATTGACACAAACATGAGTTGTTTTACTAAAACAGTTTTTAAGTGGGGTTACACAAGTCCAAATTTTGATTATAAATATTCATTATAAAGATAAAAAGATTTCCTACATCATAATATTTTTTTAATAATTTTTAGACATTAAATAAATTAAATTATTTATGACATCATGATGATGCAGCGATGACCTCATTATTTAACGATTTAAATAAAATGGGAAGATAATGCAAAATACAAGGCTTACACTTGTCCAAAGCCAATTGGATGAGGAGATTTAGAACCCTTATCACCTTATCCACGAATTATATAAGTGTGGGACCTTTAGAATCCGAAAAAGCATTGTGTAATAATGTAACATTTCAATCTTTCCAAAAGAGCCCCTCCTCTCCACTTATAAAAGGCCCCCACCTCTCCCACCTTATTCACACCTTCAAGCCATTTGGCTTGGCCAACCTCTGCCCAAATACTCTCCCAACTTCCCCCTCTTACTCCTAGAAGCCTCACTTTGGGCAGACCTCTTCCCAATGAAGCCTTTGGCTCAAATCAAAAAGAGTTATCCGATTTTGAGGAGGTTAAAGAACGGTTGAGTCAAGTCAGACACAAGGTAATGGATTTTCTTACCCCAACTTCCATTCTTTGGGTTAATCTCCTACTTTCAAATTATGTCATGATATTATTATGTCCTATATTTTATTTTTACATTATTTATGTGTACTTATAGTGAATACACATTATAGATGTACTTTATTTAAAAAAATGATTTTTTAAGGACTTCGTCTCAATCTCCTTTCATTAAGGCATATTTGGTTTTATACACAAATTTCGTTAATACAGTGTATAAACCCCTTGGACATTTACGTTTATTCAAAAGGTTTTATTTTATAACTATGTGTTTTTTAAATTATTTCAAAAAAGATATATTTCTCTCCAATATATGAAAATCCAGTGCAAATGTATATGTACTTAACGCAAGCTTAAAAATGTTTTCAGAAAACCTGACTCTCGATTGTGTTAGACAGGAAGGGATTGGGCGTGGACCCATCATGGCTTGTAATTAGTCGAGAAGTATCAGAATTAGTTATTTTGTTTTCAAAATCTTGCATAATGTTTTCAGAAAAACACTGGAGTATATTTGAACAATTTTAAACGTAAGTATCTTCTAAAAAAAATTGCATCGGTAGGTCTCATGAGACAACTAGACGTGGAATTGGCCGAGGACCTTTCCCAATTTGATTTATGGTTTTGGCCGAGGCCTTAATCATTTTAGACATCTTGGCTGAGGCCTTGACAAAATGTTTCAGAATGTCCGACATTATACATTCCCTCATTATGAAAGTGGTTATTGTTATTGCATGTGATTATTCGACCAGTAGAATATCCATGTGAAGAAGTGAATGGAAATATCTCATTTTACTTTTTCCATATTATGTTGAAGTTCATGTTTAAAAGGCTTTTGTTTTAGTTATACATTGCCTTAAATGTTAATGATTATTTATGAGAGCTTCCGCAATATTGTTATCCTTACTGAGCATCTGAGCTCACCCTTTCAATGTTTTAATATTTTCCAGGATGTGAAGAAGTATTTTATGAATGACCTTCAGGGATAGTCAGAAGAGGATATGAGTGTGGACTATGAAGACATTGTTATTAGTTTTTCACTTTATGATGTAATGCAAGACTTATTAATGTATCTAGTGTTTCCAAGGCTACTACACTAATCGGTCTTTCGAGACTTGATCTTTTGTGATAATGCCAATGTTACGAAGTAATGCACCGACTCTAGGAAGCTGGGGTCGGGGCGTTACACAACATAAATTTTAAGAAATATAAATTGTTACTACAATAAATATTTATTACCATAGTAAAAAGAATATTTTTAAATTAAGGGTAAAATATTTTAAAAACGATTAGAAAAAAAGTAACCCTAATATGATGAATATTGATATTTTCATTTTAGATAAATTATAATTATATTTATTTCTTATAGTTTTTACTTTTAATTTATTATGTAATTATTTTTGATGAAAATTATATTTTGATAAAATAGAACAAAAATTATATTTTTAATTAATATTCAATTTCAATTAATATATTAATTTTTATGAATTAATGGATCCCTGAATGAAATTAATTTCAATTAAAATATTATAAATAAATTATTATTGATAAATATAATTGATAAAATAATTTTCTGATGTCACATAAATGTTTTATAATTGTTCAAAAATAGTTATTCCCAAAAAAACACAGCATTTCTCAATAAATATCAATTATTATTTTAACCTAAAAATAACTTATTTCAATAAATACTTTGATAAAATGAAATTTTTTTTGGAATAAACGTTATAAGTTATCCAATGGAAAATTCTTCTTAAATTAATGAGAAAATTGAATTTTCAGGATAAAATAAAACACCATTTAAATATATGTTGTGTATTATAACATCATAACAATCCAATAATGATTTAATAAAAACTATAAATTGGATTAACATCCAACTATATTTTACCCTTTAAAAAAATTTCATTTTTGTTTTATTTTATTGATTTTATAAATCCATTATCAATCCTCAAAAACATATTTTATATTTTAAAATTTTAAAAGAATTTCTTCGAGACCATGATTCACTTCCACATTATAAGTGGTATTATTTTATTAATTTATTCCCTTTAAACATTAAAATAATTAAATCCCCGACTATTTGGTAGAAACCATAGTAAAAGCCATGGGATGTTTGGTGTGTATGTTTATTTTATTATATAATGTTCAAAACCTATGTTTAATAAATATTAATAACTACCCACACTTTTCCTATAAAAACCCACAAGGAAATCATATTACTTCAGTAAACATCCTTGGGGTATGTACTTACTATTAACTCCCCTTAATAGTGTCCTCCCATGTTTCCATTAATCTCTCAAGAAGATTATCCCAACAATTTAGTGTTACACTCTCAAGGTATGGGATCTTTTCGTTCTTCTCTATATTCAAGCTTCTTTAATATATTTTGACTTCTATTTTTAATTACTAATGATGTGATATGTATTTACAAGTCCCTATTACTACCAATTTCATGTAAATATTTTGAGAGGACAATTTCTCTCCCATAAAAACATTTGACGAATTTTTATGCGACGTTGTTATGAGTTCGAAATGTTTCTGTGATATTCTATTCCAAAATAGTTGTGTAGGGATTACCATACCCATTTCATATCAAGGGTTTCTACCATTATACAATTATACTTTTTTGATTTGGGAATTAAATATATATTTTAAAAACTTCTATTTTTGTGGAACATAATATGGTCATGAATAAATCCATTAGGTATCATCTATGTCCCAAACTTTAGAAATAAAAGGAAATAAATGTGATGGGTGCACACAAAATTATATCGCGCTCTAATGAATTGGGTGATGTTTAGTCTCATGAAATATAATGATGTGACATGAAGTGAACTTAATTCATTTATTGTACTTTTTTCAATCACTATTTCTTGTAATTTATCCTTTACCATTGTTTATGAGGCATGTTTTATGTTTTTTCCACATTTATTATGGTGGATTAATAAATATCATGATATATCATGAATAATTGTTAATATTTATGATTCCTAATATTTTTAATACCAATTCAGATTCATATTTCTAAATTTGTATTATTCTATTCATTTTATACCATGTTTATTCCTATATTGGACATTATAGCTCACCCATTTCTTATTTATGTCCCCAAGTTATCCCATGTAGTTTAAAGTGGGATAATGTTAAGGAAGTTTTCAATAAAGATATGTTTTATCATTTTATGTTTTTATATAATTTACCTAATTAGAAAAGACACTAAACCAATCAATATTATAGGTTGTATTATGTGAAATATTATTTAATAAATCAGGATTTTATTTTTAATAAATCCATGTTTTTTCATAGTTGGTATCAATGGAGAAGTTTCATTATTTTGGGAATTTGGATCAAAAAATTCCAGTGAAATGATTAGAGATGAGATTATACATAAAAAAATATCTAGATTTTTTTAAGTATATTCTAATTTTTTATCAAGAAAATAAATTCTTATCTTCATACTATAAGTGGATGTGGCTCAGGAACATATTTCCACTGGGATAAACCCCAAAATTATACGTTGTTCTAGACTCGGTTAGGAACTAGTTCATGATAATGGGCCTTGTTGCACACCTGGTTTGAAACACCCATGAGATATTCCTTGATAAATTCTAAAGCTCTTTAAGAACCATTATTAGTGGAAGAAAATACCATAAGATTATATATTTTGTAATTGATTGTGGATAAATTTTATTTAATCCAATAAATTCACAAGATAAAAATTAAAATTTCATTTCTAAGTTATCCATTTATTGTCATTGGATTCCCATTTATGTGTTTAATAGTTTAAAATTACTCATATTACATGAAAATAAGATATTTTAGTGGAAATTAATTAATGTAATAGATTATACTGGTCAAGAATATACATTTAATTATTTCCTTTTCAAGATGGTAATGTAATTACTTAACTTTGGGAAAATAATATTGAATAAAAAATGTTTTCATATTATGATCATTTCTATTGAAATGATGGTCATTGTACCCATATTTTATTTATTGTTTTTTGTTAAATGAATTTCCCTTAACCATGTTATCAATCAAACTAAATATTTTATTTGGTGTTATATGACTCTTCTATATCCAGGTTTTCACATCCAATTAAAATTCCCCAATTTGGAAACCATGATCGGTGATGAACTTTGTACTTCCCTTTATCTCATTTAAAATGATGTTTTATTAACCCTTTTTATTATTTTTGTTTTTAATTAGGATATTCATCACATGGTTCAAGGTTAAAATTTGAGGAATCAATTTATTAAAGGGGGAGGAATGTAACTCCATGAGTTTTTAAAAGATAAAACTATGTTTGATAGAACATGCAATACATAACACCAAATGAAGATAAAAATTATTATTTAAATATTATTTTCCTAACCATTTAATTAAATTTATAGATATGAGTAAGACTATATAACTTATGAAATTTATATTTTTTTCAAAATACAACTTAAAATTATTAGTAAATAATCAATCAATTTTCAGTAGTCTTTTGTTCTTCAAAATTTGTTATCTTTAATTATTTTTATTTATTTAGAAGAAAAAATAGTATAATTATTTTATTGAACATTTAAAAAATTGATTTGACAAAAAACATTGTTTTTGAATTCAGCATATCAAAATTAAATTACATAAAAAATTTGGATTTTTTAAAAAATATAGAGTTTTCAGTGAATAGTGAAAATACTGTTTTAAAATATAATTTTCATTTCATTGAACAATAATGTAATATAAATGTACCAATATTTATTTATATTGATTTAAATGTAACAAAGGTATTCTTTATTCATATTCAATTAAAATAATTAAATTTAAATCATCTTCACATAGGATTTCAGTATATGTTTTTTTAAGGATTAAAACACTTTTTTATTAAAAACATTTTAAAATTAGTATTATTTCTCAATTATAATTAATCAAAATAACCCTTAATTAGAAATTATATTAATTAATATTTTATATAATATTTCTATATTTTTTAATTGAAATTAATAAACCGAATAATAGTAGTAAAGTAGTTAAATTGAAATCATTTTTTCCTAAAAAAAGTATTTTTTTTTAAAAAAATTCTATCATGCTTGTAGGTTTTATGTTAAACTAAATTATTCCACATCTGTTAATTTATATTGATAAAATTGATAAAATAGTTTTATTCCAAATAATTAATAATAGTTTAACAGGAAAACATCATTTTTTAAAATTATAAACAGTAACTTTTGTAAATATTTTTTACCACTATACAACGAAAATAGGTTAATTAAAGGTAAAATAATTTAAAAAAGGCTAGAAACAATGTAACCCTAATATTATGAATATATAAATTTAATTTTAATTCAAATTATTGTTATATTTTTTACTAATTATTTTTATATTAAAAATTATAATGAAATTAGTCTAAAAGAAATTATGTTTTGATATGATAACACACAAATTATATTTTTAAATAATATGAAATGTCAATTAAGAGATTCATTATGATAAATTAATGATTCAATAAAATAAATCATTTATTAAAAAATTTCTATTATAAAATTATTATTGATAAATTTAATTGATAATATAAATTTTAAGTTTTCAAACGTAATTTTTATTGGGATTCAAAAACTATTATTGTCAAAAAAAACCCTACATTTCCCATGAAACGTCGATTAATATTTTACAAGTTCAAATTTAAATATTTAGAAAATTATTTTGATAAAATTAACAGTATTTTTAGGATTATAAAATTGAAATTATAAAACATTTAATTATTCATAATTTTCTGACATAGTTTAATTTTTGGGTAAAAATTAAATGCTTTATAGATATATGGTGTGTATTATTACAACATAAAGACCCATTGGTGATTTAATAAATAATATAAATGTAATAACAAACAAATGATATGTTTTAATTTTAAATTAATGTGATTTTATGCTTATATTATTGATTTTATAAAGGCATTATGAATCCTCAAAAACATATAATATAATTAATGATTTTAAATTCATTTCATTAATATTTTGACTCACTTACACATCCTAAAGGGCATTATTTTTTTAATTTAGGACTTTGGACTTATAAAAGAATTAAAAAATAACCAACATCTGCAGAAAAAATGGACCTAAACCATTGGATGGTTATATAGTTTTGGTTATTTTATAATATTGAGTTCAAAACCTAAGTTTAATAAACAATAAAGAAATACCAACCTTTTTCCTATATTTACCCACTGAAACTCCCATTTATATTGACTAAAAATCCTTGGTTAACATCCTAACTCTTACCCCTCCTCTCTATATTCAACCAAAGGTACCACCAAGCTCTCAAGAAACTACTCCCAAACATTGTTTGTCAAACTTTCATGGTAAGGGATTTTTTCTTATCCTATTAATTAATGTTTCATTAATGTCGTTTTCCTCATACATCCTATTCCTATTAATGGGATATGTCTTTACATTTCACTATTACTACCAATTTTATATAAAAATTATGAGAGAACTCTTTATCTACCATTACCCCAATTTATGAATTTTTTATGTAATGTTGTTATAATGTCAAGCTTTAACTACAATTTTTCATGTTAGAACAATTTTGTTGTGAATACATTACCCATTCCCTATAATTTCTTTTAACCTTTATACATTTATACATCATTTAATTGGGAAATAAATGTATCTATTACACACTCCTTGTTCATGGAAGAAAATATTATGATGAATGAATCCACATTGTATGATCGATGTTACACACATCAGTATGAGAATGAAATGAATGTGACTGATGCATCCAAAATTATATAGTTCTCCAATGTAATAGGTAATGTTTAGTCTCATGAGACGTCATGTTTGGATAGGGATTGAACCATATTTATTTATGGGAATTATTTCATAATGATTTCTTCGAAGTTATCCTTGACCTATGATTATGATTCAGTATATTAGGTTGTTTACCCATCTCCCATGTTACATTATTTATTATAAATATATATAAAGTGTCTTTCTATATGATTATGATTCCTAATATTTATATGCCCCATTAATATGTATACTATCTAACATTAATTATTTCTTTCATTTGACTCCATGATTATTACATTAGTGGGATTTTTAGCTCACCCATTTCTTATGTATTTACCCGGTTATCCCATATAGTTTTAAGTGCAAGAATGTTAAGAAATATTTCAATAAAGATGACATTTTCCCTATTCTATACTATTATTTAATAAGCGTCATTTAAAAATACGCTATTATTTTAAATCCCCATAGTTTTATTAAGTGTAATATTATTTAATAATTCATTAATTAATGTTTAACAAAGGGATGTTTTTTCATATGTAATTCTGAAAACATATGAATGTGGTAAAAATATACAACATGACGTAAACCTAAGTCATGGGTAACTACCAAGAATATATCACGCGGCGTAAAAAGTCCCATAAAGGAATTATGTTTACTCCTTATCTTCTTATAAGACAAAACAATACCCAATTCATTGTTTTTATTTATTTGAGAACCCCTAATACCATATTCATGCATATGTGCTCCTCATGAAGATTAAAATATAAGGGATAATCTTGTGGGTTACCCATGGAAGAAATGACTATTTTAATCAGGTCATAAGGAATAAAAAATGTGCGTATCATAATGATGTCCATGAAATAATGGATTTAGAATATACATTGACATTCAAAAGGGAAATTAGGCATAGATAATGATAAATTATTTCTAACATAAATGAAAATATGTATAAAGACTGTTTAAGAAAAACCATATAAAATGAGCCACTTTGGTATGGTTAAAGGAAAAATAAAAAAAGAATATTATAAATGTAAAAATGTATAAAATTTTCTATAATTTCTAATAAATAAATAATATTTTTTAAATAAAAAAATTTGTGATTTTAGAAAATATTGGTTTCTGAAAATATATTATGGATGGAACTTAAAATTAGTTAGAAATTAGGAAGTTCCCTTTAATCAGGATTAATTATCATAAGTAATTGGGAAGATAACATTATAAAACATTTATTTCCATACAAATAAAATAATAAATGAGTTAGATATATATTTTTGGATATGAGAGGTGATATGAGGATAAAAAAATAAAAGACATTAAATGAGAAAGAAATAAGGGTTTTCCTCTAGCGTAACGTCTCCTTGAGAACCTCCATAAGGCACTTGGAAATTAACTTTTGGTAAGACCATATATCCCATGACATAGTGAATTGGATTGATAGAGTAATTGGTAAAAATATAAGTATGTAACATATATTATATGGTGTGAATAGAATAGGTGGTAATGGGTTGTATTTATAGTGGATGAGAGGGGTGTTATTTGATTATTTTATCCATTTGATTATTTTTTGGTCCAAGAATAAAAATATTAAGGATTATTGTGAATAATTAAATTATCTAGTACATTGTAATTTGAACCAAGGTTTTATTAAATCATTCATAGCTCAATAATTCATGTATATGAATTAAAATGTAAAATACCATAAATTAACTTATTTTATTATTCACTAAAAATTCAAATATTTTTAAAAAAATCAATAAATTAACCATAAAATTTTTTTGACATGTAGAATTTATAAATTTACTTCATTTTATGAAAATAATTATCAAAATATTATAACTTTAATTTTTAATTGAAATCATCATTTACTCAAAAAATACTGATTTGAAAATGTTTAATAATTTTATGACTCTTTGAAAAATTAAGTAAGGTCGTATAAAAATCACATATAATCATAATAAAATAAAATATTAATTTAAGAATCTATTTTATGTATATTTATTTTCTTTTAAATCATAATATTAATTATAAAAGTGTGAATTAAAATTTGAATTTCACAAAAATGTCAACACTTAATTTATTATTTTTAAATATTTATTTACATTTATTATGATATAAATATATCATATATTCATTTACAAGATACAAAAGTTTTATATATACTTTCATATATGAGGTTACTATTCTATTACCTGGTTTACAATTCCTAATGGTCTTATTACTAATCCAAAAGTCAAGTTATTATTCCATTGGTATAGGTTCCCTAATTTCTAGAAATACCTATTATTTCAGTAATTTTGAATTTATAAGGTTTTTATTCTACAATTTATGTGATTTAATGTGATTTATACTATATGAAATAATTATAAGAAGGTAATTTCCAAAGAAAAAATTATCTATCGTCAAATTGATGATCACATTATTCTCAAAGACAACCCAGAACTAGTTGAAAAATTATAGATCACTCTATGTGTCATGTTAGAACACATGGATCAACATTGATTATTTTATTACATTTACATATTTTTATTTATTTATTATGAGAATATCACAAGGAAAATATATTGCATGTTATATAAGGTATCTCGTTGGTGGTTCCCAAGAGAGCTACACACGCAACCTTCTTGGGAAGCCAAGAGAGCTTGATACTATAGAATACATCATTGAAACAATGTATTGGTAGGGAAGAGGCTGAGTGTTGAATGATCAATTTGGATAGCTTAGATAGAGTCTATATTTGAGAATGAGATGTGGATGTTGCATGGTAGTGGATCCTCTTATATATTTTTATTCTTTCAATTATTTAATATATATGATCGGCGTAATGTTTGATCAGATATCATGTATGAATGTACTATTGTATATTTTTTTTATTTAATATAGAGTGACTTTTGTTTATTATTATTTTCATAAAAAAAGTTATTTATTACAGATGGTGTATAATATTTTTTTTTATTCTCTTGTATGAGGGTGTATTCTCCCAATGGTAATAATTTAGTATCTAACATCTAGTCCACATCCTCGAGCATAAGAGGTGGTTAACACGAGTCTTAGAAGTGGCATCTAGTAAAAATACCAGTTAAATCATATAGAAAGTATCCCATTATATTTTCTAACCCACTTGTGAGTTCATCCCAACCAAGAAACCAAAAAATATATCCCTTAAATATATAAAAATAAATAAATAAATAAAGGAAATTATGTACCCTGATAAAAACCAAGTAGACAAGAAATGATTTAATCATTAAACTATTAAACAAAAAAATATACCTATTATATACTCCCAAAAATAAAATATTTTGTCCTAAGACTAATTAAATTCTGAAAAATAACCGCTAAACAAGTTCTTTCATCAAAATTATAATGATTATTTTTTTCATCATATGTTTTTAAAACATAGTAAGGAATATGTATGATGTTATAAACTATGTCTGCACTAGACTTCGGTGGCTGGGGAGGCTTTCTATTGATATCAAAAAAATATTAAATATATTATATCATGTGAATGATATTTTCCATAAGTAATTGAATAACCGATGAATAAGGTCTCAGATGGAATATCTGATACCTCCATTAAATCTAGAATGTTGTTTTTAACCTAGGTGTGATTTCTTCTTTACCAGCATTGATTATTTTTGTAAAATACGATTTGTGAGCATATAATGAACAAATAAAATAGATAAATAATTTATTTTTCAATGTAATAGTCATGAACACATATCCATAAATAAAATCATATTTATAGCTAAACCATAGGGTTATCAATATATTACTAGTATAATTGAGATATTTTTAGAGGGGACATTGATGGACAAAACCAGAATGAAGATCAAAGATCATTTTCAAAGGATTTTCTATGATAATGTAATTCACGGATCATGAAAATGATAAACTATACTTCATAAATAATTAATCCAAACATGATATAGGTCTATTTTTTTATTTTGATTATTTTCATTTTTTAACCCATGTAGATTGAATATAAATTAATATAACTAGAATTTATTGATGCATCAATTCACAATTATGATTGATGATTTGTCCTCTTAGAATTTGGAATTGATATTTCATTGATTATTCTATGCGTTCATTGATTTAATCATTAATGAAATATGTGTAATCCAAAATATTACCATGGGTTGTTCCTAATGTTTTTATTTTTTTTGTTACCCCTACCCATTTTATTTTTGTGTTGATCAACTTTATCCCTTCTGGATGGTGGTTTAACAAATTCCCTGTGAACTATTATAGCGAAATCATTCTTTGGTAAAATGTATAATTACTATAGGTTTGGGATTGGAATCAAAGATGTGATCGAGGAGAATAACAATGATATGTGATAACATTTCATGGTTTTTTTGAAAATTGGGTTTGACATGGATTAATTTTCATGTGTATTGGATGGCCAGAATATATCCACCAATGATATAAATTCTCATTCAATTCTCGATATGGGTTTAATGGTGTAAATATAAAAATAAAAGTTGGCTAATGAGGTGAATTGTGAAGATACATAAATAACAAGTGGGTTCTCAAAAAACCAGACATACTTGTCTTGTATTCCAAAGAACACACACCATGTAGTCCCCTGGAATTGACATCAAGGGTTTCAGGAAAAATTAATATCACATAGTGTGTGAGACCTACCACATTTAATGTAACCCGTGACAATAGAATCAGTGTATAACCATTGGGTATAGTGAAATTAACATGTCCACATACATGGTCATGTATAGATTACACGTGCATGACATATCACGTGGACATGTCCAGGTACATAGGCACGACATGAGTATACAGGCGTAACTCAATACTCAAACTCAGTCAGGTACCCCGACATGACCTGGTATATAGGCATGGCTGAAGTATACTGGCATGACCAAAAGTACACAGACTCAATTTAGAGTACAATTTTAGTCCCAAGTTTCGGAATAGACATTACATATACCAAATACACATCGTTTACACTTTCTTGGGAATTTTGAGGCACTTGGTCTCTCTAGTATAGAACCCTATCCTTTGGTTATGATCCCTTGGTCAATTATTTTGAGGTTTCATTATAATAGTTTGTGTTGCCCTCTATGGGATTAGTCTCAGATATAGTGTAAGAATCCATTAATGTGACCTAATGTGTGATCCTTTATTATCATCTTCTTCCCATGGTTGGTATTTTAAAAAATTTCATTACTAACATACGTTTATTTTGATCCACCTACACAGAAATTTATTTCTACATCAGTTATGGTATACCAAATAGGCCCTTCGTGATATCCCTTCTTCATGTATCGATATCTTTTGAGTTCTAGTACGTACTTATTCCTAGAAAGGCCTAATGAGCAGGACCTCTTAGATGTGCACAATCAGTGTTATTAGATCGATGGACTGAGTTATCCTAGACAAACATACCTTAAATACTTGAGTAGAATCCTAGGCTAGAATTATTGCTATAGCTTTACTTTGATACCTTGTGTCTACATTGGGTATGTCATGTTTATGATAATTATTCTTCATATTCATATTGAAATTCCTTTGTGATGATGAGATGACTAATCTATTGATTCTTTATGATTGGTGATATGGGGTTGTCCTATTAGTCTTTGTTATACTCACCCCTGTATGGACTCTTCCAAAAAATATCATGCATTTGGTATATGAAACACCTTTTGATGTAGTATTAGATAGACCGTGACCAGGAAGAGCATAGTTGATATAGACATACCATATTAGTTTTCAGGAGTTTCATTTAATAGTATTCCCCTCATAATTTTTGTGTTGGACCCTTTTCATTACTTTAAATGGATTTTATTTAGAACTTTTTCATTTACCATAATTTTATCATTCTTTTATTATGGTATATAGATTAATTAATATATTCTGGAAGCCATTAAATTTATCTATCATTATTTTATAAGTGATTAGATATGTGAGTGTACATACAACTACTTCAGGGTATCTACTATCATGTTTGTGATATGCCTACTTGGCACTTTTTTCTATCCCCTAACCTATTGGAGGTGGGTATGGGGTCCACCCTCAGCATACCACAATACAAGTGGACCCTTTAGGATGGGTCATGAGATATTTGTATCAAATGTGATTTATCACATAACTAGTGTTTGGTGAGTTTCTATCTATGAGGTTTAGTTTTGGAACTAGGGTTGCTCTATTAATGTTTTATTCAAATTAAAAGACAAATCCCACAATATTAGTGAATAAGAGAAATATCCATTGAATAAGGAAATGATAACCTAATTGTTCAATTAGTACATGTATGAAATTTTTTAGGGAAAACATTTAAACATGCATCATATTGTAGTAGGTTATAGTTTACAGGTACTTCTTGAGTCATATCCTCTAATATACTCTTTGAACAAGGTACATATTGTGTATTTAAATATTAATACATAATGAATTCCAGCTAGAGTTACACTATAGGATTTCAAGGACAATCCACCGAATAATGATTCTTTGATATAGGGTGATGTGAAAAGGTGATATGATAAGTTTTATTTCCATTATTACCCCAACCCATCGAGAAGAATGTTTCACAATTGGTATCAAAAAATGAGACACACAGGATGAGAATATATTAAGTGATTCATTGGAAGATATGAGTTAGGTTTCTGGGTGAAATAGACCCCAATCAAATGAGGACATTCATGCAAGAGTTACTAAAAGATTATACCTCATTAGGACACCAACAGACTAGATGGTGGTCCTAAAGTAATAATTTATTCATTTCTTAAAGGGGATATTTTGGAGACTAGTGACCCTAATATATGATGAATTAACAATTTCATGGATATAATTTTAGTGTTGCTTTAGATAATAGTTCTATTTAGCTATGTTGTAAGGGGTGCGTATCCAGGGGCATTAAGAGCATTAGTGTGAAAACATGATATTATTAGAGTATTCAATGAGCTTCACTAAAATCTCATGATATATAGTGGTTATGTTTAATGAATTGTTATTTTGAATAGGGATCATTGTGTGTGGACTCTTTAGATATATCAAGGGAAATGGGATATCTCGTTGCACTCTTACTTATGTTGAGGTCCCTAAGAAATATTTGGTGGTGGATAACATTTTGGAGGTGAAGTTTATGATAGTTTGTGTTGGTAGTGGTCTCCCAAGAGTTGAGACTTCGAATATTGGTATCCAATGTATGACTGAGGGATATATGCATGAAATGAATTTTTTTAAGTGAGCCTCATGATATAGGGTATACAGTTCATGTCTCATGGGAAAACACTATTCATACCAAAGAGAGGCAGTCTTATTATTGTGATGGTTGGGGACATCTCACAAGGGATTTTCTAAACATCCATACCTTTGATTGGGAAATAATAAACGGTTTTCATTGATACATGAATAATTTTGGTCAGGGAGATCTTCATGATGGAATATTTTTCAATATATCTTGGAGATAAGTAGAATGTGGTTGATGATTTGATCTTTTCCTACCATAATGCCATGGTGGTCCACTCTAGGTATCAGTGTCTGGTGGTTTAGGATGACGACAACTACTCGAAGGGGATCCCTATGCATCAATGGATATTGGGATAATTATATCTACACACTATATATATTATAACTTATCTTCAGTATAGATAGACATAGTGATAATCCATTCCTTTAATTCCACATTTATTATTTATGATCTGGAGATTACAATTGAGCCTTTTTCTTGACCCTTGAGATTGGAGATCCTTAAAAGGGTAGGATTAGTGATCATACACCTTCCCGGTAGTGTGACCTCACTATTGGATGAGATATCCTCCTTTGAGATCATTTTATACTAGTGATGAGGTCTAACAACATAATTCTATGCATGAAGTATCTCTCCACAGTTCATTCATATAATGTCTATTTCAAAAAAAGAATTTCATTTTTTTATGACAAGATGGGGTTTTATAGAATTGGAAAGAAGGAAACAAAGGAATAGTAGTGTGGGATTATATGTAAGTGTATACTAATTTTATCTCATAATATGGAAGTATTACCCTTATATCGGTATATCTTTTGAGCTCTCAGCTTCTTACAGATTTGTATGTGTATAAGTAAATATTCCCTAAAGATGTTCCAGGATTACCTCCACACTGAGATATATAATTCTATATAGGCTTTATCTAATTTAATCCACATATTTATACACTACCATATCAAATGTCTCCCAAAGATCATCATTATCAGATTGTGTAGTTAGAGGGGTTGTAGATGAATGGATTTTAAAAAACCAGTGTGTCTCCCTATGCAGTCCCAATTTTTTTCATAAAAGGATAAAAAGAGGATGAGGTTATGTGTGTATTTTCATCACATAGATAAGGATTATGTGAAAAATTAGTTTCCAATATTGTTAATATATAACATCTTCAACTTGTTGAATGGGGTGAGGTGGTTCTAAAATATTGACCTCAGTTTGGGTTGTCACCAACTCTAAGTACGGTATGATGATATACCAATGAAGGTATTCTTGTGTCACTATGATATTCATGAGTATTTGATTATTCCATCAAAAATTAATAAATTTCCAATATCTGTTTTGGGACTCATGAACTAGATCATTCTGCAATTCCTTGATCAATTTTTGTGGTCTTTATCAATGACATATTGTTGTACATGATGTCGGAGGAGGAGAACAAGAGTCATTTATTGAAGTTATTAGGAATACTCCAAGAGTATTATAACTATTTTAATATCTCTATGTGCTAGTTATGGATTTGATAGGTCCAGTTTTTTGTAATTTCATCAAAGAAGAGGGAGTAGAAGTGGACCTAGTGAAGGATGATGTAGTGTAATCTTGAGAGCCACCGAATAGTGTGACCGTTGTGATATCTGATTTCTCTAGGATTTCACCAACCTTGGATAATTCGACCTAGAGGAATAATCCTTTCATGTGGACAGAGGTATTCGAGCATACATTTCAAATGTTGTGGTAGAGGTTGAAGAGCACCCCGACCATGAGGCTTCCAAGGATGGTGTTGAGTAAGGAGTGTTTTGAGATTCCTTTTGAACTCTGATAGATTGTTCTTTAATACATAGGAATGTATATTTAACATATGGGTCCCAATATTTATGGCCACTTGATCGGATGTTCATGATCCATGATCATGAGAAGGAAGAAGTGTTCTTTACCCTATAGATATAGCGACACTATCTTATGGGAAAGAAGTCCATCATCTATTTTGACCATTAGAGTCAAAAGTATAACATATTTTAGAAGTATATCAACATTAAATAGAGGATATTACTATATTTCCTCTTGGATTGTGACATTTTATAGTATATAATCATAGTATCTGTAACATGGTTGTAGTTTATCATAGAATGATATCTTATTCGTAGTATTTGAGTGATGCATAATAACTATTGGACTCATTTTAGATGTCCATAGGGGATGAGGATGCTGTATCTTACGTGAGGTCAATGGTTTTTACCACTACACTTCTATTGCATTTTACCTGCGTTCATCTTAGAGATATCAATTATGAGATGTTTCTTGATTATATATCAAAAGGATGTTATCCTAATTGTATTTTAGAAGGTGGGGATCATATCATCATAGTATGAGGATAGAACATGAAACACATGATGTTTTATGGAGATGTTTTGAGGAATTTCATAAATTACTAGGGATTTACATCTAGCTATGGTAAAAATGTACTAGGACCATCAATATCAGTTCTAGTGGTCAAGAATGAATATTTGTACCGAAGAAATTGCCTCTTGAATCCTCAATTGTTAGTTGGTGAAGGTTGGGTACCGAGTTCTAGTATGGATGGCTCAAACCCCATAGGTTCTATAGAGAAAGATGTATGGTATATGTATGTAATTATTGATGGGGATTACATAATCATATAGAGGTCATGATTCATAGACTATATAACTAAGTTGTTCCACATCCTAGACATCTTATAGGAGATATCAGAAGAGAGATTATAAAACATTTGTTTGTAGTATACATTTTGGATCCATAGAGTTCCCTGAAAGATTATTTTTAACTGTGAATCTCTCTTCACATTGTGAATATGAATAGGATTTTTTGAGCACTTTTTGAGTCCATTATGGATGATTGTTTTTTTACCCCAAGACTAATGATAAGTTATAGAAAATTATTCTTTTTATGGAGGATATGCTTGAATCTTGAACATTGTATATTTTCTATATTTAGTAGAATCAACCAACCATTTTGGAGTTTTCCTATAACAAAACTTATCATTCCACCATCATAAAGGAACCATTCTCTATCTTGTACATGAGACATTTAAAGTCACCACTAATTTGGACTGATCTAATAGATTCGGTTATCATGGACCCAAAATTGGTGAAGGTGACAATCATGAAGGTGCATATTATCCATGAGTGGATATTGAAAGTCTAAAGTCCCCAAAATTACTATGAAGATTGATGACAGAGTCATTTGCTGTTCTAAGTGGGAGTCCATGTCTTCCAAATTGTATATCATCCATGAAGAATTCCTATATTTTGTAAGGGTGTAATTTAATCACTATGATTTATTATCACTATCATTATATTGTGTATGGTTTGTGAGGGGGTCTACCGAATGGCATTGCCACCTTTGTTAGACTGGGTACACGAAGTCTTCAACATTTCACAGAAGAGGAGTTATGTGAAGAAAACATCGCTTCTTATCATCTGGGATGAGCTTTACATCAAGAATGAAGCATCATTCATAGATTACCGATTGAGATTGATGACCAATAATAGATGATAAATTTAGGTAGAGATAATCCTCAAGTCCATTTACGATCACATCATGGGGATCATCAGGAAATCACCAAGATGCTTGAGAACCAGATTCAATTTTAGTACCATTAACTATTTTAGAAGGATGATTTTATTTTTGGGATGAAATTCCTAGATTATGGGATAATTTATTGGCTCATTTACAAATAAAAAATTAAAATAATATAAGAAATATTTTTGGTGGTAGGAACTAAGTCATATGGAGATTCTGGGTGTTAGGTGGCTCAATGTAAATATTACAAAAATATTAAATATATTATATCAAAAAAAAATTTTACAAAATAGTGTAATAATTCTGGAACATGGTATCATATGGTAAATCTAATACCAATATTTAATCAGAAATATGGGTTTTCCACTTGATCTGACATCATCATTTTCTATATTTTTTGTTTCATTAAAGAGTATTCATAGGTGCAAAATGAATAAGTAAATAAATAAAATAATTTATTTTTCTATTTAATATTGATATCCAAATCTCCCTAAATAGAATCCCAATAATATAGCAACCTTATAGATAACTACATATCGCAAGAGTTATTGAGAGGGATGTGGAGGAGAGTATAGTGCGTGATAATGGGATTTAGAATAAGAGATTAATTATCCAAGGATTTTATATGTCAATAATGTTTTTGATGATCCCAACAAAAATGTTCAGCTATTATTTATAAACGATTGATCGAAATTCGATGTATGTTATTTTTATTATGACTAATCACATTTTATTATCCCATGATGGACATGAATCATTTAGCCTAAAAATAATTGACTCATGGATTGATGGTTTGTTGTGGTAGATTATTTCCCTTCCAAAATTCATAATTGATATTCCTTTAACTAAAACGTATGTTTATCAATTTGATCATCAATGTGTAGAAGAAAACTAAAACAAAAGCCTTGGTTTGTTCATCACATTTATGTTTTCTTTCTTTCTCCCCCACCCACCGTTATTTGTTCTTTTATCATCCTATCCCTTTGATCTATGTGTTTAAAAAATGTTATATGAATTATCATTGTTCAATTTTTCATTTGTTCAATGGATCCTTGCAGCATGTTTGTGTTCAAGATCAATAATGTGATCAAGTTACACGATAACTATGGTGGATTGATCAGCTGATCACCATTTGTTATTTAGAATTTTAGCAATGTGATGAAATGGGGATAAATTTCAATGTGGATTGGATGGAAAGAATAATTAAATCAAAGTGTCAATATCTTACTAAATCCTATATCTATATTTTATTTTGAGGATCACCATTGGAACATAGGTGGAGAAGGTATGGGGTGAATATATTTGAAGAACCATATGGTTATATAAAAACCAAAAAAACATGGTGTATAGTCAGAATAACACACATCATTTCATCCTCTAACTAATATGGATAAGGTTTTGTGAAATTTATATATCACACATTTAATGGGACTAAAATATGACATGTTACCCATGACTGGTGACTCAATGTGTACCCCTAGGATACATGAGCATGAACATGACCTAGATAAAAAAGCATGTCCAGAGTACATGGGTTAAACTCGGTACTCAAACATCAGCAGATATGTGTGAATTTCCAAATTACAGGGTAAAGAACTAACACTCAGACATGGACAACTACCTAGACACAAACAGGTAACTGGGCATGACTAGAGTAAATAGGTATGGCCTAAAGTAGAGGGGAATGTGTTAGAGTACACATGTAGACCCTGCATAGAGGAGACAAGTCTTGGATACACTAAAAATGATGTTCACTTTTTCATGGGTAGTTTGAGTCCCAAAATAACTTATTTGTAGACTAGTATCCTTAGGGTTAATTCCCTTGATCCATTCATATCAGGGTATAGATAGTTATCAAATCCCAATATTATGATGTGGTCCCCTTTGTGGGATTAGTCTAATATTTTGTTCAGGAATTATCCTACGTATCCCATAGAGAAATATTCTATCATCATATTCTTCACTAGGTGGGAGATATAGGAACTATCATGGACAATGTGCTTGGGAATCAATTACCCACATATTGTTGTATTTCTGGATAAGTTTAAGTGTACCCCACATTATAAGGATGATATCCCATATAATTGTATTTATTTTTTCTAAGTTCTAACACGTACATATTTCTGTAAATTCATCATAAAAATGAACTATTAGATGATCACATTCTATTTATTGAAACTCATGGAGTGAGTTATCCTTGTTGAATAGTACCACAAATCCTTATAACAAATCATGGGATAGAAGAATTGTTTCCTCTTTACATTAATACATAGTGTATACCTTGTTTATATCTTGGAAATTATCATTGTGTGTCATTTTTTATTAATATGACCTATTGATACTTTTATGAATACTCTCTTAATGTGTTATGTTTTTTTTGTATTTTGGGGTTTCTTACTTGGAATTGTTACAGTATCTTTTTGGTGGGCTCTAGCAACACATGTAGTGCTTTATGAAGATGAAATTCATTTTGATAGAGTCTTAGGTAGACAAAGAGTAGGTAGAGTATAATTGATCTAGATAGATTTTGGTTTTTCAATGAGTTTCATTCGAAATTATTCTCCTATTTCATATTTGGTTGGATTATTTTTATATTTTTGGTGGGATTTAATTTGTACCTTTATGCATTTCTAATCATTTTTTACATTAAGTGGGTGATATAAATGCATGAAAGCATATTGCTATTAGTGGTATTTATCTATCATCAGTGTATTGGTAATTAGATATGTGTTTCTGCAAATAGGTACCATAGGATAAGACATCCCATGTGCGTGATATTACAACGTAGTCCTTGTTAGCAAACCCCATACAATTGGTGCTTGGATAAGGGTGTCACACTTGCCGTACCATTGACCAGGAAGGTATTAATGGGTTGTTTAGTGACAAAAAATATGATAAATGAAATGTGAATAACCTTTATTAATCACATCAAATTAAACAACATGAATTTCTACTACATTAAACTAAATTAACCATGTATTAGTAAAATAACAAATCAAAATCCTTGCACCCAAATATGAAAATAAAATGTGGAAGGAAAACTAGGAGAGTTATTAAAATGTGGGGTGATTTCCATGATACAGTGAACTAAAAAACCATGTACCACCAAATTTTGAATTTGGTAAATAGAGGAGAAATGAAGTGAAAATGGAATACGGTTACATTATATTACTACGATGATAAAATAAATATATTTAGGAGTTATTAAAATATATGTTGTAAAAAGTCCAAATGACCATTGATTTTTTTGTAAAAAAATTGGCCACATCAAATTCATGAAATCCCCACATCATCTAATAGGTATTAAATATAAGTACATGTATAATATCAATATGACTATAGTTGATTCCCAATGGGTTATATCCCATTTTTTCTTCAATATATACCTGATTTAACTCTATTATATTATGAATATAATACTATAATCACCACCTTATAATTTTCCTTCAACTATAACTCTAAATTCAAACTTCTGGTTTCATTAAAAATCTATCAATCCCAAATTATATGTTTTAATTTCATTAAAGAAACTAATTTAATATCTATTGTGATTAAATTCAACAAATCATGAAACTATAAAATTTTCTGTTAAATTAGAATGTTAAATCTAGAGTAATATCCTAGTTAATATAATAAGATCAAAATTCATTGTAAACACCTTCCAATACATTTTTTCATCATATAAAATTTTAATTAGTCAGTCATTAAAAACAATTATCCTGATATGAGGAAACCGAAACAATATATGCATAAATATTATATCATATTAGATGATCATTCACTAAATATAATTCCAATGACTTAAATAACTATAATAGTTTAGAGTCTTTAGAATCCTTCACAAATAAACATATGGTACATAAAATATCGTTATAATATCTAACAATGTTATTTAAAAATATCACCCTTATTTGACATATAATAATTAAAAACATTCTTCATATATTGGGGAAATAAGAACATAATTAATGGTGATCTCATATTTTTAGTAAAGGTAAATATGGGAGATACCTATGATTATTAAATCAAAACATGAGCATAGGTGAATGAGAAAAAAATCCAAATATTTTAATAATATACCAAGTCATTCATAGATCATAATCACGAGTAATGAAAGAAATCATGGTAGTTTATAAGACATGAATCATAATTAACAGAAAGTAAATGAGCCCTGATATCATGAAATTTATTTAATATCATGTAATAAAATAGTGAAATAATATGTGCTATATTCATAAAAAATATTATGTTAGGTCTACCCACCAAGATGTTCATCACATGTCTTGTTTTCACTAACTACCCTTCTACCCACTTCAGGCTTAGGATAAACTAGTTTGTACAATCTATTATGTGAGGTAAAACCACAAGCTTAACCATTAAGGTTATTAATCCTTAATTCATAAATAATTCATTACTGGGCTACATTATACCCACATATCACAAAATCATAATCACAATCCATTCATGTTTACTCAATATGATCATGAAAAAAACTATAATTTCATTATATTATAACCAATTAAAAAATAGTTTTATAAATAATCATCAATATAATTATAAAATCTTCCAAGAAAGAATAAATATATCTTCATGGAATAATATCACCTAAGTATCATAAATAACTTCAATGTATGTTATCATATAAGAAAAAAATTATTTAAATGATCACATAAATTATTTTGGAGGAAAATACACTTTTCATATTTAATCCCTTATTTAAAATTTAAAATTTGAATTTATTTTATGAAAAAAAAAATTAATTGAAAATAACCATTAAAAAAATAAGGGAATCATCAATAAAAATAGTATTCATGGTGGTAGGAAAATTCCATAATGTGGTATATATAAAAATAAATATTTTGTTCAAATGTTTTGTAAAAACAACCTCTTTTGGAAAATGATAAGAAATTCTTTTAAAAATATGAGAAATAAATTTAAAAATGGTAAAAATTTCCTCATCCAATAATTGGTGAGTGATAAAAATATTCTTTAAAACATTTTAAACATAATATGGACAGTAAATAAAAATGCTTCCCACTGAAAAAATAATGTCATATTTAAATAAAAGCATTATCCCATACCCTTGAGTACTAATATGAAGAATAAATAAATAAAATATTTTTAATTTTAGAAGTAAATAGAGTAGAGTAAAATATATTAAATTTTATAGAGATAGATCATATAATTTTCTAATCAGGAATTTTAATAATAACTAATCTTATAAAAAATTATGATTATTACATAAAACATTTACTTATTTGGTATCTTTTGATATAAAAATACCATGATAAAAATCAAAAACAAATTAATAAAATTAATAAAAATAGATTCATATATGACATATAAAATGGGTATCATATATAACACATGATAGAGAAGGGTTTTCAATATGGAATATGTCTCACAAAAACAAATATGAGACCGAAAACCCTTTCCATTGTGGAAAACTGAAAATCGAAGAACCGCTGTTGAAATAAATTGATTTCTAACATTAAAAACCATGAATAAAAATAGATAAATTATATAACATTTCATAGGATTATTATATATACCATATAAACAAAAATAAGTTCATAATATTAAACAAATCTTAGTGAAAAAATATTGAGATGAAGAAACCTTACATCAATATTGAAATTCTTCATATGTTATTTTAACTCATATAATTGAAATTGAAATTTATTAAAATTATATATTGGAAATATTTTCATATTTTTAATTCTACCTAATATATTATTATAACATTTCTAATCTACTTTATTATAAATTTTGTAATAATATTCTCATTTTTTGTAGTAACTGCTCTTTTATTCATTTATGTTTGTGTTTAGTGGCTATGGTACTTACACGTTGATAATGGTTCCATAAAATATATAATTTAAATAACTCCATAACTATAATATTTAATCATTATATATAATTTTATAATTATTCATATTAATAATTGTGGAAAATTAATTAGATCACATCTTATACATAGTAGTTCGTACGAAAGGCTGATGTTTCTAATTTTTGATGGATGGAATAATGCTAATTTAAATAATAATTTATATTTATATAATCAAAAATGTATCATAAATTTAATATATATTCATTAAATATATACTTATTAACATCCATTTAAAGTTAAAAAAAATGAATCATATCACTTTGTGGATGTGATGTCAGACACATATGAATGGGTGACGTTATCATCATCCAATTAACAGGATGGTAAGAAGGTTGATAAGATATTATAAATATTGATTAATAATTATGTCAAAAATATCATATATAATATTTAAACTCATCATAAAATCAAATTGTGAATGATTATTATGTAAAATTAATAATATCTATACTTGTCGAAGGAAGTCTATACGTACAAAGGAGCAATACATTCATTTCCCTTTGATTGAAAATATGTATAAAATTGTAATGAAATCACAATAAAAACATATTATTATAGTTATGATATTTTATTGATCATGTTATTATGGATTCAATTGTATTAGATGATGTGGAAAAATAAATAATGTTGAAATAGTTATGTTATAATTTAAAGTCTTCCTTGAGAAACATATTTTGAATACATATTAAACCTTCTAATATGTGTCTTAAGAGAAGACCAAAAGTTCTATATTGAATGTAATAAAAATAAAAACTAAATATATTTAAGATAATATGATCTATAAGACTCAATAATATAGAATAATGTGGGATATGAACTACCCTTTATTATTTTTGGGATATGAAACAAATATAATTGATAAAAATAAATAAATAATTTAATTTACATTTATATTGAATGTGGTAGAATATGGACAATAATTAAATTTTAGGGTAACATATGGATTAAATATATAAATAATTAAGAATTAGAAAAGTTTTTTTGGTATAATATCCATATATAATTCCTTAACCCACTCCCATGGAAAATATTTTATAACATTAATTATGGTGACCAATATTTTTTATATTCATTATAAACAAAATTAAAATTAAAATTATCACCAAAATTAAATATTCTTATTTAAAATATATTATCTATTTTTTATAATTCAATTTCTATAAGTGGAATAAATTAATTTTAAAAGAAGGGCCCAAAATGCAATGGAAACCTATTTTCTAGAAAGCAAACATTTATATGCATAAAAATAAATTTATTTTCACTCCCCACTAGTGAAAAACTATAACATTTATATTAAAATATTTTAATGAATATTCATTATGCACATTTCATTTTTACCTTTAATCATTATTTATTTATTAAAATAATTTTGAATAAATATATTATGCACATAAGAATTGTTTTATGAAAAATAACTATTTTTACAATTAAATTATTTTATCTTCATTACAAATTTTCAGATAACTAATATATATAAATTTATTTATAAATTAAATATAGGTTTCAATAATTTCAATTTTTTATAGTTATAAATATAATTTTTTTAATACTAATATAATATATGATGAATAATAAATTTCATTGAAAAATATGTATTTTAATAATAAAATGATTTATTTGATACTTAAATGATTATTTCATGGAAATTAATCCATAAATTTGATTTTAGGAAAACATTTCTAGATTTATTTCATAATTTTGTTAGTATTATTCATTACCAAAAATAAATGGCATGTTATAATGTTTTACTATATCACATGATCATTTATATTTGGGGTTGTGTGTAAAGGAAGCTATCAAATACATCTAATTTAATTTAAAATAATACATATAAAATCATAGAGTGTTACATTCTAGCCCCACCCCCTCATGTAGTAAATTTATCCACATTGACACAAATAACTGAGGATAATTCATTATAATCACATACCCAGGTTCGAATATGGTTTCTAAGAATTTCTACTTCCATTAGAGAATATAAACAAGGTGAGTAGCCTTGTTCTATAGCACATTATATCCATGATCAATTAGTTATATTTTTTTTTCATTCATTGGAATTTTTTTTATCCATTAGAATAGCCTATGAATTTATCAAATATGAAGGACCATGAATGTACTCCCATAGGATAGATACATAGAACCCATTGTAAACTTGAGAGAGGTTTGGTGGAAGCACCAAGCGATAATCTATGGTTTTAACCGGATATAGAATCTATAAGGAAACAATATACCTAGGGAAAATCATTGAATTCATTTTGAATCTTATAATATAAATCCATAGATAACATCTTAAGAATACATTGTCCCAAACTTATGATTCCAAATCACACTATTGATTATTAGCATAACTCTTATATAACATATAATATACCTTAATGTGATGATATGTAGCTCTAGTATTCTTTAACATTTACACATATCAATATAGTAAAAAACTATTTTTATCTATATTTAGTGAATAATGTGGTTGTTATGCACTTCCTTCTATAAATATCATCATAAAGAACCATTTGAATTCTCATGTGAAAGATTTTTTTATAAGAAATATCATCCAGAGGAAGGTGTGGGTCAAAAAAACCATTGAAATATGGAGAATATGATATCAGCATGTCCTCTAGGTTTTGAATGGTTCAATAAAACTAACCATCTATTTTATAATGATAGGTAGTGTTGAAACATAACTTTATATCCTGAGCATACTAAAGACGTCACCATAACATTGAAGTAAACCTCAAATCATGATGGGACACAATAGATTGTGGTATTACGAGAAACATTATACAAAATTTAAGATATATATATATACATATATTTTAAATATTATAAAGAGGTAAATATTCTATGATATCATTGAACATTTTTGAGTTCATAATTAGTTCATCTATAACAAAAATATAAATACGGTGATTTTATGTTTTGGGGAGTCGGATGATGAAATCCATAATGATATATTCCAATTTTCATTATTGTAGTTTAATGGTCATAAAATTTACTTAGACTTATTTCTATCAGAATTTACATTCTAACATACTATGCATCAAGATACATACTTTTCAATACCACTTATCAAGTTATCACACAAAAATCTACTATTTTAGATCACATTATATAAAAACCCAGCCTTATAATCATTAAAATTATTCTTTATATAGGAACTGATTTCCTTATCTTATAAAATACCATTTAAGATTATATTTTTTAAAAATGATTTCATTAAATATATATAATATAATACTACCTCAGAATGTAGACACTCATAGTTAGTATATTTTTTTTCCACAATACAAATATTTTAAGATAAATCATATTTTCCTTACATGATATATCTTCCAAATTTTCAGATTGAACTCATATGTTTCCCAAATAATACAAAAAACCTTGTTAAATTCATTCTAAATCATGTGACTATATCCAATATATCAAAAAGGTATATAAAAAGGAAGGAAACTCCTTAGTCTATAGATATACATTATAATTTTTTTCTATTTTATAATAATCAATTATCTCAAAATAAAAAGTTATTACCCAAGAAAAAAATTAATTGTAAAGATAATTTGATACTTTTTTTCGTAATAAATACAAATTTTATAGAAAAAATAAACAATAATATTTTTCCATCATGAAACATTCATGAAATCTATTTCATAATTCTATAAATTTCAACCTCATGATGTAAATTAAAAACACCTTTAACATAGCCTGATTATATTTCCTTAGGAAGTCAGAAAATTTCCATGAAAAAACATTAAAAAAAATATAAATCATGTATGAAACTTGGTACATATTCATCATGTAACTCATACAATCACACTTACCAATGGAATAACATGACCGGTAAATTAGAAAAATCTATTATGAGAATTTTATGACTAGTTAACTCTATCTGATTACCGAATGTATTGGTGAGATACATATGGATTACCATCATCATGAGATAAATCAAGCTCACCCGTCATAACAAATAATTTTTAAGAAACATTACATAATTATAAAACACAAAATCTTTCATTTTTTATCACACACAGAAAAAGTTTCTTTCTATCCATAAGAATATCATTTTCAGATATCAATATATCCATTCTATTGAAAACCCTTTTTTAAAATATATATAAAAAATAGAATAATGGTTTTCATTTAGAGAAAACATGAATTATTATAGTGGGGTAAAAAAATAAAATAACAATCTTAATATTGGGAGACACTCTTGATTCTAGATACATTAAAATAAAATATTCCATTTTTACTTTTTAGAATATGTTTTTATAAAATATATGAAAAGTTTTTTTTGGAAAAACATTGTCATAATGTAAAAATATTAATATATATTATTTTAAAATCAATTTATGTTCATATAAAAACTTTCGTAAAATAGTTTTCTTAATATTCACTTAGATGAGAATTATTTAGAAAATAAACTTTTAAAATATTTAATATTAGTTTTATTACATAATGTGTCCCTTACCATGAGACTTACTTGTCACATATATTTATTATCTCAATTTAAAAAAATTACCAAATTTTCAATATAATCAATACATATTATAGGTTTAATATTTTATCATTATACACTTCATTTTATTAATTATATTGAAATATTTAATTATTTAATCTGTCCATTCCATATTAGGGGTTCAAGGATGATCTATTCATAATATCAAAATGAATGTGATATATTTACTCTGATAAAATATGTAATTATTCTGTCATGAAAAAATAATAAAATAATTATCATTTTATAACATTAATTATAAATATAAAACCAATCCTGAATTATATTTATGAAAAATGAATAGTGATACAATCAACGAGATAACAGGCCACACGTACACATGAGTAACGTATCCATTTTTCAACGAAAATGAGGAAAAGAATTTTTGTGTTATTTTATTGTTATAAAATTACTCTTTTATCATAAATATCATATTATATCTTTATAAACACTTTTTTATAGCATGGTGTGATGTGTTGGTGAAAAAATCAAATTGGATCATTATGGTGGTAATCCATACATATGCCCAAATGATATAATCAATTTTCAATGGTCAGAAAGGAAATAAAATATATAAAATATATAAAATATTATATTAATATAATGAAAATTATTTAAAAAATATCTCATGAATACATTAAAACTATCATTAAAATTATCCATGAGATTTCGTGACTGAAAAAGCATTATAATGATTCTCCAGTCGATCGTCTATCATACACATGAATAATGGTTTCATTTCTAATTTAACTGTAGAAGAAATAGATATATGTTTTTTTTCATTTATATAATAAAATAGAAGTATATAGAAGATACTGGTTTAATTATTTCATCATGGTTAATGTACATTTTATGGAGTTGGAAGAAAAAATAAAAAAAATGTTATGTTAAAAACTACACATGTTCTATGGAAACATAATTTTGGTTTATATTGTAATCCATTCATAGTATGTTTTAAATTAATAAATTCCACTAAAAATAGATAGGTTTGTTAGAAAGTAATTTTTATTAGTATTTTATGAAATAAATCACTTTTGGAGTGTCTAGAAGAGAGTAGTGTGGGTAACTTTTTATGTTGTGGAGAATACATAGTTGAAATTATTCAAAAGATTGATATATATTAAGGACTTACTCAATAAACACATCTCCATATATGACCAATAATGAATATATGATGAGATATGGTCTAAATATTCCCAACTAATAATATTCAGACATGATTTTTGAATATTGAAAACCATATCAATTCCATTTTACCCTAGGTAATCCTATTTTAACTATTACCAATATAGCATATTTTAACTCTTTTTACGATTCAATACGAACAAAAATTAATTTTTCATTTTTAACTAATATCAACTATTTTGAAAAAAAGTATTGAGTTGATTATATAAAATTCAATTTATATATGTTTATGAAATCCATTTAAAATCAAACCCAAAAATTCAATGAAAATTGGTTTTCTAGAAAAAATGACTTCTTATATATAAATTTTTTTTTTGAAAAATAAATATTAAAATTTATTCTAATGATATTATTATTATTAATAATAAAATTACTAAATTATTATTACTTTCAAACAATTAGAAACAAAACTATCTAATTAAATTCTAGATATAGGATAGTTCTCAAAAAAATTTAATATTTTTCACAATTCATTCTAAAAAGGAAACATTTCATAAAATTAAAAATAAATTATTATATGATACTTATAATATATTAAAATTGAAAATTTATATATATATAATAAAATTAAAACCATAAAATTTGTAAATTATGAATTTTAATAAATTTATATATTATATGTGAAGAATTTTATAAGGAAAAAACAATTTTTTTCATTAGAAATTAACTTAATATTATTATAGAGAATATAACTCTATGAAATGTAATTTCATAATATTTATAAACATTAAAGTAACATATTTTTATATTAAGTGTCCTATTACAATCTTCCACCCTTTTTGAAAAAGATTCCTCAGAATTTTATTTTATATTTAAACATGTCGGGATATATTTACCTCATATCATTTTATGATTCCCACAAAGCGTATTCAGTTATATGGGTTTTCCCAAAAACATTATCCTATTAAATTACTTTATTCTATAACACATTCTCTTCTAATTCATTAGTATGTACTGAATGTTCCTCATAAGAATGGTTTCCTTCTAACTGACATACTTCATGGCTCAAAACATGGGATGCATCCAACATATAATTTCATATTAATGAAACATTAAATACATCATATACATAAGGTAAACTTAGTGGAAATGATACCCGGTTGGAAACCGATCAAATTAACTCATGATTTTTCTATGGTCCAATTAAAGAAGAACATATCCTTCACTTCTCCCCAAAATGCATGAAATATATGCATAGTGATAATTTATGAAAAACGTGACTGCATAACTCTAATGAAATATCATTCCTCTAGTTATCTATATAATATTTTTCCATCACTAAACCATTATTAAATTATATTAAATCTTCTTCACCTCATCAACTATTTCTTCTACCAATTCTAGTCTATGAATCTTCCCCTCTCTGACTTCATCGCAATATGTTGGAGCCCAACACCACTATCTATATAACACCTCAAAACGTGTAATCCATATTGTATAATAAAAACATTTATTTCAAAAAAACTCAGCCAAAGAAATATTTTGATCCCAAATATTGTGATGATATATTTAAATGGATCGAAACATATCCTCCATTTTATGAATCATTTTATCAATCTATCCATATAATTGGGAATTAAAGGCTCTTCTGAAATATAATTTAGGACCTAATGACTTCTTATAACTTTTCAATAAATTATAGGTGAGTCATGGATCATGATAATTTGAAATGGAAATATAGACTCCATGTAATGTAATTATCTATTTAAGAAAAAGTCAAATCTTTTGATCTAATGAAATATTTTCTAAAATGGGAAGAAAATTGGGAAGATATAGTTAATTGAAAAAAATAACACAAATCATTTATTACCATGGGAAGTATTTTTTAATAACATCAGGAAAAACATGGATGTATTCTCCCATTTCTATTCATTTATTTGAAAATTTTGAGATATCCATATCAATAATTGTTTTTTTGATTTATCCTATTTATAAGTCAAACATTTAATAGTTAAATCAATAGTATCTTTGTTAAATGGTTCGCAATGTAAAATATCCATAAGGCCTCTATAAATATTTCTAATAATATGATAAATATAATATAGAGAGATATAAGACTCACTCAATAGTTCATTCTTCATATATGTGTATCATGAAACACATTAGACTTTTCTGAATTATATAAGACATTATTTTTCAATATTGAATTATTGAAGCATGCCATTATTTACTAATATTATTTATTCCAACAACTCATGGTCATCCTCTATAGAATTCATAATTATTTTTGAAAAACATGACATTATAAACACCTGATGAAAATAGAGGGAGTTCATTCAGGCACAATTTCTGATCCAACATTCATGAAATAATTAATGAAAGTTTCATGTTCAAAACATAACATTGATAATGTAGAATTATATTCATTACTCTAACAAAACGTGGTTAAGATAATTTTTCTCAAATGATTTTAATTAGTTCAAGGTCATGTGTAAGATAATTTTTCTCATATTATTTGAATTTATTTGATCCATAAGAAATTTCATAATCATTATGAATTTAAACTCAACCCAATCCCTCACTATTATATCAAATTAGAAAAAAGTCCCCATTACTAGATGTTAGTGCCAAAAATTGATCATTTACTTACATTCTTTTCAATTCCAGAAAACATTCATTTCATTTAATATTGTAGATGAACCTAAAACATTTTTTAGGTAAATTCGTTTCTAGGATAGATAACCATTAAATGTTTAAACATCTCTCCAAAAATATAATGTTAATCTAATAAAAATATTAATCTTATTGTCCTTTATTGGTCTTGTAAACTCATTAAAGACATTAGTTTTTATAGGATCTATAGTTATACCATAATTTTCTCTGATATATTTAGGGAATAAAATCTGAAGTAAAAAAATCATGTTCACTAAAATTTCTATATATTTTCTTTTCATTAAATGCATAGGAAAAAATCCATATGTTTTTTCCATGATCCTCATATGATTTTGAATAATCCTATGTATAATAAATATATAGAACTATAAAATTTTCCAAATATTCATGAAAAACTCTATTCATATATCCATTTAATATAGTTGGAGAACTTTTAAACCCAAAGAGAATAAACATAAAATCATAATTCCCTTACAAAGTATGAAAAAATTTCATAGGTATTTCATCATCCTCAACCTTCATATAATAGTACTAGACCATAGGATCAACCCAATATATATAATGTGATCACTTGAGCAGATAAAATAAGTCATTGATATGAGGGAAAAAATATATTTATAATTGAAGTTATATATAATTTACTATAATTTTTTAAAATCCTCATGGAACCATGTTTAGAAAACATGATCACTATATAGTGAAGTTGAAGATGGATAGAATATTTATCAAAAAAAATTGGTAACTTATTTTCCTTTTCAAAATGTTCTATATGTTCTATTTGACAAAATGTTGTTGAAATTGGCATATCATCAGGAACCAATTCATTAAAAGGTTTAACATATAGATGAGGTATAATACTAGAAAACTCATCAAGAAAATAATTATGAAATTATTTTACTAGTAACATATCACTAATTAGAACATTTCCATTATTTTCATCAATTTGAAAAATGATAGCTTCAATTTATGGATTTTATAAATTTCATTAATTATTGATATATTTTCAAATGTATGAACTTATTATTTAAGAAAAACTAAAACAAATTTCATAAATTAACTTATTTGGTTCTATAATATATCATAACATTATAAAATGAGGACCGATCTATAAACCAGACAACATCTAATTATATAATGTGGAAGACAAAATGGGTTTTTGGGAAACCCCATAAATAGATAATAAAATAAATATAACTATAAATTATTTTTACCTTAATAATTAAACGCTTTTTGTTTTTAACAATAGTATTAATTTCATTTCTTAAGTTGGTATTTTAATTTTGCATGCAGATTCCTCTGAAATGAAGGAATTTGTAGAACATAAATTAAATAATACAATACCATAATCTGAATAAACATTTAATATATAAGCAATTAATTTTTCAATGGCCCAAAATCTTTTAGGGAATTTTCAATGGATTTCATCACATCTTTATCCTTATGTTCATTATAATCACTATAAGAAATGATCTTTTTCAGATATCTTTCAACATAATAACCCATCTCATTACATATAAAATATCTTATAGACTACCTTTCAAAATCTATTTTACAACTATTAATATCTTTTTATTTTCAATTAAAAACATTATTTCCAAATATACCACATCAAATTAACTTCTAGTATTCCTTAATACATTCCACAAGGTGTTTCTTAGTACTAATATCTCAAACAACAAACATTATTTAACTTACCATCATATTTATTTGAGGGAATCATCCCATTTTCTTATCTCCTAGAACTATTTTTCTTCTTGTTGTACTAGGATACACGATCATAAATAAAATCTATTTCTAATTTCAAAACATAAAAAAATTAATATATATTTTAAATTCACAAGATTCCAAATAACATTGGTATCATATCTTTAATCATATGTACAATTAAGTGATTTTTCTATTATAATACCTGATACAATTTGGGGCATACATTTCCAATTTTATAAATTTTTCTTCATAGGAGGATACAAAATCATCTTCTTATTCCCATAATTGTAATAATTATTTTCCCATACTGTGTGAAACAACCTTATTAAAATAACTCATAAATAAAATGTTTTTAAATATATCCCATTTTAAGGAATTAATGTTGTCTTCTTATTCAGTATTATTAACAACAGGCCGACATTGATTGACATTACCTTCATACAGTTAAATATCCATAGTTATCTATTGATTCTTAAAACCATCCATGAATTCAAATATCCTTTCTCGACATTTAATCAAACTATCAACTTCTACTAGTTTAGAGGATCCCTATAATTTCTAGAGATTACTACCTCCAAAAAATCTCCATTAATAACATATTACTATGTAGTGGATCTTGTTTCCCTATAACATCGATTTCAAAAAAAATAATTGTCTATGTAAATTTAGCCATCAACAAAAAATAATACTCAATTCCAATTAAATCTATTCAAGGTTTCATGTATTGAATGATATTTTCCTTGTTGTGCCTTCCTACACCAGATTCTCTATTTCCTATTCTAAAACTTATTTTAAATAGACATATTTTATATGAAGATACATTATAATAATCAATTATATATCAAAATAATAGTAAATTATAATCTTTTTAGGGTATTTAATTAAATTATCCTACCATATACAATGATTTCAACATTTTCATTGAGACAAACAATCAATACACTAGCATAAACTATAAAGAAATAAATTATTTAGAAAATAACTATTTGGTTAATTCCAAAAATATTTTTTTGGTATTGAATTTTAGAGAACTAGTTCATGACCCTTTCATAATTTATTATTATATCACAATGTGTAACGTTCCACTACGTAACTATGTTTCATATAATATATTCTTTTTAATAAAAATTTGTTTTCTTTTTCATGAAATGTCTTCACAATTTCAATATTTACAACAAAATTTTCCATTCTCATCCTTAAATAAATGTGAAAAACATTTTAAAATATAGGATGAAAATAAAAATATCATTAAGGGGGATATAAAATATATGTAAACCCGTTATTCAATAAATACACATTATAATGATTTTTAATTTTTATAAAAAAACATTGTCCTCAAAATGAATATTTTCTTACTTAAGAAATAAACTTCACTACCCAAATATTTTAATAAATAATTCCATAATAAGACATAAAAGAAAAATAAAACATAAAAAGAATATTTAATACCATAAAAATTATGAAAACACTTTAAAAAAGTTATATATTTCCTTGTTAAAATGTAGAATAGAAGATTCTTCAAATACAAGATTATTATCTTACTATATTAAATAATAATATTTCCATGGAAACTCATAGCCATCAGATAGAAACCATGTGGGTAACATGCGAAGATATATTCATTTATCTTTAAAAATCACTCTTAAAAGTATTTAGAATCCAATAATCAAAATAGATAACCCTATAATCATTTAATTACATCCCTTTACACAATGAATTTGAGAGCTATATTGGGCTTACACTTCACCATGAGTTGTATCGAGATCACCAATCACTATAAGGTATACCAGTATAACCAATTGGCATACCAAATTCGATGAACCATGACATAATCATACCACATGAAATATTTTTTTCACTATAAAACCATAAATTTTCATTTACACCCACAAGAAGAATATATCTTGATACAAAAATATATCTCATTTTAAAAACTATTTTTGTAAATAACCAAAACAATTAGAAGGAGGCGTTTTCATTAAATAAAATGAATATTATCATAATGGAATTAAAAAATCAAATGATGATTATAATATTTGGAAACCACACTTAAACTATATATATTAAAATAGAACATTCCTTTTTTCATTTTCAATAAAACATTGTATTTAAAATATTTAAGAATAATTGTTTTCAAAAACATTGAATGAAATTTATATGTGATAAAATAATAATTATAAATAATTTATGTCCATATAAATACTTATATAAAATAATTTAATGAATATAGATAACAAATAAAATTATTCAAAAAATATATCATTAATATATTTGTAATGAGTTAATAAGGTAATGTTTTCTTTAACACGAGCTTGACATGTCAGAAATATTATTTATCTAATATATAAAAATATTTTTTTATTAAATTACTTCCTTAATATCCTCTTATATGTTTAATAACTTATCATTATCATGTCTGTTTCATTTAATCAAATGAAATAATTAATTAATCATTTAATTCCACATCTAGGGTTTGAGGATTTTTTGTTCATAATTTGAAAATGATTTCATTTTAGACCATTGTCAAAGAGGAAATTATTCAATAATTCCAAGAATTATTATAATGAAAAAATTATAAAATTATAAATTTTATTTTAATTTTAAACCCATCTATGTAATGTGATGATAAAAAATTATTTAAGATACAATAATGGAGATCATAGGTCATAGACGCACAAGAGTAATATTTCTATTTTTCAAAAAAAGGGGAATAAGGTGGAAATTATTTTTCATTCCATAATTATAGATTTATCATGACTATAAAATTATCCATTAAAATTCCCTTATATATACCGTTCGTGTATTGAGGTTATGAAAAAGGTCACACCGCATCATGGACGTGGGAATCGATATGTACACACAATGGATATAATAATTTTTAAACAGAAGTAAACATAAAAAAATTAAATGATTAATTATATTTCAAAAAATTATAATCAAGTAATTAATATAATATAAATACATTGATTCCCTATTTATAATCATTCGTGATAAGTAGTTATGTTAAATGAACTACATTTGTTCGTGAGGTGTTAGGTCACCGTACACTAAAATGATGGTTTTATCTTCCATTAGATAGAAGAGGTAAAAAATATAGGTCATTACATTGATATAAAAAACATATATATATATATATATATATATATATATATATATATATGATACTCATGTTAATATTTAATCATTTTTTGAGGAATAATTTAGGAAGATATAATAAGGAGTAAAATTGAAATGTTTGGTTAATAACTATAACCCTTCTTCGGGAAACCCAATAGGTATGTACCAGAATTATTCCTGGAATGATTTTATAATCAATAAATGGAATCTAGGATAATGAGAGGGATTTTAGAAAGTGATATGGGTAGGTATTGTTTAAAAAATTTATTTAGATGTGTGGAGATGATAGAAGAGTGGGTGTCCTTTTTTTAGTGGTGTGAGCCCACACTTGGAATTTTTTTATAAAGATTAAAAATATATTTTAAAAATAAAATTACCATAATTTCATGAGACCATTATTATATATTTTGGAAAAAATACCCTAGACTTATTAGATCTAAATAGCAAGTCATTGAATAATTTTTGAGAGTACATAAGATATGAATACTAAATAATTCAAATAAACTGATCCATGAGATCTTGACGTTTTCATAATATAATTGTACAGAAGAGTGGAATAAAGTGTTTAAAAATTAAAAAATCATATCTCAATGATCCCCATTAGGACATTCATCACATTTTAGGATTTAGATATCCAATCACGTACTTACTTTTGGAGAGAGAAAACCATTTATATATTCTTTATGAGTTTTATATAATCTCTCATATACCATTTAATGTAATAAAATTTTTATCCAAACCGAATTCATTGGAGGGATATAATGGTCCAACAAACCATATGATTTTAGTTACAATCCATTTATTTTTATTCCATAGGGTCCTCAAAAGATTTATCATTTCATCATGACATAACCCATGGAGAAGAAAATTCATTTTTTTAGTATTTCACATCATAATCATAAACCATATAAAAAATGTAATGATATTGTTAAAGTCTCATATCCAATGTGAATCATAATTAATATTACTGAACATTCTCTTATAGGTAAAAAATCTATTAAATTATTTCTACAATACTTTTGGTGGAAATATTCATTTCATTTTGAAATAAATTATTCAAAATATAAAATAATTTATAAATATAAGGAAAAAAATATCTTAGAAAATAACCATCGGAACATGTAATGGAATTTTAAAATCAATTATTTTTCCTATAATTGGGATGACCTGGACACATGGTATACAAAAAATGAAATATTTCATTCACAACTTTTATAAGACATAAATAATACATAAAATGAAAATAAAATTAAATTTAACCCTTTTAATAGAATGTTAAAATGGGTAAAAATGTCATTCCAAATTAATAGTTAAATTTTTGAAAAATTATTGAAATTGTTTTATAGATAATAGGGATATAGAAGTAAAATATTACAGACAGAAAGGGAAAAATGTTATCATTTATTAAAAACATTCATTCAGACCATTAAGAACTTACATTGAGGTAAATGAAATGAAATGTCGTGACTTTAATAAATGTCATAAGTATAACATAAGAGATATTAATTTTAATAAATTTATCAAATAATTTCATCATTATAATATTTATGAATAAACAATTTCAATAAAAAATTAGATTGTAATATAAATCTGATAAAACATTAGTATATAGTGAATTATAACTCCTATGAGAGAAAAAAATCAAATAAAACTCTAAATGAAATTAATATATTAATATTCATGATATATAATATAAATGAGGTAGTATATACAACACATAAAATAATCAATTCATGAATATGGAATATATCTAAAAAAGACGAGTAAATTATAAAACCTTACCATTATGGTAAAATTCATATAAAACTAAATAAATGAAATTTATTTAATTTTAACGTTAAATAAATTAATTAATAATGAGAGGTCATATAAAATTTCATAGAAGTAGTACATAAACCAAGTAAACATAAATAGGATTATAATGCCTAATATGCCTCAAAATAAAATATTGAGATGATAAACCCGTACCTTAGGCTGAAATTTCATTATAAGTGGTCAAACATCTTATTTGAAAAATTTAAATTTATCATATATCTACAAAATAAACATATTAATAATTCAAATTCTTTATATGTTCCGCATAAAATTTTTCATCACAAGTTTATTAATATCTCATTATTAAAATTATTATTTCCTTATGAAAACATTTTCATTATCCATGTATGTTTTAGTTCAGAATTTACGGTCTGTAAACATTGATCACAATTTAGTTATCCCTTGTAAGATTATAATCTAAATTTTATACTATTTAATAATTATATACACTTATAATATAGTTCAAAAAGATTAGATTAAATATGAATTAATTCCCTTCATGTATAATGTAGTCTTTACATATGAAAGAGTGATGTTTCTAGTTTTCCATTGATATAAATGATTTAATAAATATAATAATTCATGACTATAGAATAATTATTATATAATGTAAATAATATATATTAATTATATATGTATTTCTTATCATCCATGAAAATAGGATATTAAAATCTAATAACAATGCTTCATGGAGGTTGTAGTCCACCGTGATGCATAGAATACGTCATTGTTGGGATGGTAAGAAGGTATATATAATCATATGATTCTATAAGAAAACGTATTCCATAAATATAATATAAATAAATCAGGTCTATTATCATATCCATCCATTAATGATGGTGGTTGAAAATAAATCATATCTCTATTTGGAGCTAGTAGTGGACACGTACATAGAATAGATACAGTCATCTCACATTTTGATGGAAAGGTGGTGGAAATGTGTGTTTAATAGAAATAAATATTTATAAATATATATATGTCACTATATATAACATTTTATGAAGGATTCAATAGGTTTAGATACCTTTTAATAAGAAATAATCTTGGAATATTCTTATTAATATGTATTAAAAAAATTTTAGGGAACTCCAATGTCTTACCAATTAATCCATAATAGATTAGACATAGGAGATGACCCAAATATATAGGATAATTTTAATTAATCTTGAAATTTATTATGGTATGAATATACTTCTCTAAAATCCGCAAAAAAAATTAACTACGGATGAGAAATGGTACCCTTTTATATGTGACGGAGAGGGAACACAATGAATTACAAAAACATGATCAAATAATATAATGCCACTTTCCAATTAAATTGGATCCAAATGGAAATGAATTAATAATTCTGATAATATTGATTATTAATATTTAAAAATACTATAAATTAATTTCTTTTAATTCATACACTTATCTCATGGTTGAACCCCTTAGTATGTCCATTTTAATCATTCCCATGGGAACAAATCATTACTATTTATACAATTATTTACGAAAAAATGAAAGTGGACCCATGAAACAAATTTATATGTTGATTAAAAAAATATAATAAATATTAAAAAATTTAATTTCTATATATAAATGAATTTTATTTCAAAATAACAATGAAAAATTCAATGAAAACACATGTTGGTAACTATAATTTTTTTGAAAAAAACTTAATTGACTTTCATTACCTACATAGAAAAGCATGTCAATTAAATTTTAAAATATTTAAATGTATATAAAATTTAAATATATAATTAAAACCATTTATCATAATAATTTATTTCATTTATTCTCATAAAAAATTGTCCACTTAAATAATATTTTTTAAAAAATATCTATTTTCTATAAATTTTATTATTATCCTTCTACAATATTATATGAATAATGTATGTATTTTTATTAAAAAATTATAAATAAATTTCATTCAATTCCTTTTTAATGATGGTCAATATAATTTGATTAAAAAATAATATATAAAATATTGAAAAAAAAATTTCTTTTTGCAAATATGTCTTTAATTAATTAAATGACTTTATTAAGATATTAATGAGTGTTTCTATGAAATTAATAAATAAATTTTAATTTATGAAAATATTTCTATATATTTTTAATAATATGGATAAATCAACTAATACACACTTAATCTACAGATTTGATTTAATGGCATAATATATAAGGACTCAGCCTTAAAACATTACATAATCATGAATTAAATGAATAATTCACAATAATGACCTTTTCAGGTTTAGAGATTTAGAAAATTATTACATAACTATTACATCTCAAAAGATTATAAAGTATACACTTCTACATAGTTTCCATTTTTTTACAAAACATGAACTCTTGGAAAAAAGAGTCATGTCTACTTCCATGTTTAAGACAGCATGACTTTTCCATAATCCCATCCATGACCCTATTCCACATTATGTCCTATGAAAAACATTTCAAAAAACATGGGGTGACCATAAAAAGCACAGTAAGGGATTCACAAAGAAGTAAAACTATTAGTTTTCTTCAAAATAATAGGTAAACCACGAATACTTTATCATAAGTAATACTTTTCACCTTTATGACGTAGTAAATACTCTTTACTAAATAAAATATCATTACTCGCCCATTTGTAAAATAAAGACTAACAAAAAACCCATATAATGAACTCATAACATATAAAGGTATCTTGGGACATAAACATACATAAATGTATTAACCATACGGTCGACATCCAAACATATCACTAAATAAAATAGCCATACATCTGACTTCCATACCCAATTCATTAGAGGTTGTAATGTAACCACCTGTCTGGGTATTTATGGCCCCACCCATCAATTGGTTCATCGCGTAACCACCCGTCAAATGTCCAAGTACCATTATAAAATCATAAGACATAAAAAATATAAAGGAAAGAAAATATTTCCACATTTCAATCAATATATATCCATTAAATATATTGACATAACAAATCCATTATCAAATACATTTTCAATACCAAAATACATAGAAGAGTATATGGTATTTATTTTCTTTTAAAAACATTACGGCTTATTAAGGAAGCCAAAGATCAAGTAGTAATCACTACGGCAGAAAAGGTCATTCTCACGACGTGTATTAAAAGAAACATTCCTTTTTTGTCAGTTAGAAAAATGAATCATGTAAAAATATTCCCTTTGAATGAAATGAAGAATCAAAGATTCTTATACAGCATAGAAAAGAAAGTCTTGTATTAGAAAAAAATGTGCCTCAATGAAAAGAGATTGAGACGAAGTCCCTTACCTCGTGTCCGACTTGACTCGATCAATTTTTAAAATACTGAATAATAAATTAAAGTTAATTTCAACTTTCTTAAGAACCTTTTTCAAGTTTATTATTTCATGTATATCACTTATTTCCATGTTATTAACATTATGTTATCATTTAAGTTAATAATGGTCATTTTGTCAATATTTGGTACTTGAGTCAAAAATGGACTTCTTACAATTACATGTTGTTAATGTGGTCAAAGGTTCATTATATAAAGAATGATATTAATGATTTGTAAATCATATATATATATATCCAGAATATAAATGTATTTATAATATTACATAACATTTAGAGGTATGAAATGAAATGCACCGTTCATGGAGACGGTAAACCGTACGTACGAATGAATGCTACTTTCATTTCTATTTCATATTTAATGGCATGAAATCACAATGATATAAAGGTAAATTATATTTCCAATATAATATCATATATAATATTGTTAACTCTATCATTTATACATCCCACATATGGTATTAATGATTCAACTCACTTTTAGGGGGCGGTAGTCCGCACTTCCTAAAATGAAATTATCGTGTTTATCCATTATGGAAACCATAAAGGTATGCCATAAAAGAAAAATATAGAGGCATAAAGACAAAATAAACATTATATATATCATATATAAATATAGTGACATATTAATGGCCACGATGAACGGTGTTAAGAGAATATTGAACAATCATCGTTTCGTGGGTCAGTAATTCACCATCCATAGAAACAATATTTTATTTAACCATTATATGGAGGTGTGTGTACGTATAGCTCAAATAAATCTCATAAAAACATCCTAGTATATAGAAGATACTGCTTTTGTTACAAATGAAATGAAGAAAAATAGTTTAGGGGGCTGGAGAAACAAAATAAAACAAAAGGACATAAGAGAAGACATTTTCTTTAAATCGGGTAACTCACCTTGGTTTGATCCAAATGGTTTTCCTGAATAGATTTCTACTTAATGTAAGGCTTATAGGATGAAGAGAGGGATCTTGGGAGCTTATTTATGTAGGGTATGGACGAGCCAACGGGCTTGAGAAGTGTGTGAAATGGGTAGGAAGTGGGGTCTTTTTATAAGGGAGAGGAGGGCCTCTTTTGGAAAGCACGAAACTATTATTTTATTATATAATTATTTTCGGTTTCTAATGGTCCAAAAATTATTAAATTCAAAAATTAGGTTTCCCATGTTCTAAATAAATTCATCCAATAAGAATTGGAAAATCTTTGGATATTATTTTAAACATTATCTTCTTATTTATTTAAATCATTCATTAATGATGTAAACACGGCATCATCATTGTGTCATAAATAATTTTATTTATTTGATGTCTAAAAATTATACAAAAATTACCATGTTATAGAAAATCATATTTTATTTCTAATTAATATTTATAGTAAAATATAGCAAATAGATAACCCTGTGTAAAATTTTTTTTAGTAAAATAATACATGTTTGTGACATTTTTATTTTTACATTAAATAAAAGGTATTAATGTCATTATCTTACCCAAGTGGCTCCATGGTGTCCCAAAAATTGGCCCATTGGTTTTCTTGGTCTCCAATGACTCATTCAATAAGTTTAGGACAAGTGTCAAGGTGATTTGATATTATTATAACATAAATTTTACCTTAAATTACAGTAATTACCTTTTAATCGTGAGTAATAAAACATAAAAGTTACTATTCATCAAAAAATTATTTTCATCCAATTGAACCAAATTTTACTTACTAATTACAACCATGTATTTTGGATTTTTTAAATTCAATTCAATGATTTTGTAACATTTCGTTTAAAAAGAAAATCCAGTTTTTTAACTACCACATAGTGGTTTCACTATTCATCAAAAATTGAAGATTTTCAGAAAAATACCAAAAATTCACCCTATTCTATATTTGATATTCTGAAATAAAAAATGAGGTATATTTTACAAAAATTAAAACATATTAGTTGCATTAATGAATATTAATAATTAATTCTCGTTGTTAAAAAATACCATGTTTTTAAGTAACAATATCTATCAAAAGATTGACACTTGTTTAAGTCTAATTTCAAAGTAAAATTAATTCCAATGACTACCATGTGATTACATGGTAAAAATATATTCTAATTTCACTTTAAAAACAACTAAAAAGATAATATAATAATATAATAAAATTAGATTAAAATGATTTTTTTAATTAAAATACAACATTTTTCACTTATTCATTAAAAATGAACTTTATCGGAAAAATAACAAAAACATACACAAAGTAAATTTTGATGTCCCGATTCTAAATAAGGATCTTATTTCGTTGAATAGAATTTATAATAGTCACCAAAACTATTTTTAAAGAGGGTTCACCATCAAAACTCGACAAATTGACCTTTTAGTGAATATTAGAGTATCTATGCCGAAAACTAAATTCTTTTATTATTTTAAGCCTTTATCCATTATTGGATAAATGTAAAAACATTTAACAAACATATATATTAGTGTGAAATGTATTATTTCAATGAAACTCATTGTTGCATATTGTGTACGCTATCAAACAATGAAACCCCTTTAAGGTCAAATTAATATTTAATTCAAAAATATTAATAAATATGAAAATGTCTTATTCTTTATTTACCAGGGATATTACATACTTCCCCCTTTTGGGAATTGCATCCTCACAATTTTATTCACTTATCAAAATATGTGGGGGTATTTTTCCCGCATATCATGTTCAGGTTCCCACGTTTCCTCTTCAACTATATGGTTTTTTCATAAAACCTTCACCTAATAAATTACATTATTTCACAACACTTTCTCTCTTCGGACAATAATATGTACTGTTTGTTCTTAAAAAGAGAGATTCTCTTCCAATGGAACTACCTCTACGCTCTGAACAGGAGATGTATCTGGAATATACTCTCTCTACATAAAAACATGAAAAACAACGTGTACCTTGGATAAAATTGTAGGTAAAGCCACTTTGTGTGCAACTTATCCAACTTTCTCCCAGATTTCATAAGGTCCAATGAACCGCGGACTCAACAATCCCTTATTTCTGAAATGCATCACACATTTCCACGGGGAATCATTAAGAAAAACATGATCACCTACTTCGAAAGATAGGTCATTCCTCTGCTTATCCGCATTACTTTTCTACCTACTCTGAGCTATTCTCATGAGCTTCTGAATCAAATGAACTTTTTCTTCCATCTCTTCTACCAATTCTAGTCCGATCAGCTTACTTTCCCCTACTTCATCCCAAAAAGTTGTAGTTCGACAACGTTTACCATATAATGCCTCAAATAGAGCCATCTGTATACTGTAATGAATACACTTGTTATAAAAAAATTCAACCAAAGAAATATGATGGTCCCAACTTTCTGGATAATACATCGTGCAAGCACGTAACATATCCTCCATGCTCTGATTTGTTCATTCTGACTACCAACTTGATTGTGGATGAAAAGATGTACTAAAATTTAATTCAGTACCCAACGACTTCTGAAAGCCTTTCCAAATGTTAGAAATAATTCTGGGATCACAACAAGATACAATGGAGATGAGAACTCCATATAACTTGACTATCTTTTTAACATACAACTGAGAAAGATGATCTAGAGAGAATGTATCTCGAATGGGAAGGAAATGAGTAGATTTAGTCATTAGATCAACAATAACCCAGATTGAATTATTACATCGAGATGTCTTTGGTAATCCCACAACAAAGTCCATGGATATATTTTCCCATATCCACATTGGCACCACTAAAGACTGAAGCATCCCTTTCGTTAACTATCACTCTAATTTAACCTACTGACAAGTCAAACACTTCATAGTAAAATCAGAAATATCCCTTTTCCGTCCATCCCACTAGTAATAATCTGGCAGATCTCTGTACATCTTAGTACTGCCAGGATCAACTGAAAACAGGGAACTATAAGCCTCACATAACAACTCATTATTCAACTGAGAATTACAAGGCATACATAATCTCTTACCAAACCTTAAAATACAATCATTATCAATTTTAAATTTATAAAACATATCCTTCTAAACTAGCTCTACCATTTTCTGCAACCCACTATCTTCCTTCTGTGCTTGCTTAATTCTTTCTAATAGAGATGATCTCACTGACACCTAAAACAAAAAATAAGAACATCCTACACCAAATAATTCTATTCCAAAGTTCACCAAATCAAAAACCAAAGGATCTCATTCCAAATGTAGCCTTGTTAATGAAGCATTACATTTTAGACTCAAAGCATTAGCCACTTTATTTTCTTTTCCCGGATGGTAATGAATTGTACAATCATAGTCCAAGATTAATTCCATCCATCTCCTTTGTCTTGTGTTCAATTCATTCTGAGTGAATATATACTTTAAATTTTTTTGATCGGTATATATTTCACACATTACTCCATGCAAATGATTCCTCCGAATTTTTAATGCAAAAACAAAAGCAGCTAATTCCAAATCATATATAGGGTAATTTAACTCATCATTTTTCAACTGACGTGAATCATAAGAAATTATCTGATCATTATACATAAGGACACAACCATTTCCTTTCAACAAAGCATCACTGAAGATAAAAAACTCACCATTTCTGAAAGGAAGTTACAAAACTAGAGCATTCACCAATCTTCTTTTAAATTCCTGAAAACAATCATCTCATTATTTTTTCCAGATGAACATAACACCTTTTAGAGTTAACTTAGTCATTGGACTAGATAACCGTTTAAAATTCTCAACAAACCTCCATTAATAACCTTCCAAACCAAGAAACATACGGATCTCGGTTATATTTTTAGGTCTTGTCCATTCTTTAACATCTTTTGTTTTAGCAAGATCAACAATTATGCCATTATTTGAAAAAATGCGACCATTGAAAGAAATTTGTTGTAACTAAAACGCACACTTCCTAAATTTTCCAAAAAGTTTCTTTTCTTTTTTGGTTTGCAAGACAACCCTTAAATGACCTACATGCGCCTCTTTACTTTTAGAATATACCAAAATATCATCAATAACACAACCACCATTTATCACCTGATTCAACAGAGCCATCACTATAGTAAACTGCTCAATTTTGATTTCGATCATCTCTGGTTGCTGATTTGGAAGGTCATTTTCCTCTGTATGTCTTCCCAGAAAAGCTGCTCTGTTTCCTTTATGAAAAATCAATCTTCACACGTATATATCTTAGATGAAGAAACATGGTAATTTTTAAATGCTATATGATTTCAATATTAACATAAATTAATTTATTTAAAAATACCCTAACTCCTAAAGTTATTTAAACTGACCTCTAATACCATCTTTAAGGACCCGACCTTAAAACATTACTTAATCTTGAATTATGTGAACAATTAGCATCGAGTATTATTTCAGGTTTAGAGTTTAAGAGAATTAGGAAATAACTATTACATCTCAAATGATTACAAAGTAGACACTTCTACACAGTTTCCATTTTTTTTTACAAAACATGAACTCTTGAAAAAAAGAGCCATGTCTATTTCCATGTTTAAGACAACATGACTTTTCCTTGATCCTATCCTTGACCCTATTCCACATTATGTTCTGTGAAAAAAAATTCAAAAAACATGGGGGTAAGCATAAAATGCTCAGTAAGGGGTACACAAAGAAGGAAAACTGTTAGTTTTCTTCAAAAAATAGGTAAACCATGAATACTATATCATAAGTAATACTATTCACCTTTATGAAGTAGTAAATACTCTTCACTAAATAAAATTTCATTACATACCCTTTTGTAACCAATAGATTACTATAAAACTCATAGAAATAACACATAACATATAAAGGTAACTTGGTACATAAAGATACATAAATGGAATAACCATACGGCCGACTTCCACACATATCACTAAATGGAATTGCCATACAGCCGACTTCCATACCAAATGAATTGGAGGTTATAATGTAACAACTCTTCTTGGTATTCACGGCACCACCCGTCATTTGTTTATCACGTAACCACCTCTCAAATGTCCATGTACAATTATAAAATCATAAGACAGAAAAAAAATATAAAGGAAAGAAAACATTTCCAAATTTCAATCACAATATATCAATAAAATATATTGACATCAAAAATCCATTATCAAATCCATTTTCAATTAAAAAATACAAAAAAGAGTATATGGTTTTTATTTTCTTTTAAAAACATTACGGCTTGTTAAGGAAGCCAAAGATCAAGTAGTACTCAAGGTGGTGGAAAAGTTCATTGTCACCGTGTATGTTAAAAGAAACATTCCTTTTTTTCATTTTGTAAAATGCTTCGTCGAAAACAATTCCCTTTGAATGAAAAGTAAATTCAATGGTGTTTATACAACGTATAAAAGAAAGTCTTGTATTAGAAAAAAATTATGCCTCAATTAAAGGAGATTGAGACGAAGTCCATTACCTCGTGTCTGGCTTGACTCGATTGTTATTTAATCTCCTGAATAATAAACTAAAGTTAATTTATACTTTCTTAAGAACCTTTTTCAAGTTTATTATTCCTTTTATATAACTTATTGCCATGTTATAAAAATTATGTAATCATTTAAGTTAATAACAGTCGTTTTGTCGATATTTGGTACTTAATTCAAAAATGAACTTCTTACAATAACATATTGTTCATGTGGTAAAAGTTTAATTATATCCAGAATGATATTCATGATTTGGATATCATATATATCATATATATCCAGAACATACATGTATTTATAATATTACATAACATGTAGAGGTAATACATGAAATTCATTGTTCATGGAGACGGTAAGCCGTATGTGCGCATGAATGCTACATTCATTTCTATTTCGTATTTAATGGAATTAAATCACAATTATATAAAGGTAAATTATAATTCCAGTATAATATCATATATAATATTTTTAACTCCATTCTTTATAAGTCTCATATATGGAATTAACGATTCAAATCACTTTCAGGGGGCGGTAGTCCGCACTTCCTAAAATGAAATTATCGCATTTATCCATTATGGAAACCATAATGGTATGAAATAAATAAAAAACATAGAAGCATAAGGGAAAAAGAATCATAATATATATCATATATAAATACAGTCACATCTTAATTTCCACCATGAAAGGTGTTAAGAAAAGATTAAATAATCATCGTTTCGTGAGGTAGTAATTCGCTATCGACTGAAAATGTATCTTCATTAACCATTAGATGGAGGTGTTTGTACGTGTAGATAGAAGACATATCATAACAACATCCTAGTATATTTTAGATATTGGTTATATTACAAAAGATAGGAATAAAAAGTGTTTAGGGGGTTGGAGAAGCATCACATAACAAAAGAACATAAGAGAAGACATTACCTTTAAATCGGGTAACTCACCTTGGTTTGAACCAAAAGGGTTTCTTGAAGAGCTTTCTGCCTAAGGTAAGGCTTATAGGATGAAGAGATGGATTTTGGGAAATTATTTTAGTATATTTTGGATGAGCCAAAGGGCTTGAGATGTTTGTGAAATGGGTAGTAGGTGGGGTCTTTTTATAAGGGAGAGGAGGTTCTCTTTTCGAAAGCAAGAAACTATTATTTTATTATATAATTATTTTCATTTTCTAAAGGTACAAAATTTTTTAAAGTCGAAGATAAGGTTTTCCATGTTAGAAATAAAATCATCCAACAATAATTGGACAGGTTTTTGATATTATTTTAAACATTATCTTCTTATTTATTTAAATTATTCATTAAGGACGTAAACACAACATGATCATTGTGTCATAAATAATTTTTTTATTGATTTATAATAATTATAAAAAAATTATCATGTTGTAGGAAGTAATTATATATTTATAATTAATATTTCTGGTAAAATATACCAATTATGTGACCCCATGTAAAAATTGTTTTAGTAAAACAATACATGTTTGTGACATTTTTATTTTTACTTTAAATAAAAGGTATTAATGTCATTATCTTACCCAAGTGGCTCCATGTTGTCCAAAAAATTTACCCATGGATTTTATTGGTTGTACATCACTCATCCAATAAGTGTAGGACACATGTAATTGTGATTTCATATTATTATAACATTATTTTTACCTTAAATTGCACTAATTACCTTTCAATCGTGATTAATATAACTTAAAAGTTATTATTCACCAAAAAAATATTTTCATCCCATTGAACCAAAATTTTCTTACTAATGAAAACCATATATGGTGTATTTTTTAAATTCAAATCACAGATTGGGTAGTGTTTTGTTTAAATGAAAAATTTAGTTTTTTTAATTACCACTTACTGGTTTCACTATTCATCAAAAATAGAATTTTTTAACAAAAATACAAAAAATTTACCCTAAGGTATATTTAATATTACTAATTCAAAAAATGATGTCTATTATACAAAATTCAAAACATATAACTTTCATTAATTAATATTAATAATTAATTCCTGTTGTCAAAATAAATAGCGTTTTTTTAAGAAAAAATATCTATAAAAAGATTGACACTTGTTTTAGTCTAATTGCAAAGTGATATTACTTTCAATGACCACCATTAGATTAAATGGTAAAAATATATTCTAATTTCACTTTAAAACCAATTCAAAATTTAATCTAAACATACAAATTAATTAAATTAAAATGAGGTTTTTAATTAAAATACATCATTTTTCACTTATTCATTAAAAATGAACTTTATCGGAAAAATAACAAAAACATACACAAAGTAAATTTTGATGTCCTGATTCTAAAGAAGGATTTTATTTTTTTCCAATAGAATGTATAAGAGTGACCCAAACAATTTTTAAAGAGTGTTTTCCATCAAAAGGAGATAAATCAACCTTTTAGTGAATATTAGTGTATCTATGCCTAAAATTGAATTATTTTCTTATTTTAATCCTCTAAAGTTTATTGGATAAATGTAAAAACATTTAAAAAACATATATAATAAAATTTTAGTTATTTATATTCATTCCCTTCAATAAAACGGCTATGTGTTAACATCCATTTAAAATAATATTATTATATTATTAGTGTGCAGGGTAAGATTTTTAAAAAAACTTGTTGTTGCGTATTGGGTACGCTATCGAACATAGCGACACATTTAAAGTAAAATTAATATTTAAATCACAAATATTAATGAATATGAAAATGTATTATTATTTATTATCCTCAGATGTTACATAATATATCATAGGTTAATTTATATTCTAGTATGCGTGTAAATAATGAAATTGAATAACTAAAATTTATTTTAATGGAATACATATAAGATATTAGGGGGATAAAATAATATCCATTAATTCGTATCCTTCATTATTAGTTTTATCTCAAGATAATATCTCTTAATATAATATAAAACTCAAAAAATAAAGAAATTATTTTCCAAACTACTGAGAATTTCATTATAAAACAACATATTCCCCAAAACACTCTCCTAGAGAGTCTACATTGATATAATGTTTTATGATATTTTAGTTTTTGGTTTTCAATTCAGTTAAAAACATACATATTAAATTAAATTAAAATTATCCATGTAATTTAAACACATATATACATAAAACAAATAAAATCATATTCACTTATAACTATTATATTATAAATTAAAAAATATATCTAAAACTGAATTTTAATGTTTGCAGGTTTACAAATCATAAAAAATTATAAATATTATTATATAGATAAAAAATTCTATATTATTTAAATGAGTGAAACCTTATAAAAAATGTTTTAAATTTAATCTATACTATTTAAAAGACCCAATTGTCCACTTTTTCCAAATAAAATAAATAATTTATAAATTAAATAAAAAAATATAAAAAAATTGAATGGAAGATTAAATGTTAGAATAAAAGTAATAAATAATAAAAAAAAAATTATTTGTGTTACATTATTTACCATTGTGACTCTAAATAAGGTATTCAAAAAAGAATTAAACACTAGTAGAAAAAGAATGCATGAGAAAAAGTAGAATGCATCTCTTAAGTGGGCCAATAATTTTTTTTATGTTCCACCATTTTGTTACATATGACATCAAAAACAAATTTCCATACATCATAAGTTTAGAAATAAATATTTTACATCCAGGAAATATAATCATAAATCATAAATAGAATGATATTGTTTCTTTATGGGTTACTTCTAATGTTTGTGACCATCCTGTATCCTATCATGAAAAAATCCGAAAATACAGGAAAATGACACTGATATATCATTATAATTACATGATTTAGATAGTTCACTAATCTATACCAATCAGTCATATACACTAATCATGTTCCTTAATATCTATAGCCTGTAAAATAGTGTTGAGATTTAGAGATAATCATTTGGGAATAAATTACCATTTTTTGATTCAATCTTAGTTGATACAATATTTTATAAAAACAACTTCATGATTTCAATGTATATTATATATTCTGTAAAACATGAATCCCATGCTCAATTTCAATAGAAAACATCATACCTAATTAATAATATTTATAAATATCTATATGTATATAGAAATATTCAAAATAATTCCAAAAATAAACAATATAAAAGAAAAAAATCTATAAAAAAACACATGAATGTGTTTATATTTAAAAGAAATCCCATACTAATTTAGTTCTACCATGCACTATCATAATTAAGAATTATTATACATTAGAAATATATGGATATTTTAGATTTCATATGAATAGTTTCACATATACATATTAGCACATAAATATACAGATGTAAAATTTCATATACACTGAGGTGCATATGAAATATGTTTGTATAAGACTTGGTATGAACCATTAGGAGAAAAATATGTGTATATAAATTTATGTGTCTGTGTAATTTTTTAAAAAATGTAATTATATTTGAAAAGTTTCAAGCATTAAAGAATGTCAAGGGTCATTATAGATATATTTATAACATTGAACAGTCACATAAGCCTCCAATACCACCCAAAGGATAATTATTAATATATTGGACGAAACTACCAAAAAATAAGGAGGATCCATACCAATTTTATATCCTTATTAGAATTAAAATATATTGGAACTATTTGAAAACCAATCATATTCCACAAGTATGTCCATGAAGGGGGAAGCAAATCAAGTTCCATAAAAATCCCTATATTGGAGAATAACAAATAATATTCTATTATAAAATCCTTATTAGTGTTAATTATTTTATATAATACAAATAATATCACCCAATTTAAAACAGTGTTATTTTATTACGCATTTTCAATTAAATATTACGTTGAATAACTTTATCACCGAAAATAATAAAAAAATGAATTGTTATATATTTTATTTAGATAAAATTATACTTTTGAATATAATAATTAATAAATAATGGTTATAAAATATGAAATATCAATAACAATACAATTAGTGGAATAACTTATAAAAAATGTAAGGACCAAAAACATTAAATCTTAATATCGTGGATTGAATACATGATTGTAGCCCATATTTTAACTATATAACGTTAGAAAATGTTATAAATATAATAGATATTCTTATTGAGATTTAAATGAAAATGATTAATGGATTTATCAGTCTATGATGGGATATATAAAAGAATGAAATATTAGTATTATATATTGTCTCTGAAAAATTTGATATTGGACATATGGTTGTTGGATATTTGGTATTTTTATATAGGGTCACAATGAATATATGTATCAAGTAATTAAATTAATGTTCATATAGAATAAATAATTGTAATATGATTAAAAAATTAAAATAATAACCCACAATGAATCAAAATGACGATCTTTAGTCAAATTATGTGTTTTTCACTGATAAATATTATTTTTGTTATTAATTATTATTTTAATAATATTATTTTTATGATTATAATTAAAATTTATTGATAACATTTAATAGTAATAAGATATTTTTTTAATTAGGTGTGATTAAAATAGTCTAATATTAAAATGGGATATTTTTCAATGATTTTTGTTATATGTTTTGTTCATTTATATCAAAAAGAATTATAAATATCACATAAAAAGTATTATTCTAAAAAAAGTTTCAATGTATAAATAAGTATATTATCGATTGTGTTATTATTAATTGACATGAAATAAGATTTAGAGAACATAATTTTTAAAAACATGTTTTTATATAAAAATAATTTTCCTATTATTTTAAAATTTCATTTTACTGTTAAAATTATATTATTCAGAAAAATGACTTAAAATTTATGATGTTAAATAATTTAATCACAACATAGAAATTATATAAGAATAAAATTTTAAATTTTAGGAAACCAATAGGTCATCATTGGAAAACTTTAGTTACAATGATAAATTTAAAATGATATTAAAGAGTTAAAATTAGTATTAAAGACTTAATATATCATGAATCCAAATCAATAAATAGTATTTATGAGGGGATAAAAGATGCATATACATTATTATTCCAATTTTTTTCAAATAAATTTTAAAATTAGAACCTTATAAATTAAGAAATGAATATTTATAAAAATTGCACACAAAATTACTAATAAAAGAGCCCATCTTCTATCCTTATACCACCACACTTTTCTTATGGATCTCTCTTGAATGTATTTCCATTTTTGTATCTTAAAGATATAAAACACATTTTTAGAATTTTATCCAATGAATTGAGATTATATCCTACTTTTTAATGGAACCTATTTTTAGAAGGATATAATTCATCATATACCAAGTTCTTTATAAAATGTTTTTATTAAATTATAATATCCCCTATTTATATATCAATGTATATTTAATCATGATTTTATATGAAAATTATTGTTTTTTGGGATGATTATATTATCTTTCTTTGATTCTATATTCATACTCATTCATTATTATTACATATTCTTATTTGAGTTGGTACAATACCCTATATATCTATGCTATACAATCACTAACATTTTAAAATTGAATGATTATATAAAATTATTCAAATTAATATTAGATATTAATGTTTAATTTATATTATGGGTATATCTATGCATGGGCGAAAAAAATGATCATAAAATATCACATTTTTATCAATAAATTACCAACAACATGTCTGTTATAAGTTCCTTTGTCTTGAATTTTAGCCATAAATTTCATAATGAGTTACATAAAACATTTGATGATGGATTAGATGATCTAAATGTACAGGCCATATACTGATGCGTATGAGTATTTTATTGAATTACAGTTATGTTCTTTAGTGTCAATCCCATTAGTGGAGGATTATATACTTGATAAGGGTGTTATGAATGATGAGTATCCTTCCATGGGAATATAAGTCATGTTTAATATAGTGTCTATATACTCTTGGATAATGTTTTGAAATGGATTATATTTTATTATGATGACCATAAATTAATTTTATGTAGATATGAAAAATAGATATGGTTTAGTATTGTGTGACCATTATCTATCTATTGTGCATATGGATCAACTATGTATTGTGTACCCATCGTCCAATGTAGTTGAGTAAACAATATTAGATTTACTATAATAATTAAGTCAATTTTTAATATTAAATTTCATTAAAAAATTATCTTCCTATGTTTTGTATTATTGAAGTCTCTCCTATACATGTATCATAAATATAATTACATGTATCATCATGAAAACTTTTACCGTCAAAAAAGATTTTTAACCATTATTTCCATCGATTTAAACATCATCTATCTATGCATAATCATCATTATTTTCAATATAACCACAACACTTAGGAAAAATTAATTGTTAATACAAAATGATAATATGAGATTCAATATTTAACAATATGTGATGAAATTCAATTTCCAAGATGATTTAGTAGTTATATCATGCCCCAAACAACATGAACACCGTACTTTCTTTGTCATTCTATATAGACAATTATAAGATGTAAATATTTAAATCAATGATTATATGGTAAATTTTAGAGGAATTTTAGATACAGTTTAGTATAAGAAAATGTGAGTTTCTAAATTTCACTTTTTAAGTGAACAATACAGCTTAAGAATCCTAATATAATATTTATGTTCAAATAATATGTATATATGGTTAGACAAGACAAAAGCCTATTTTGAGAATGATCAAGTTGATAATTGACAAGATATGTAAGATAAAACATCAAGGGTTGTCAGAAATAATGCTTATTGAGTTACATCATATAATTAGATTTTTATAAAAGCCCAATGAATTATAAACAAAATTTACTGAGAAAGACATGAGCTTATCCCCATGAATTCTTCATGGGAGAACAAATTTGAATGATAATGCAGGTTAGAATTTTTCGAAATCTAAAAATTATGCATTTTCATATGTCATTAATTCTAAAAATATTGGAAAAAAATTATATTAATCAATAATTGAACTTTCTACTGACTAAATATAAAAAAATAATTATTATTAATAATTTGTTACCATAGGATGAAAATGAAATGTTGAGTGATTAATGTTTCTTACAAGTTCAAATGGAATTTTTTCTAGTCTAAATGAGACATACTCTAGAAGAATTATTGGATTTCTATAGCTTCAACAAGATATTTTAATACATATAGAAATAAATATTTTTTACAGATATTCTAAGTTTATAAATGAGTATGATAAGGATTATTTAATTTGAGAATAAAAGAAAAATATATTTTCCCACGTTAGTCGAAATAATGACGTTTAACATTGAAATATTTTCTTTATTGAAAATAAAAATCATAGGGAACTAGAAGTTGGTATTTTATAATGCTACATTTTAAATAATATGATAAACTATGCATTTATTTTATTTATGTTTATTGAAAATGGGTATATTTATTTAACACAAGATACTATGAATTAAAATATAATAAAATCATGGGAAAATATAACATAATAATGATAAACTGTTTTTGAAGAGTGGGAACTGATTATGAGTGTGCAAAGAGATCATTGAAATCTAAATAAAGAATAATAATGTATTTGGATATTGAGTTATAGAAGGTATAGAATCAAGTTTCATATAAAAATGATAAGAATAATAAGTTCAGTTATATGACCAATATTATCGGTCAGTGTTAGTCATCGAATAAGTATAAGAAATATGGGTGCCTAAAATAGAGGCTGAGGGAGCTCAAATATATTTTATACTTTAGTTATTAGTATTGATAATTATTAGGGAAAACCATATATTTTAATATATGGTTAACTTTTAATAATTCAATGTGTTCAATAGCCTTCTCCAAATGCAATTCCAAGCATTAATGACACTGATATATATTTCAAAAATATTAATATTTATGTATAACCATTAAATATATTCATTATATAAGAATTAATTAATGTGACTAACATCATCATGAAATATTTATAGAATGAAAATTAATTTTACATTTAAAATCAATGAAATACAATGATTATAGCTAAACGAATAATAAGATAATTTTATGCATAGAATTGTAATTTTCTTAAATTATATTATTAAGTGCTATTTATTGTTATCATAATTAAATTATTATTAATTTATATAAATATATATTAACATGAGTAATTGGAAAATGATTCAAAACTAAAATAATAATATATCTTGTAATGAAAAATCATTTTCCATATGAAAATTATTTTTCACTATATTTTATAAATTTATTTAAATGACAAATTTCATAATTTCTCGACTTTATTTTGAAATAATTTTAGTTATATTTTGATTCATCATATTTTTATTTTCTTAATATAAATATTTGGAATTTTACAAAATAGATATATTTTTAATGTAAATAGTGCAATTAAATTTTTTTGAAAGTACCAATATTTTATTAAATTTTTAGTATGTAATTTTTTCATATAAATATAAACACTTTTTTATATATAAAACATAAATTATATATATGAAAAAATAAAACATAACAATTTTTATTCTAGTAGACAAAATTATATAAATCTTTTCAATTTTAACTAATATTTTTCTCAAGAGAATTATTTTTACTACATTATAAATGAATTATTTTAAAGTTGTTTTTTATAATTTTTATAAATGCATTAAAATAAAATGTATTCCAAATTTCATATTAGGAGGTCAAATTATTTAATAAATTACATTTTATTTTAATTGAAAAAATATAGATTACACAAGTAAAAACTATTTACCAGGATAAGAGTAAATGTGTATTAAAAGGGTTTATCCATGTGTAAAATTATTAACCATGTAAAAAACATGTGAATACATGTGATTTTGAGGCCTTTATATACATTATCTCTACTAATGTCTAGTATTTCATTATTTTAGATCTATTTCCTTTGATAGTGTCTTCTCATTATCAAAAAGATACAAGTAACTACAAAAATATCACACTACCCATTCAATACTACTCCTTAAATTGATCTTCTTCAAAAAAATCCAACCATTTTTCTATCCCCTATAACCATATTCCTCCTACATGATCTTATAGTTATATGATATTATCTGAACCCATCATTTTCAAGGAATTATCAATGTAAAAATAAAATTTCTCGAAACGTGTAATCATTTTTAAATAGGTTCTCTCTATTAAATATTATTATTAATATTATAATTTTAAAATCTATATTTATGTAAATATGTTTTGATTACATATAAAAATTTATTATTCTAATATAATAACTATTATCCACTTTCACCCTCTTTCCCAATGAAAAATTAAAATGTGATTCATGCATCTGTGTGGACTACCATCTCCGCAATTCATTATGATTGATTTACCTCCATTCCTTTAATGGATTGTCCAAATAATGGGATCAATCTATAAAAACTATTTTTATGATATCCTTATAGTTCTAGTATAATGAATCATTAAACAAATTTAATATTTGATCAATAAATGATCATCAATAATTCAATCAATTTAAAGAAGTGTTATATGAGGGAAATATTTTTAATCATAATATGTAATATTTTTATATCCAATAATTATTTTTATAAATACTGAAAATAATATATATTAAACTAATTAATAGTAAATTTCCTCATTATTCTTATGATATAATGATATTTCAATTAATGTTCCACATTTTCTTCCATTAATCATGGTATGTTAATGTTTGGTTTGGTCAAAGAACAAACTTTAACAATGATATGAATTTATATCATTTATGGACATAGGAAAAAAATTACAATTATAATATTTAAGATTATATATAATAGTGTACCATACTATTGAAAATTTTTGGCGTTACCATCTCCTTGACGAGGCTCTAAGAAGTTTTGAGGGTAAATAGTTGGGAAACAAACTTTTTTGGAATGAATGAGGCCTGGAGTCATGGGATACACTATAGGCCTAGGGTCTATGCTGTGGAGGACCATGTTTGAGTCTAGGGGATCTCATGGAGGAGTTATGGGGTTTCATAATTATTAGAGGTGGGTACATCATAGTTATTGGATACAGAAAATGCCCTACCCTAGTATCAAGCACAATGATGTTGATTAAAAAGGCAATACCATAGCTGTTTTAAAAAGTATTGGAAAATAAGAAGTGGCTACACGATTGGATGTTTTCAATTCATAATTCACTCGATAGGATTCATATAGTATACAAAACTTATCTAGCAATATATAACACAAACATGCTTTGACCAAGGGGATGTGGTATTCTCTCCTTACATTGTACCATATTCAACATACGTTTCAAATGGTTTTTGTGTGGTTTTAGGTGTTTGGTCATGGTATTGTAAAAAATGAATTCCTTAAAATACCCAATATTATCTTGATCCCACTTTTATCTTACATATTCTTCTCAAACCATAGGTGGCCAATGAAATTTTTTCTTTCATTGAAACCCTTTCAGAGAAGATCAATCCATAACTTCCCGAGTTTGATCTATGGTGAACCAAGTTGATTTATACATCATTTTATCCATAGGTTTTACCTAAATTTGTTATTTTTTCCTCCTAATATTATTCACATTCTATAGATTTGTACCTCCATCATTGTAATGAAGTATTATTTATCATTTTTCTATGGGTTTGTAGAATGAAATCATTGGGAGATCATATTTCCCTTATAGGAGAGGTGAATGGATATCCACATTGGTATTATGCTTACGCTTCATGAATGTTAAATTTCTGAGTTGACTTATTCATTTATTCTACTTTTTATTTAAATGATATCATAAATTTTCCATGTTATATTCCTTTGGATAGTGGATGATGTTTCCTATTCTATATTAAACTAGAGTAGATAATTAAATTAGTTTATTTCTTCTAATTGCATGTTGTTTCATTCCAGAACGATAATTGTTTTCTTCATGATATTTTAGATTGATTAATCTCTTTTATATGATCCTTTTATACTTTCTATTATTCATGGATGGGCATTTTTTAGTTGATGAAATTGGATAATGAACATAAATTTGGTAATAATTTTTTGGTTTTCAATGAATTAAAGAAGTGGCATGTTTAATAAATATGGTATTTATTATAATTTGGTGATAATAAAATTGATGAAAAATTCATGTTTAAATGATTATGATTTTCCATATATAATTTAATTGGATAAATAACTATACAAATGAAATGTTATTGACTATAGTAAGGATTAAAGAAATTATAATGATAAATTGTTTTCTATAAAACATATAAATGTTTGAAAATGGTAAGGAGCATGTTTAATTAATGTAATAGCTTGATAGATAGGATTCCTTAGTTTTCCCATAATTTAAAGTTGTGATAAATGAATTTTTTCTTTAAATATGGAATACAAAATGGTTGGTAGATAATGATAATTCTTTAGGGATGATATATCTCGTTTTCTTATTAAGGATAAATACCTTGTTCTTGGTTTGAGAGAGTCCATTTTCATATTAATTTTAAATTCATTATTTTAGGGAAAAGTTTCTCAATTGACTATGTATGTTCGATCTTTCCTTATGATGTTCTATGTATGTGATCCTTACTATGATATGTATTGTGAGTCTATAATTTTTGATGAGATATTGATGGGGAGGCCTGAGATTATAGAAACAGTTGACGCTAGTTATCATGAGATGAATAGTGATATAAATATCGTTGGGTATAAAAATAGAGATTATGGAAGGGATCAAAGTTGGTATTACCTATCAATGTCATTAAGGTTGAGATTCAAGCATGAACAAGAAAATTTTTAATGTTCATATGTCTTAGTTTCATGTTTGTTCGCATTCCATTCTCCACTTCTGGAGGTAATTAATATGCTTAGTGGTATCTCTTGATTGTATATTAGGATGTTTTGTTAGAGTACTTAAAAATATGAAATTTTTATTTCTTAAGAAATTATTAATAATTTGGGGTTGGTGGTTTCTATAATGAAAAATATGTTAATATTGAGAAACCATGGACACAGATTGATTATCCATGTAGGGTATCAACAATAATTGAGGATAAAAAAGTGTGTTTTGAATCAATGTTAAATAATGGTTTATCAAATTAGTTATGAAAAATTTTAATTAATTTTTGTCTAAATATTTATTGAGTATAAAAAAATAAGAAATATAATATGAAATATAATTTAAATCTTCTTAAATTATTGTGTGCTTATTGGACATATAGTCCACAACGGTAGAAGATTGGAATCCAAGTGACAAAAGATACAGTTGGACCTAGGAAAATTCCATCGCATAGTGTTGTTCTAAGATATATTATACCGTATATGTTTTTTGATATTATACACTTCCGCACCAATGAAGGTTAGGGTGACTAACAACCAATGGTCTCTGGAAGTGCGTCTTTTTAAACTTTTAGGTTAGAAAGGGATCTATGGGAAACTACAATCTATTTCCCATATTTATTCTACAGGAATTATTTTGTACATCTATACACAGTGATTAGTTTATCATATATATGATGGTATATGGTTTTAATTAATTTTTTTCATTTCAAAATCATGTATCTACAAATAATATCCAAAAACCTATTACAATAATGATGCGTATAGACTATGTTTGAATAAGGTACTTTACTCGGTGTGTAGTCTCTTATGTATTTAATTATAATGCCCGATGTATAATACACATCATTTGGGATATGGAGGATCCTGAAGACATCTTTTTCACAATAGAAATATTTGTATGGTATGATTAGATGATTTAATGCATGAGATAATTTTTTTATACATAGCCTATGTGTTCATGGGATGGATTATTTGGGGGAAAATGGTTCAATAATAATGATGTTCGGACATAGTGTAAAACCAATGGGAGGTAGTAGTAGGGTAGCCTTATATTATTATAAAAATATATGAACGCTTTAATACAATACATTTTGATAGATAACTATGGTGATTCTCTGAACATTTTATACTAGTTTTGGTGATGATTTAGTTACACATTTTATTACTAGGATTGATTATTCTTTCACTATTTTTCTTGAGAGTCTATATGGAGGATCTTACAGTGTTTACCTATCATTGTCACCATGTGTATATATAAATATTTTTTCTTATTATAAAATTTCGGTTGTGAATCATTGAGTATATTTATAGTTGATGGTTTTTTATAATCTATTTGTGCTTCCTGTTCACTGATGAGTTTATATTTTAGTACTTGTAGTTTCCCTTTCCCATTTTTTAGTGCTCTTCAATATAAATGTATGTACATAGGATTTATTTTATCTATCACGGTAGGATTTTAGTAGTGTATTAATATTATCTCTCTCTTCCATATATTCTCATAGAGGGTTATAACTCAGATTGTATGTTTAATATACACTTAGTTATTGTCACTAACCCATGGCTTATTATAGGTAGGATTCAAGTGGTCAAAATACTGCTTTATTTATTATCAACATTGGAGAATAAATCATTAGGTGTATGGAGTCATGATAGAGTGGTTACCGAGTTTTATGTTAAGGGACATGATAGAGTTTAGAGTTAAGCATTGGTGAGTTATACCTAGGATGGTAGGGAAATAATGTAACTATGTTTAGTATGAGATTTAAAAAAGGGAGACCATTTATAACCCAGGTATTTAGGTCACCGTAATATTTGATATATGAACCTTTAATTTAATTAGGCCTACTAAAGTATGTGATACGATAAATATGTTAGACACCTAGGAAAGGATCAGGAATCATTCTTCTTTGTTATGGTGTTTCTAATGGGTAGGCCATGGGATAAGAATTACCAAAAAATAATAAAACTAAAAATTAATTAATTGTATGTGTACCATATTTTAGTTTCATTATCTCTAACCATTTATTCAATTGTAGGTATTTTTCAAGGATAATGCCCTGATCTCATTTGTTCTAAATTTATTCATCAAGATGTGAGAGTAGATCTTCACAGATCAGAGGTCGATCATGATGACTCTTGGAGGAGGATACATGAAGAGATTTAGAAAAAAATTCTATACATGTATGATGGATCTATTTATGACTTACTGATAGAAGTCAACTTAGAGGAGGTTGAGATAAATTCTAGTTCGATTCATTCTTAGAAAGGGCATTCGATTTCATTAGATCTTATGATGTTGTGTAAAAAAAAAGGTATTGGTGGATGTAATTTCTTCATGATCAAAATGACTTAGAGGTATCCTATGATATGTTTAGAGATGAGTTTTGAGTAGTGTTATATTCACTAATTGTTAATGCAACTTGTAACTTATTGATCCCAACCGTTTGATAGGGGACTTCCAGTATGCAGAAGTTTGAGATCTTTTTATTGAAATTTTTCATAATGATTAAGACTTGTTTCAACATGAAGAGGCCATACTAATGAATTTTTTAAAGTATTTACACCCAATGATCTCGAACAAGGTCACCCCATGTATATTTTTGAAATATCATGAGGTGTTGGAAAGGGATGTGGTTGTCGAGAGTACACTAGATAGAACCATATCACCTTGAGAGGGAAGTTCTTAGGATTCTTTATGAATTAGTATTGTGGTCTAGGGTTCCTATTTTCCAAAATAGAAGAGTTTATGTACAACTATGGGACAACACAATCATTATTCAAATTATTTCATTGATATTGGAAGATATAATACATATTTCTAGGAATCAATCATGTATTTTAATTTTTGGAGGCTGATATAATCAATGGTGTGAGTTCCTAACCTTTCAGAGTAGGAAGCACGCACAATGTGTTCAACCTAAAGTTCGATCATTATTGTAGTTTTAGCCAATACAGAAGCAGCAAGATTCTCTAGGTAGGAAACAATCAGTAGGGGACATGGTAGGTAGAGTAGAATCCTGATATTTTCCATGTCCTTAGATTTTAGAGAATTTCCATAAAGATATTAATCATTAGGGATAAGGAGTAAGTGGAGAAGATCATGGTATAATTCATGAACTGGATTTTCAAGTGGTAGGTGATCTAGATATCATTTTATGTCCCATTTTCTAAAATTTATTTAATTTTATACTTTTTTTAATTTTGAAGCTACATACATTATTATATCACCTAACCTTATCCATATTTTGGGCCTTGAGGTGGAAGGACATCCATTTCCATTGAAATTGACTACACGAGTTTGAGGTAATGTTTATTTGGTTGAATAATATAGAGATTGTGGGTTAGTATTGGGGAAATAGTAGTCTTGGAGATAATTCCATGTTTATATATATATATATATGACATCATCAATGAAATGAAATTGTTGTTTTCAGTGTAGTCTATTGTAGATTGATTCAGGTGGTAGTTTTTGCTCCATGATGCTGAGGGTGATATAATAGTGTTAATTAGTGAGTGTGACCCTTAGATGGGTCAGAGGAATGTTTCATCCTTATATTCATGGATTGGATATCTAATTATATGTTCTTCAATGGTTTTTATTATAGTGTTTCTTATGTTTTTAGAAGGCTAGCCTAATGTTTCTCCAATACTTATGGGTTTTTCACCCTCAATAAGAGATCAAATTTTTGTTTTATCACCAATTCGGAATTTATCATATCTCATTGTCTTTGTAAATGATCAAGACTTCTGAGTTTTTAGAGTTGTTAGTATAAGTCAGTGATATATTATAGTGGGGTTTTCATCAGATGAGTGTTTCACCTTCAGGTGCATGATATTTTTTTGAAGACTGATTATGTTTATTTGAATCTTTGTATCTATTACTATATTTGTTCCAAGTGTTAGTGATGATTCACTAACCGATTCACTAGATTTATGATTTATTAGATTAGATAAAAGAAGAAAGTTGGTTCCAGGAGAACGATCTTCTGTGAGGATAATATTAGATGTGGGTGAATGATGAGGATAATCTGATAATCTCATAATGGTGTTATCTTAGGAATTACAAGATCATTTCTTTATGTTTGTAGTGAAAAATCCTCCAACTAAGATCATGGGGTTTCTAAAAAAAGTTCTTGGGGTGTTTATGGATTAGTTAATGGTGGTATTCATCGAAAAAATCCTTGTGTATTACAAGGATGAAGAGAATCATGTAGAGAATCACCATGCCATTTTGAAAGTTTTTTTAATAAGTGCTTACTCGATAAGTTTTTTAATGTGTGAGATTTGTGATTGTGAAGTTATTTTAATAGGTAATTTAACATCATGTCTAGGTGGAGTAGTGTAACATTAAAATATATAGGATATTTTTATCATGGGTATCCCCCAAGACTATTTCAAATGTGCATAGATTTTTTGGCCTTGTAGAAAATTATAGGTGGATTATCGTTGATTTCTTTTGGTTCATGAATACTATTGAATATTTTACTTTAAATAACTACATTATCATAGTGGATAACTGGTTTTAGGCATATTGTGAGTTACTAAAGGAGAAGATGGTAAAAACTCAAAATCATAATCTTCCAGAAGAGCAAGTTCAATTTAATGTTTTCTTTGACACTTCATGTATTGGTTTTTGTAGTGTTCTGATGAAACCAACATCAGTTGTTTCTTTTTTATCTCATAAATTACATCCCCAAGAGTGTAACTATTCCACCAACTATCTCGAGTTGGAAACAATTTTTTTGACTTGATGTTGTGGTGACATTACTTCAACGGTGAGTATTTTATGTATCTTACCAATCATAATAATCATACTGTGGAGTTGGACAAACATGACATAAACTTATGAATATGATGGTGGATAAAATTCAAGGTATATTATTAATTCAATATTTTTTATTCATTGGGAATTTTTAATTTCATGGTGGATGCACTGAATAAGAAGTCACATAGTGATTTCGTTCAAAAATTTATAGTCCCTTGGAGAGTGATGGAATATGTATTAGTGATACATCTAGATCTGAGATTGTTTGGTGAAAAATATATTTCTTTTTTAGATAAAAATCTTGTAGTCTTAGGTGAAGTAGGTGTAGGAGTCCCATATGGGGATCATTATGGTGGATTTTTTGGGATACCATGTTTTCATTGGAGATGCCTATTTTTTTTTTGTTTTTAGGAAATGTTGCACTAGGTTTTATGCCAAATGAGGGTATTTTTCACTTTGGTTATGTTTTAGGTGGTTCTCTATGAGTTCCATAACTCACCCATTGTGGTATATCGTGGATATAAAATGATTTAGCATGTCATTAGTGGTCTATTGTTTGGTCCATCGTTGAAGCATACTTATTGATTTTGGGTCTTGATATTTGGTGTGCTAGATGGTGAAGTTAGAACATTATGATCTCAGTTGTTTAATCCAACTATTAAATGTTCCCCATTGGATGTGGGGTGACATTTCAATAGTCTTAATTTCTATTTTAACATGATCTCTAGGGATCTTTATGTCTATATGGGTGATATTGGATTATTTTTTTAAATTGACAAACGTTATAGAGATCAATGAATCATGATTAGTAGGAGTTTTTTCCAGGAACTTTCAAAAGGAGTTGGTGAGAATCCCTGAAGACCCATTCATGATCATAATTGATTGTGATCATTATTTTACCTATAGGGTATGGAGAGGACCCTAGAATTATTTTGGATATGATTTCATCCTTATCACTACTTTTTAACCATAAATGGATAGTCATATAGAACAAATCATACATTATCGGGAAGACTTGTTTCATTATTATGTCTTGGATTTATGATGTTAGTGGATGATAAATATCCTTTTGTTTTACATTTTTACAATAATATTTCATAGTCCAACATTGGTATTCCACTGTTTGAATGTTTTTATGGCTAACCTTTCCATTATAAATTATGATGGTTTGGGGTTACAGAGAAATCAATTCTTGGTTGGGAGCTATTATAGAACATAACAAAGATGGTTTAGGTAATTCCAAAGTCAATAAAAGTTATACATGACCTATTAAGTACTATAATGGACATATGAGGATACCTCGGGAATATAAATTTATAGATCACGTGTTCTTCATGTTTATTACTTTTGGTGGGAAATAAAGGTGTAGTTAATGAAGTAATATTTTCCCCTTTCATTGGGATTTTTTAGGTGTCGAGTGACAAAAATGTCATGGAATGTCTTCTAAAACTTCCCCAATGGATAGTCCAGAAAAAAGTATGTATTCCCTGTGTCACAACATCAATGTTATCCCCATGATTTTTCTCAAATCACTAATTTGGGTGCGATCAATATTGGACATGATGTGACATTTTAGTAGTTTCCTATATAGATCCCTGTTTGACAGTATAATTTATTATACAACCATTCTATTCCCTTTTTCCATTTCTTTTTGAGAAACAGTGGTATGGTAGACAAAACTTGGGAACATCAGTTAGAAATATTCAATAGTACCCTAAATTTTTTGTTTTTTAATCATTTTTCTTATAAGATTCCTAGTTTTGTTCACACGGAACTTCTCTAGTTTATGAGATGTTTTTATCTCTTGCTTCTTATTAGGGTATTCATATTGTGTGAGAGTTATCTCCCCTAAAGTATTTTTGGAACGTATTGTGTAGTTTTGTGTTTTTTCGCTAGTTTCCCTTAATTAATGTGGTTGAGCTCTTATGTTGGAGAAGTTATTGAGTGGCATATCATGGGGCGGTAGTTGGGATGGAAAATTTTCTTTCATTATCCACGAATTAGGTTTTAATTTCTTGAGGAAGAGAATAGTTTGATTGGTATATAATGTAATTTCATAAACCTTTGTTTCCCTTCTATTTTTTTGGTAGTGAGATTTTTAAAGTATATAGGTTAGTGGGGGATAGATGGTTGACTAGCACCTATAGCCCAAATCTTTTTTTCTTGAAGTACTATTCTCTTGATTTTATGATAGTTATTTTACCATATATATGTTTATATATCAATTTAATGGAGTGGGTATATTTCATATACATGTAAATATAATAATAGTATTCAATTGATGATTATAGGTATGGCATGTATATGCTACAATGGCATAAAGTACCATACTCGATGTATGAATTGTGATGGATAATGGTAAAATCCTTCCTCTAGGATACACATCACACAAGATATAGTGGATAATAAAAACAAAATTGGTAATAAATAGAGATATTGATAATATGATGAGGTGATCTGATTCAAGTGATGCACATTGTGATATATAGCCCTGGAGTTCAGGTATTGACTTATTTTGGAGAGAGATAGCTCAAGGCATATGAAGTTGGGGAAGAGAAGGAATCTAATGGGGAAGAAAAATTGAGGTACCATTGTTTTATTAATACTATAAATTATCCATTTTATATGCTAAGAAGTGAGATATAGTTAATGTGAGGTTGGGATCTTAGTATACATTTTTAGGTGAATAATTAGTTTCACATGCTATTCAATGGCATTTAGTATGATTTCATTATAATTTTCGCTAGAGACTCTAAGGAGGATACTACTAATTATAAATATTATGCAGAAACTATTTATAAATAAAATCTTTTTTGGACAACATGTGTAGTTTTAATATTATGAATCATATTTATAATTTGTTGTTTTTTAGGAGAAATATGGGCTTCAAGGTCACCATTGAGTCTCTTTTGGGTATGTGTAATTTTCCTTTATTAATTTTTAGTCAGGTATGAAATTACATGTATGTAGATGGGATTTATTTTATCTACTTATTAAAGAATTTATTGGTTTATTAGTATTTTAACTCTATTCTAAATGTTTTCTTAGAGTATAATTTCAGACATTATGTGTTCATTATACACTCATTTCTTATCACCAACATGGGGCCTATTGGAGGTGGGCTTCGGGTGGTCACTATCTTCCCTCCCTCATTACCACACAAGGAGGTTTAATCTGATTAGGGGGGAAGGGATCATGAAATAATCCCTTATAAATATGTAAACAATTATCTTCTTTATTTTGGGATTCTAACATTATAATTTTGAAATTTAATTTAAAAACACATGTCATTTTTTTAGAATCCTTCATACATGACATGGTGGAAATAATCTTCATCAATTATAAAAAAATAACCATGTAATAAAATTATACCATTATTAATATAATTTAAAATTTATTTTGGTTTGTAATATCAATTAATACCAACACCATATTTCGGAATGTAGTATGAAAAGGATAAATATTACTTACAATCAATCATGAAAATAAATAACATCTAACTAGAATTCATATAAATAATGAATACTAATGAAAATTATAAATTTGGAATTATATTATTAATGTTAAAAAATATGTTACTAAGAATTTATTTTTTTAATATAGGTTGTTAGTGTCCTTTCAAGGATGTCAGGATAAATTTTAAGAGGATTATTAGTCTAAATTTTTATTCTTTGGGACAATATATTTTCTAAACCATGTTTTCCATTTATTGTGTATTTATTACATGTGGTTGTATATGTATAATAATTCATTTTAATTTCACGGAGTATAACAATTCAAATCATATTCCTTTCTTCAATTTTTTTTATTTAATAACAACCACAACAATATGAATATTTGGGAACTCAATATTCATTAATTGAGTTCGGATCATTTTGATGTACAGTATTCAAATAATATGGTTATATTATATACATAATAATATTATGGGATATTAACTCACTGTTATCTATGGATTTACAATTATACCCAACAAATAATTTTTAAATATTTCTTAACTTATTGAGTATGTTTCCTATAATGGATATTGACATGTCAAATCTCTTTTCTCTGAGTTGTAACGTTTCTTCTTAAATATAGATCATCCTTATTTATGATCTAAGAACTAGATGTTTTATTATTTTTTTATTTCAGAATCCATAATAGAAAAATGGTTTTTTAATAAAAACAAGGATTTATTACTCTTTTTACAAAATGGGATTTCTATAAAGTATTTTAAAAATATTAAAAAGATTCATTTCCTTTCATTATAAAATATTTTGTCACTGTATCCACTTTTCCTAATCAATGTTTTGTTCAATTTCATGTGCTCCATTAATGGATACTCATTTTAAAAGTAATTGTTTTCAATATAAATTAATTTATGAATTCAAAAGTTACCTTTTAGAGTCACATATATTTTTTTATTAGAAAAAAAAGTTAAAAACATTTTCTAAAATATCCTTTATATTTTGACCACCATTATCGTATTCATATTAAAAATTATATACACACATTAGATTTTTGTTAAATGATATTCCATATAATAAATTAATATTTTTTATATTTGGTAAATTGATCTTATAGTATCAAACTATTTTATTGTTAAACAATTATTCTGTGATACCATTCGAAACATTCCATTCACGTTTTGTTTTTCATCTGTATCAACATTATTCTATGTTTCAATTTTTACATTATTGATATTTTTGTTTCTAACCACACACCTTTATTTTAAAAAAGTGTTATGAAATAATCATTTATTTTAAAATAATGAACCATTACAAATCTATTTCCAATCCATCAATTATGAATATGATTTATTTCATCCAATAGATTTACTCTATAATCATTCTTCATATCAATAATTTTATAGAAGGGTGTTCTTCTAGATTCCATAATTTAATTTATTGGATTAATGTTGATAATATTGTTACATTTAAATTTTATATTGACGTTTACTAATTTATCTAGAAGGCTGATTATGTATTTTTTACTCGTTATAATATATGGTGAATTCTTTTAATTTATACCATTGATAGTTTGGGCCTCACATTATATAGTCCCTCGAAGAATCACTAGGTCTCGTGGGATAAACAAGTTTCTGTATTTAGTGTTTTCCTTCCCAATTAAAAAATATAACCTAATTATGGTCATGTTAAAAGGAATAATTTCTTTCTTTTGGGTTGGATATGAATAATTATGTCTTGTATTAGGCCATCACTATAAGATTAGGTTTTCCCATATTATGAATTTCTTCACCAAGAATGATTTTATTATTATACATATGGGCTATTAATTTTTACTATTATCAATGGATATATTATTATAATTTTTTTATATTATTATAGTGTTATGATAATTAATTATTCATATAAAAATTGTTATTCCATGTTTATTCCATGATTTTTTCATTTGTATGTTCTCCCTTATTTTGAATTTGAGCTCATCCCTTCTTATGTTTCATTTTCCCCAGGTTATGGAGAAAATTATTATTCAAGATATGCATAACATGATATATTGTTTTGTAGATAATTTGTAGAAAATATTGGGGAGTTGTTTCTTCTTAACCAATTCTTATTATCGTGAGGGAACAATGACAATTTGATTGAATTTATTTGTTAATGAAATGTTCTAAATTTATAAATATCTAAACCTACAATAATATTTGGGATGTATGAGATTCAATAATCATTATTAATTTTACATTTAATTATATATATATATAATAATTTATATTTGGTATCAAATTTTTTAAATAAAGTATGTGTTTTTGGAAGCGGGCCTTGAGTGTAAGCTTGGTGCATCACTATTTGACTCAGAGTAGGATTTATATAACATTATAGGTTTGGATGAATTGTTAGGATAATTTATAGCTAGATATGTAATGTTTTATCATAATTTAAATATTATAAAGAAATATATATCATGATTTATGATTTAATATTATGTTAATTATGCACATAGTATTTTGGGATTAAAATAAGAGAACATTTTTGAAAATCCTAGGAAAAAGTCTATATATAAGATGACATCCTAATATTTTCATAATGTGTTGATTATATTGTTTTCCTAGAAATTAAACCCATTTGAAAATATAGGAATTTTGATGTTCCATTAAAATAGATTCATCTAGGATAATCACAAAAAAACGTTGATTGTGAATTGAATCGAACTTCACTATTTTCTATGGTGAATTAGCCTAATACATCGCACATTGCTAAACACTCCTCGGGGATATTCCGTGGATGGTTTTTTTCTGTTTATAAATCAATATGAAGAATTTATTTTCTAATTTCATCAAGGAATTATGATAAATACTATGACCAAACCCAAATATATAATAACATAGCTTGAACAAAAAATGATATAGGTAAGCTATTGCTGTTATAGGCCAAACTAAGAGTATTGTAGGATGGAATACAAGTTATATATGAGCACATTATTGTGTTATAATGAATGATATCTTGAAGTTAATATTTAATAATTATACTATGATATTTATTTTTCATCACTTATTTAGACCTATTTTTGTTTTAGTGATGAATGTAGTCAGAGTATAATAGGTTCAGAAAAGTTGATAGGGTAATGCACCAAAATTCACAATGGTAAAGCCCTATAAATGGAAGTTGGAATTTGAAATTAATTTATTTTTTCAAAACCAAATATCATGAAATACAATTAACCTCACAAAAAATAGATATCCTATCCACACCAAAGATGATAAGGAACGATTCTTAAGGTATTCCTGGGTATAAATATAGTAAAAGAATGAAAAATTCAATTTACTTCTTAAAGATGATGTGGAAAGAATAATGATGTATATTTCCTTGAATAGATGGATTCCTTTTTTCAGGGAACATAAAGGACATCAGAATCATAGATATATGGGAAAGAGAGAATCTTTATTGTCTTTTAGATTAAATTCTCAGTGAGTAGGGTAGTATTAGACTTAATGAACCAATACAATGGAAAATGTGAGAAATAGTAATTGATAGCCACAAAACAAAGAAAATTATATGAAAATATTAACAATATCATGGATAACGAGTTCTTATCCTATATTTCTATTGTATTATTTCATCAATTTTTTCACCATCTATTAGATATTGTGTTAAAAATAATTACACATAGTGGTAAGATTATTTTTAAATAATTTTCCAATTTTATGGGAAGCTACACATGACCATATAATTGTGTATATTTAATTATATGTTCACGATATAAATTACTATAAGTTTATGAGTCAAATTTCATGGGCAGAACTTATTTAAGGGGTTTTAATATAACACTAATCAATTTTAATTTCTGATTTCCTTCAAATTGATAAATTTGTTTTAAAGATTGATCCACCCGCACACATAACATAAATGAAATCATGATATATGTAGATAAAATAAATATATAAATATATGGTCATTGAAATCATGATGTTGAATTTGGAGGAATTCATAGTATTAACAAGTTTATGAAATATTTATATAAGGAAAAATAATTTTATTATTAAATATGAATAATATTCAATTTGTAAAATGCCTAATAATAACATTTTAATATTAAAAATTTATTTTTATACTAAATTTAAATTTTAATGATCTAATTTTTTATCCTTATAAATATATGATTTATTGATTGTAATATATATTGATGTGAGTAATTGGTTAATGATGTGAAATAAAATTAATTAAATATTATGTTTTAAATAATTGTTTTTCCTAGTATTTTTTTATTTTATTTTATAATTTTATTATAATGTAATATTTCAAAATTACTGAATTTAAATTAAAAAAAATAACATTAATTTTGGATGGATGTATGTAATATTTTATTGAGTTTAATTTTTTTTCTTTTTGGAAAAATATCGATATTAAGATAAATAGTGAAATAAAAAATTTCTACAAATAACATGATTTAATAATATTATTAATATATATGTATGATATTTAAAATGTGTAGAATCATTTTAAAGTGACCATATATGTTATATAACATAAAGAAAATATCTCATTAAAATAAAATCCAAATACATTTTAGGATTAGTGTAAAAGAGAATAGGGGAAAAAATTGAGAAAAACAAATTTACTTGTCATGTAATGGAATGTTTTACCACTTTATAAGAAATTGGTTAATCTAGAACAAATCTCTGACATTTCCACAAATTATCCAAATAATATACTCTTCTATATATTTCACAATTTTAAATAACAAAATAACCTGGGGAAATAGAAATATAAGAAGTAATTGAGTTCATATGCTTACTCAGGGTAAGCATAAGTGATAAAAATAAAAAATTATAATTGATTACAACATGATCATATGGGTATAATCGTGAAATTTAATAAAAAATTCTAAAAATATATTATTTCATAAATCATGGAATTACACTTGTGATGAAAAAAAATACATGAATTAAATTGTATGTTATTAAACATGAAGAAAGGAATAATAATGAAATCCTGACAATAATTACAAAACTATCAACTATGTTACACATATTGAACATACATTTTTCTAGGGAATATTACATTCATGAGCCACAAGATCATCGCACATTATTTTAAGAAAATAACAAGTACTTGTGAATACAGATATTCTAAGATATAAACAATTAAAAAATGCATTAGAGGATGATATAAGACCCCTACTATCATCATCTATATGAATTTATTCCTTGTAAAATCAATAATATCATAAATATCCCATGGAAATAATTCTTTTCATATCTATAAAAATGGAATCACAAAAGGACAACAATTATAAATCCATTAATAATCATAACGTGGTAAACATATGTTTAATAAATGGGTATTTGATGACATCATTTATTTTTTCTATGTAAATAAAATTATATAAATATAATAAAGAATAATTTTTTCATTATATAATGAAATCGTATATTGTTTAGATAATAATTTCCCTAGTCAACTGATTTCTTGTATCTAGGTGAATTCCCTTCAATCATAGGAATAAAAATCTATGTATTCATGGAGGGACTGCATCAGAATAAAATTACATTTAAAAAACATGACAAAATATTCAATAAAAATTTAATGATGGGTCATTTCCATGATTTAATATATCATTCATGTAATTTTAAGAACCCGTATCTTTTTTCTAGTGATATATCTTTATATAGGGTTGTTTTTTAGGAATAAGAAGAACTTATTCTTATCTGGGTACATGTCGTGTACTTCTATGTACACGCCATGTACACAATTTCCACACACAACCACATACTGGCTATATAGCGGCCAAATACATGGACATGTGTTAACTTAGAATACTTCTTATGTGAGGGGTTAGTTAAGGTTACTGCACAACGTGTAGTTTAAATGAATACGTCGTTTACTTTTCTATTTATTTGATATATCACTGTGAGCTCACATATTATGTCCATAAACATATTCTTCTCCCTGTAATTCATATAGGAGAGTGATAGAACAACCTAGGAACATCGAAACCCTCTAGATTCCCTGACCAAGCTCTAATTGTGACATCGTACAAAGTGTTGGAATCCCACCGATGAGTTCTCAAATCCAATAGAGCTTTTCTCCTTGATAACTCATCTCTTATGAGTTATTAACGGTTAGTTGTTTTCCACCTTTTGTAGATATGTGCCAATTTAGTCTGATTCAAGGGCCGATGTTCAAGTATATTGATCATACGACATCTAGGTTACTGGTTTTTTACTGTATTTTTTCAAATTTGGATTATATATGCTAAAACTGCTGCATACCCACGTTTGTGGTATTTATTGATTTGGAAGTTAACCTTGTTTATTACTTTATATGGTTTGATTGATTGATAAAGGGTTATTTCTTATGCATAAGATTAGATACCTTTTTTTGGGACACCCCATGGGTGTGATTGCCTTATTTTTTTTATTTATGGCCATTTGGCCTTTGTTGCAGGTTTTTATTGCCTTGTTTTTACGCCTTTTCAAGTTAGAATGGTTGTCTTATTTATATGAAATCCCTACGATATGAATTTTGGAAGTTGACAATGGGGATTAAACTGTAAAAGATTCCAAAAGGGGTTAATCTATGAGAGATTTCCATATAGTAATTAATATTTGTTTAATGGAATCCTTGACCCAGGGGTATTGACCATGAGTGATACCAAGGTGGTAATTTGTAATTGATTTAGGTGATGTTAAACTAAGGGTTTTGACTATGAGAGCTACCCAGGTGGTCGTTTATAATTCATTGATGCTTTGTTGACCAAGGGGTAATTATTATGAGAGCTTCCCAGGTGGTAATTTTGAATTGATCTATACTATGTGTTACCAAAGTGGTTAGACCATGAGAGCTTCCTATTGGGTCATTATTTTTATAATTGTATTATTGTGATGAGTCTTCCATGCCAAAGCATAAGCTTGGACTCCGTCTAACTTGATTGTTTAGATGGTCCGCTAAGACTACTTTATTATTATGTTTATAAGGGATAAAGAGCTTCATCTAGATCTAATGGTTTACAAGATTCAATGGATTGAATAATAATGCTAAATAAATGTAATTTAAAACTATTGGATTGTTTGATTTTGATTTTTTCCTTGTTTATTTCTTCATTTCTACATATTACATTATATATTTATATTCTCTGATATTTAGGTACATATCTTGTGGTGGATGACTACTGGGATTTGTCTCAAACCCTGTATGGGTCATGTTTCGAACCCAAACAGATTATATGAATACCATTATAGATAAGTGAAATCACCCCTCTTCATCAGGCACTTGATTGTTATTGGAGCAGGAGAACATGGGACCAAGATGAGGCTTGCAATTCTATTGGAGTTGACTTTTTCCATTTTTCAATTTGGTTTCTATATGTCATTCCATCATTGTTACTTGTTTGGACGTTTTCAAAGATACATATGCCATGAATCATACACACACACACACAGTTATATATATTGTGTATTACTTTGGATTCAAATTCAACCTTCCACTGTTTACGTTTATTAGTACAACTACTTCTACTATTGATTACTATTTTGATTATACTGTGTATACTATACTAATTAGGGAATAGTGTCCACAATATCATACCATTTCCCTCACTACTAGTCGGTAGCCTCTGGCGTTTGTGGAAATGAACATGATGTCAACTGACCTACCAAGTTCGAGGCACATTTGGGAATCACCCAAATCCAGGATGTTACAAAGGGGTATCAAAGCATTTTCATTCATACTTTTCCATACAAATTTGAGCCAATAGACTGGTATAGGAAGGAATAGGTAGTTGGTAATATGTTTGGATCTGCAGTAGCTACCACGTATATGGGGAAAAGCCATGTTATGTAAAATGTAGTAATTTTTTTAGTTTTTCAATTGTTACAGTTGATTTGATTTCATCGTTGGGTGGTTCACTTGTTCTGTATTATTATGAATGATATCATTGTCATTCTCATTCTATTTCAACCTAATGAGTTGAGGGTGTGCCATCTCAATCATCATATAGGAACTTTCTAGATATCACATGTCATGCATTCATTTCATTTTATTTTGGGTGCATTACTAATTGCATGTTTTTGTGATAGATGTCATGCTAGATATGCATGATGTTCTAATAGATATTGTGATAAGAAATAACTACTATTTTGATAGGGTATTGTTTTATGTAAATTTTTAATTGGGTGGACACCATGCTTTGGTCTCTGATGTGTTATGGGACCTCTAATATCAGAATTTGGTGGATCATGTTTGACCATTAATTGAATTATTTTAATATATGATATGACTAAGGATGTCGAACATTTACTCATAGGGAGTATGGGCTCCCACAGATTGGAACATGGTCGATATTGGCCAAATTTTATGATTGTTGGGGTTTTTGAGAAGTTTTAGATGGTTACTATCTAGAGAACCCATAAAACATGGTGTGCGATGTTATGAACTCTTTCAATGTGTTCTTCTGTTATGGAAGAAATGAATTTTCATATATACACGTTGTGTACCATATGTGCACACTATGTAGTTATTGACCATGTGAATGACTGTGTGAGTAGAGACATGAGGTTGGGAAAAACATCATATAACATGCCGTGTACTGGGAGTACATGTCATTATATAGTCGACCGTGTGTCCAAACGTGTGACTAACAAGATGGGTGGGTAAAACTTTTGACTACACAATGTGTCTAGGGTGAGCATGACATGTAGTGTTACACCAGCAGGACTGTGTAATTTTATTTATGTAGAAGTACTTAGGAAGGAGGTGAAATTCAAGTACACGTCATGTCTTGGGAGGAATGTTTCGTGTGTATGGGGTGTTACACGACTAGGTTGGCATGAGTACATGCCACTATTAAGTTTTAAGGGAACATGTAGCGCAGTAGTTATAATTTTGTAGATGTTTTGAGGTGTTTTCTTGACCATGCAGTGTCATTCCCCCAAGACGTTCTCTAGTTGTAGGACAGGTGAAGGGCGATGATCAGACACCGGAAATGGTAGATCACAGACAACACGCGGGTCCTCCTATTGTGCCCATCATGGCACCAACTATTATACCAGACATAGGTGATGGTGCATAGTTCTGTGAATTCATTATGAGGATGATGCTGAATTTTTTGGGAGAAACACATCCTTCCCTGACTATGGATGAGTTGACGCGGGAGTTCCACCAGCTACATCCTACCACATTTTATGGGGATGGAGGACCACAAGATACAGAGTCATAGTAGGAGGCCATTCATTCTATCTAAGAGAATCTAGAGATTCCTCCAGAGAGGATGGTTAATCTTGTTACATACATGCTACATGAATCCTCCAAGAGATGGTGTGATTTTATCTCAGAGTCGGGATGCCATCAAGATATGTCTTGGGAAGTGTTTTAGAGGACCTCCATTGATTACATCAACCCTGAGACGTTGAGGGCCAACTTAGCTCGGAAGTTCCTGAATTTAGAGTATGGGGATCTATCAGTGATGGATTACTCTTCTCTCTATATATAGTTATAGATTTTTTCACATATTTTGGAAGGTTACAAGTTATCACTAGCTATGAGATTTTAGTATGGGCTCCAGTATGACATCTAATCGTAGGTAAATAATTTTAGGTTCAATTCGTTGACATTTAGAGCAAACTATGTGTGGATTATCAAGCATAATCTGAGGGAGTTTGGAGCTGAATGCCAATGCAGTTCAGCATACAGAGTTGGTAGTCATCCAGCCGATGTCAGGATGCACTGCATGGAGATTTCACGCAATGTTTCTTGAGGTATTAGAGTTGTATGATACCAGTGCGTAAAGAGTGGGAACATGAGACCATAGTGCCTAAGGGACCCATTTGAGTGCCGATCTTGCAACAATATGGGTTGTCATCTATGTTTTTGTAGTGCGTTATCTCTAGTATCTAGTGAGAGGGGATCTATTATGAAACCACATACTGGAGCATGGAAAAACGTTCCTCATCAGTTAGGAAATTGGAGTTCATCAGGCTATTCAGGCTGAGGATGTGGTTGTGGCTATGGAAGCCAGCCAACTCTTTTTCAATAACAACAGAGTGGATCAGCTTAGGGTAGCCAGATAGGGTCACAGGTCTATGGTGTAGGTCATACTTTTACAATCGAACTTTCCCAGTAGGAGCAGGATCCTGGACCCTCTACGATTAGAGGTATGATTCCAGTTTATTCAGTTCAAGATTCTAGTCTTTTGGATAATGGGGCATCCCATAGTTTTATATCTATTTCCATTATGCAGATCCTTGGGATCTTTATCTTATAATGATGTTATGATGATAGACACTCCATTTGGGATTTGGACTGCTAGTGTACGCCAGTGAAAATAGTTCCATCTTGATGTTGGTTGGTGTAACTTCTTATGGGACCTCTATGTATTAGAGATGAAAGGATTCTATGCCATTCTCGAAATGGACAAGTTGGTCTCTTTTTAGGCCTTTATTGACAGCTATCACCGTAGGTTGAGCTTCACATCAATAAAGTGATGGTCTTTTCTACATGAGGGAAAGTGGGGACGTCTAGGCATGTAGAGATGGATCCAAACATCATGTGTAACACCCCAAACTTCCACGATATTCTTCTCTTTGAAAAATAAAATAGTGTGTGTGGTACGCAACTTCGAGTTCTAACACACCACAACCAATCACACTAGCTGCTATGAGTAGTAATATATAATATTTAAAATTTAATAAATTTTATCTTTAAAAATGGACTTCTTTTTTGGATTCATAATATCAAAATTATCCTAGGGTTATTTTTTGTATTTTTCTGAAAACATACAATTTTTTATAAATAGTGAAATACACTGAGTTATGGTTTAATTTTTTTTATATTTAAGTAATTAGTTATTTTCATTAAAATTATTCTAGGTAAAAATAGATACATAATACATATATATGTTCTATTAAATTCATTGGAGTAAGTTTATAATAATTATATATATATATAATATATTTAACTTTTTACTGTATTTTACCCACCTCATAGGTGAATTTTTAAATTTACATAAAAATAATATTACCATTTCAATGAGTTGAATTTAAAAAATCATAGAGACACAGTTGATATCAGTATGTAAAATGTGGTTCAATTAGATGAAAATAATTTTTGAGAATATTAACTTTTTAATTTTATTCATCACGGTTTGATGTAAACAGTGTAATTAAAAGTAAAAATGATATTATTATTACCCTAACACAAGAAATAATTCTATTGGATAAGGGTAATTCAACCAAAGACAACCTTAAGGATAAAATATGATCCTTTAGGTCCACTTGGATTAGATTAGGACATTTATTATTATTTAATTCAATGAAGAGTTAAAAGAGATAAAATCAATGTTTTATAAATAAAACATTTTTAATATAGGGTTTAACATAAGATAAATTAGACTCTAAATATTCATTACAATATTGAAAATATTTCCTAGTTAATGGTATTTTACTTATATTTTTTAGACATTAAATAAATTAATTTATTTCTGACACAAAGATGATGTAGTAATTACCTAATTAATGAAATATTAAAATAATTGATATTATAAATATCCAAATAAATTTAATTTGAGACTTTTTTATTAATTAAACTAATTTTCTAGGTTAATATGACATATTAATGTTGGTTATATGAATTTTTTTGGAAGTAATAATGCTTTCATGAATTTATCAAAAACAAAATACCAAATAGTGTCAAAATTGACATAAAAGTCTTTTTTAAAACAAATAATATATTATTAATTGATATTGTATTCCAAAAAAAATAAGTTCCGGCCAAAAGGCTTATATAATGATAGGTTTATCATTAATTAATCACTTGGGATTCTCATGGAAGTATATAGTATGTTTATTATCCGTATAATATTAAAATACAAAGAGACCTGGTAAATGTCAAACTATTTAACAAAGAGTCATATCTAAACGATAAGGTTAATATAGTGACCCAAACCTTTCTAAAACCTATTGGTTGAGTGGTGTTCGAACCATCCCCACATTATTATTTAAATAATCCATTTTGGAGGAATTATAAACTGAAAATGAATTAATTATAAAATAATATTTCTAGCTTTTCATAAGGTGCCCCTCACACCACTTATAAAAGCTCACTCCCAATTCTCTATAATTCACACCTTCAAAGACATTTGGCTCGGCCAAACCCAGCCCAAATACCCCATATACTGTCCTCCCTTCATCGTATAGGAAATCCTTTAGTCCGAAAGCTAACCTAAGGAGCCCTTTTGATCAAATCAATAGGAATAACATGAAGAAGATGAAAATATTTCATCACCTCTTTCAAGTTCCTTTCTTCTTCCACTTCCTCGTTATATGTTGTTTCCATTATAAAATAATAACACCACTATATTCTATATACTATGATGTAATTATAAATATGGTACAACCATATTAATTATTCTATCCATCCTTTGAATTACATTTCACCATACATGAGTGCGTATGGCTTACTCACTAGTACAAAAACCTTTTTTTACGTCGGTTTTTTTTCTTTTTAACGTCGATTTTTAGGCGACGTTATTGCGGGCGACGTTAAAAATATGATTTTTTACATCGGTTATTTAATAACCGACATAAAAAATGGTGTAATATAATTTTTAACGTCGGTTTTTAAAAAACAGACATGAAATACATTCTAGAAATGGAGATAAGAGGCCATTTTTTACGTCGGTTTTTGAAAAACCGACGTTATAAGTAATTTTTCACGTCGGTTATTTAATAACCGACGTTCAAAGTTATTTATAACTTCTGTTATTTATAACAGACGTAAATTTTTTTTACTATATTGTAGAAAATTTTCTAAGCTTTCATTTGACAGGTCATAGAGCTCAAACGGATTTACGGATCGAAAGTTATGACCTTCAGAAGTTTGATATTTTTTTCGAGGAAAGATTGAATGAGCCAACCGTAGCTTCATATTAGAAGTAATTTTTGAATCCGTATGGGGATTTGTAGTTTTATCATGATATAAAGAATCATCCATTATTAATATAAATTAACAATCGTTAAATGGTATATCAATTAAGAAAACTACTCATAGAAAATATAAATTATGGGAATATAATTACAAATACCATGACGGGGTCGCAAAAATAAGAAATCATTGATTCACGTTGAAGATAAAACAAGTTGATTCGGAAGAACGATGATGGTTGGATGAAATGATCGTAAAATGATATATCAATTAATAAAAAAATCATAAAAACCATAATCCATGGATGTATGATTAAATATACCTTGAAGAGATCGCAGAAAGAAGAAATAATTGATTCACATTTGAGAGAAAAATAGTCGATTTGGGGGAACGATTATTGTTGAAATTAATGATCGTAAACATAGGATGGGTTTATAATGTAAACATATAATTTATATTCTATGAGAAAACACGGAATTAAAAATTTTAGGCGGCAATTCAAAATTTCTATGCCGCGATGTAAAAAAAATTGAAATTTCGCGTTCACAGGATATTAAAATTTTCATTCACATCGGTTTTATGATAACCGACGTGAAAATATATTATAATTTTCACTTATTTTTCATGTAATTTATTATAAAACTGACGTGAAAAATCACCCTTCGTCACTCTTTCACGTCGGTTATTAAATAACCAACTTGAAAAATTGATTTTCATGACTTTTTCATGTCGGTTATTTAATAATCGACATTAAAAGGTATTTTTTCACGTCGGTTATTTGAAAACTGATGTAAAAAAGTTTAAAAAATTTTATTTCATTTTCCAAGATTTAATTTGACAGTTCATGGAGCTCAAACGGAGTTACGGATTGAATGTTATGGCCTTCAGAAGTTGGACATCCTTAAGACATCGTTTAGAGATGATCAACTTCTGAACGCCATAACTTTTAATCCGTAACTCTGTTTGAGCTCCGTGACCTGTCAAATTAAATATTTGGAAATGAGATACATTTTTGTAAACATTTTTCACGTCGGTTATTAAAACACCGACGTGAAAAAGTCATGAAAATAAATTTTTCACGTCGGTTATTTAATAACCAATGTGGAAAATATGTGAAAATTTTAATATATTTTCTTGGAAAAGGATTTTTCAAGTCGTTTATTTAATAAACGACATGGAAAAGTGATGTAAATTGATTTTTCACGTCCGTTATATAATAACCGTCATGAAAAATCAGATAAAATGGATTTTAACATCGGTTCTTATATAACCGACGTGAAAAATCAGCAAAAATGTATTTTTCACGTCAGTTATATAATAACCGACCTGAAAAATTGATTTTTTGATATTTTCACGTCGGTTCTAAAATACCGACGTAAAAAATGGTGATGTAAAAAAAGGTTTTTGTACTAGTGACTATCTCCATGTCGGGGTGTAATTGTTATTCAATACATTTTTATTTGGATGAGTATATAAATGATGTGTAATTGATTTAAATAATAAATATAACAAGATAATGACTATTTATATATGATATACCATCCAATTATATATTATTTTAATATCAAATGAATGATATTGTCGCTGGTGCGTACGTATGGATTACCGTCTCCACAAACGCGATGAGATTAATTCCCCATCGTATCCATTCAATAATAATTTTCATTATTTGATTAAAGAAATGTTTAAATACATAATATAATTCTGGATATTAATAATATACATCCCAACCATAAAAAAATATGACTCACATAACAACGAATATAATGGAAAACGAATCTGTTAACACCCAAAATGACAATAATACTAAAATATTATTAACAAAGAAATATTAAAAGATCATATATGATATCATATTAATGTATATGAATCTTGTATAATTTAATAACAATTATGTCACCATTATACAAGAGGTTATCCTACCCTCGACCAAAGAAATGTACTTGGTAAGGGTTAATTTAACAATCACTTTATTATCCGAGGTTTTTTTACGTATGTATATACTAGGACCTCTTTATCATCCACATCCATGTTTCTTAAAAATGTATTTGAATAGATTATTACAATTTTATAGATTATGGGTTAAATTCCTTTATATCCTTTTTTGAAATTAATAAGATTTTCATAAAGTAATCTTTCCGTCATTTTCCAAATAGTGTACTTTTTGTCCTTTTCGACAAATTTAAGGTAAGAATGTTTTTTTAACTTATACAGAGGGTGCGGCTATTTTCCACCATTATAACATCGTCAATTCTTCCCTTACATGCTTATTAGAATATTTTAAAATATAAATATTTTATAATATAATTACTTGACTTTTAAATGATTTTAAAATAGAAAGTGATATTTCTATAAAGGTGTATTGATTTCATCTATGTCAACAGCCTTGGATGGATTTTATGTTTCTTTGATGTTGATACAAAACATACATATTATATTGAAGTGTGATATTTTTGATAATGGAGGTGTTATTTAATACCAATCATGGATTATGGATAAAGTATTGACATTTTGTATTCTAGTTTTTATACGAATGTTTATTTTATGTTAAATCCTTTTCATATGAGGAATAATTGGACTATGTAAGTGACGAGAGGAGCCCGATATAGCTCCTCCATGCATTGGTATGTCTCATTAGACAAAATAGTGTCTTGGCACAAGGTGCTGACAAAATCTTATTTGCAGTCTTGGAACAATTCCTTGACTATGTGGTTATGAAATTCTGATATTATGCATTCCATCATTATAAAAGGTGCTATTGATATTATATGTGATTGTTCGACTAGTATAATATCCATGTTAGTAAGTAAATGGAATTATATTGATTTATATTTTCCATATTATGATGAAGAATACGTTAAAAAGGCTTTTGTTTTAGTTTTACTCATTGCCTTAAATGTTTATGCTATTTATGAGAGCTTCTGCTATATTGTTATCCATACTAAGCATCTGAGCTTAACCCATTTTATGTTTTATTTTTTCCAGGATGAGAAGAAGTATATTATTATTGACCTGAAGGGATAGTCAATGGGATCTCAGTGTTTTCTAAGGAAAAAATGTTGTTTTAGTTTTCAATTTTATGATGTAATGTAAACCTTATGAATGTTTCTAGTACATCCAAGGCTACTAAACTAATCGGTCTTTTGAGACTCGATCTTTTGTGATAATGACAATGATACGTAATAATGCACCGACTCTGGGCTTCTGGAGTTGGGGCGTAACAGATGGTATTAGAGGAAATTTTGAAAAAAACCGTTGAAACTTGATTTAGATAATATCTAATTAGAGCACGTAGCCCTAATATAGACTTTGAGGATTAGAATAGAAGAACATCCTAGAATTTTGGTATTATAGAAATTTTGTGAGTTTTCCAGGTAATACATCCCTGTCTAGATACGACCAGGAAGATACGGCTCTGAAATAGATGTACCTAGGGGTAAAACCTGAAAACACCACATTGAGATAGAGTCATACGAGAACTGGTGCATGACAGTGGGGCTTGCTGCCCTCTAGTTTACGAAACTCCCGGGGGATATGTTTAGGATAATTCTCATTTTATTTAAAATCCATTATGAAGGGTTAATTAGTATATACTTCCTTAGTGAAAACATTTTTATGATTACGGATTATATCCACAAACTATTTAGTTTATGTTAAGTGTTTTAGAAATTTGTAATTATGTATTTCAATTCATAAACTAATCTATTTTATGATATTGTTTTGAAATGGTGCCTAGTGGAAGGAATGGAAAGCGTATCAATGAACTGACTCCATATAGGGATTTCCCACCTAATAAAGATAATTATAGTGTATCTAGTGATACAACTGGTGCTGATCAGCTAATCATCATACTGGGACAAGTCACTCTGGTTATGAATAATAAACTTACTCATATGGAGCACCCTGAACCACAGCGTGGAGGATCAATTTTAGATCCCTTCATGAGGCAAAAACCACAAAAATTCAATGGGGGTACAAATCCCCTAGTATCTGAGCAATGGATAAATTCCTTGGAGAAAATATTCCACACCTTGAAGAGTAGTGAAAGGGAAAATCTTGTCATGGTCATTTACCTCCTCACTAAGGATGTTGATCAATGGTGGTCATTGATACAAAAAACAAAGGAAGATGATGAAGTATAAAATATGGAATGGAGGGAGTTTAAAGATATTTTCATAGAAAAATACTTTCCTCATGACCATCGAAAAGATATGGAAAGTCAATTTCTATGTTTGAGGAAAAAGGAGGATGGGAATGTCATAAAGTATGATTCAAAATTTTCAAGGATAGGTAGGCATACTACAGATTATATACATAACCCAAGAAGTAATATTGATCATTTCTTTGATGGGTTAAAACCATTTCTTTGTCAAGCATTATTCTCACAATCCATCTAGTAATACGAAGATACTGTCTTATGTGTAATCAAGATAAAAAAGAATTCTATAAGTCAAACAATATTAAAGAAAAGAAAGAGAAGAAGATATTTGTTGAACACTCTGGAAATTGAAATAAATGGAAGAAGGGAAAATTTGAATATCCATCATGCAGTAAATATTGGAAGAAACACCTTGGTACTTACCTAAATGGAATGAGAGTCTGTTATAAGTGTGGTGAAAAAGGCCACTAAGCTCGTGATTTCAAGGGGAGGAAAGAGGCTATCAATGTTGAATGCTACAAATTTAAAGAAAGCGGGAATTATGTGAATTAATTTCCTAAGCATCAGAGAAACATACCTTAGAAAGGGCATGGAAAAAAGGCCTGGATTATTCTATCACTTATACTAAGGTTGAAGCTCTAAAAGAAGTAGTATAAGGTAATTTAATGGTTTCCCTAGGTTTAGAAAATGATTTATTTGATTCTGGATCGTCACATTGTTTCATATATTCCCAGTTTGCTATGAAAATTAGATATTTCCAATTTCATTTAACAAGGGATTTGTCAATAAAAAATCGTATGTAAAGTATCATTGCAACAATGTTTTCTGAATCATCCCCTATTAAGGCATATAAATGTTCTTTATATACTGATCTCATTGTTATACCCATGATTTAATTTGATATAATCCTCAGTATGGATTGGCTTGCAGACCATGATGAAAAATTATATTTTAAGAAGAAGAACGATACGATTTTTTATGACGATGATAAAGAACACATTATGTTTAGAGCAGAATTGTCGCCACCTGATTCTTATCTAGATCCACCCCCAGTAGCTCAACTAAATTCAATATTTCGGAAGGAATAGAATGAAATAAATTTGGGAGAGGAAAAGAATGTTCAAATAGAGGATGTACTTATTTTGAAAGAATATGTTGATGTGTTTCTAGAAGATTTACCTGGACATCCTCCAGAATGAGAAATTGAGTTTTCCATTGATTTAATTCCTGATTCAAGGACCATATCAAAGACCCCTTATAAAATTTCTACTCTAGATTTAGTGGAACTAAAGAATCTACTCATGGAATTGAGTAATAAGGGATTTATTCACTCTAGTTTTTATCCATGCGGATCCCCTGTCCTATTTGTTAAGAAGAAAGATGGATCTATGAGGTTGTGCATTGACTATAGGGAGATAAATGCTATAACAATAAAGAACAAGTATCTCCTACATCACATTGATGATTTATTCAACTATCTTCCTAGAGCTCAATACTTTTCAAAGATTGAACTTCGATATAGATATCATCAGTTGTGTGTGAAGAAGGATGTCATTCCGAAAATAGTATTTGGAACCAGGTATGGGCATTACGAGTTTACAATAATGCCTTTTTGATTGACTAATGAACCCTCTATATTCATGGATCTAATGAATATGGTTTTCATGGAATATCTTGATGACTTTGTAGTGGTATTTAATAATGATATCCTCGTATAATCTAAAACCCACAAAGGTCATGAAAACCACTTACAGACTATCTTGAAGACTCTTTGAAGCCATGAATTATATGGGAAGTTTAGAAATGTTAATTTTGGATTAAAGAGATGTATTTTATTAGCCATATCATCTCTAAGGATGGAATCTCCATTGATCCTTCTAAGACCAAGGAAATCCAAGAATGTTCAGTATCGATGATTATAATGTAGGTATGCAGTTTTAATGGGTTTTGTAGGTTATTATCGACATTTTGCCCTGAATTTTTCCTGGTTGGCTAACACATTAACAAAGCTCACAAAAAAGGAGTTAAATTTGTTTGGACAAAAGAGTGTAAAGAATTTTTTGATGAATTGAATATAAGATTAGTCAATGCTCCTATCATTACTCTACCATTGGGGAATGATGGGTTAGTTATTTATAGAGATGCTTCAAATAAAGTACTTGGTTGTGTCCTTATGAAGAATGATAGGGTTATTCTCTATGCATCACAACAGCTAAAAACTCATGAGAAAAACATTCCTACTCATGATCTTGAGTTAGCAACAGTTATCTTTTCTATGAAGATTTTGATACACTATCTCTATGGTGAAAAATGTGAGATATATATCAATCACAAGAGTTTGGGGTATATTTTCTCACAGAATGAACTCAACATGAGGCCAAGGATATGGCTTGAACTACTATAGGATTATGAATGTACTATACAATACCACCTGGGGATAGTAAATAAGGTGGCAGATGATTTCAGCAGAAAATATCATGGAGTTTTGAACAAGATGAGAGCTAAAAGGGATCCTATTTTCATGGATCTAGTAATGATAGATATGGGAATAACCATGGAAGGTGAAACATTAATGCTTTTTTAAATCATTGTCAAACCATATTTACTAAAAAGGATAAACAGTTCTCAGACAGGTGATTTAGAGTTTCAAAAGAAGATTAAAGATGTGAATGATGGGAGATTGGGTGACTTTGTGAATGAAGATAGAATTTTGAAATTTGGGAAGAGACTGTGTGTTCCCAATATACCTGATCTAAAAAGGGAATTGTTGGATGATTCTCATAGTTCCAATTTCATTATACACCATTCTAGCACCAAAATTTTTAGAGATTTGAAATAATATTTTTGGTGGGACAACCTGTAGAGGGAGATTGTTGATTTTGTGTCAAGATATATGGTTTTCCAAAAATTGAAAGATGGAAGGCAATAAGATGGAGGAGTATTGCAACCTCTTCCCATACTTGAGCAGAAATGGGATAATATTACAATGGACTTTGTCATGGGACTACCAAATATTCCTTGACAAAATGATGCAATATGGGTCATTGATGGTCATCTTACCAAGTCAGCACATTTTCATGCTATAAGTGAAGATTTACCATTTTAACGTCTAGAAAGAATATATATTAATGAATTTGTGAGACTTCATCGAGTACCCCTATCAATTATTTCTGATCGTGAACCCCATTTTACATCAATATTCTGGAAAAGTCTTCATAAATCCTTGGATACTGAACTTCATTTGAGCACTGCCTACCACCCCCAAACTGATGGACAATCAGAAGGGACAATTCAAACCTTTGAAGACATGTTGAGATCTTTCTTACTTGACTTTCAAGGCATGTGCGATCAATATTTACCTATGGTAGAATTTTCCTATAACAATAGCTTCCATTCAAGTATTCAGATGGCACAATATGCAGTTTTATACGGAAAGAGATGTTTCACACCAACCTATTGGGATGGTGTTGGTGAAAGAAAACTCATAGGACTATATGATGTGGAAGAAATGATGGAAAATGTGATGGTAATGCCAAACCACATCAAGGAAGCTCAAAGTAGGTAGTAGTGATATGCTGATAACCGAAGGAAGGATTTGGAATATCAGGTATGAAATCATGTTTTCTTGAAGGTTTCTCCCTAGAAGGGTGTTATACGTTCGGTAAGAAGGTAAAATTAAGTCTCAGGTACATCGGACCTTTCAGAATTCTAGAACAAATTGGGGAAGTTTGCTTACGGTTTGGAAATTCTTCCAAGTCTCTCCAAAGTTCACAATGTATTCTATGTATCACTGTTGGGAAAAAACAAGCTTGACGCACTGCATGTACTCACCTATTAGGAATTAGAACTGGAACCCGATCTGTCTTATTGTGAAGTGCCTATCAAGGTTCTTGATACAAGAGAACAAGTGCTGAGAAACTGGACTACTCATCTGGTAAAAGTTCTATGGAGAAACCATAAATAGAAAATGCAACGTGGGAACTCGAGGAACTTATGTTTAATAACCACTCGAGTCTTTTTAAGCAGTAATACAACAGATTTTTATAGGATGAACTTATTTGAAGGTGAGGGACAATGTAACACCTCATGCTTCTACAATACACTTCTCTTTGAATAATACAATAGCATGTGTTGTACGCAACATCAAGTTCTAACACACCACGACCAATAAAACTAGCCCTAATGAATAGTAATACTGAATTTTCAAATTTTCATAAATTTTATCTTTCAAAACAGACTTCAATTTTGGATTCAGATTATCGAAATTAGCCTTGGGTGAATTTTTGGAATTTTTTAGAAAACATTAAATTTTCGATGAGTAGTGAAAAAAACACGTTATGGTTTATAACCAAATTTATTATTTAAATAATTATTTATTTTATTTAAATTTATTTTAGGTAAAAATAGATATTTTATACTTATATAAGTTCAATTTAATTCATTGGAATCTGTTTATAATAATTTTAGATATATAAAATTTTTATTGAACTTTTTATCGTCTTTTACCCACCTCCTAGGAGGATTTGCAAATTTACATAAAACATAATTTTACAACTTATATGAGTTTAATTTAAAAAATCTAAGAGAAAAGGTAGATATAAGTAAATAATATGTGGTTCAATAAGATGTAAACAATTTTGGGGGAATAAAAACTTTTTTATTTTTATTTACCACGGTTAAAAGTAAATAGGGTAATTAAGTGTAATAATGATATTATTTTTACGCTAAAACATGTCCTAGTTCTATTGTATAAGTGTTATTCGACCAAAAACAGCTTTAGGAATAAAATATGATCTTTAGGTATACTTTTATTAGATTAGGACATTTATTATTATTTAATTCAAAGAAGAGTTAAAAGAGTTAAAATCAAAGTTTAATAAATATAACATATTTAATATAGGGATACAGAAAAGATAAATTCGACTCTAAATAATCATTAGAAAGATTAAAATATTTTCTACATAATTTTATTTTATTTATATTTTTAAACTTTAAATAATTTCATTTATTTATGACACAATAAGGATGGAGTAATTACCAAATTATTGAAATTTTAATATAATTGTTATTATAAATATCCAAATAAATGTAATTTGAGACTTTTTATGAATTACACTAATTTTATAGGTTAATATTACATATTTTAGTTGGTTATATGAATTAATTTTGAAGTAATAATGTTTTTATGAATTTAGAAAAAACAAAATACTTAATACTATCAAAATTGACATAAAAGTGTTTTTGAAACAAATATTATATTATTAATTGATATTCTATTCCAAAAAATATAAGGATCAGAAAAAAGACATATATAATGATAGGTGTATCATTAATGAACCACTTGGGGTTCTTTTGGAATTATATAGTATGTTTATTATCCATAAAATATAAAAATACAAAGATACATGGTAAATGTCATACTATTTAACTAAGAGTAAAATCTAAAAGATAAAGTTAATATAGTGACCCCAACCTATCTAAAACCTATTGTTTGAGGGGTTGCTACCCATACCCACCTTATACATTAAATAATCCATTTTTGAGCCATTAGAAACCGAATGTGATTTTATTATACAATAATATTTCTAGATTTTCCTAAGGTGCCCCTCACCGCCCTTATAAAAGGGAACTCCAACATCTATCTAATTCACACCTTCAAATCCATTTTTCTTGGCCAAACCCAGACCAAATACACTCTAAACTGTCCTCCCTTCATAATAGAGGCCTTATGTTAGTCATAAATCCAACCTAAGAAGCCCTTTTGATCAAATCATTAGGAAGAACCTGAAGAAGAGGTAAATATTTCGACACCTCTTTCCAGTTCATTTCTTCTTCCACTTCCTCTTTTTATGTTGTTTCCATTCTAAAATAATAACTCCACTATATTATACATAATGTGATGTTAATATAAATAATGTAAAACCATATTCATTATTCTATCCATCATTTGAATGGAATGTCCCCATATGTGCGTACGTACAACTTACCTTCTCCAAGTCGTGGTGTAATTGTTATTCAATACATTATTATTTGGATGGGTAGAATAATGATGTTTAATTTATGTAAATAATAAAAATAACATGATAATTATTTTTTATATATGATATAAAATCCAATTATATAGTATTTTAATATCAAAAGAATGATATTGTCACTCCTGCGTACGTACGGATTACCGTCACCACGAACGCGATAAGATTCATTACCCATCGTATCCATTGAAGACTAATTTTCATTATATGATTAAAAATAATTTTTAAAGACTAAATATAATTCTAGATATTAGTAATATACATCCCATCCATAATAAATATGACTCAAATAACAATAAATATAATGGAAAACGAATCCGTTAACACCCAAAACGACAATAATACTAAAATATTATTAACCAAGAAATATTAAAAGATCCTAAATGATATCATATTAATGTATATGATTTTGGTATAATTTATTAAGAATTGTTTCTCAATTATACAGGATTCTATCCTACCCTCAACCAAGGAAAAGTAAAAAGTAAGGGTTAATTTCAAAATCAATTTATTATCTGAGGTTGTTTTTACATAAGTATCGACTGTGACAGCTTTATCATCCACATCCATGTTTCATAAAAATGTATTTAAAAAAATTCTTACTATTTTATAAACTATGGGTAAAATTCATTTATAACCTTTTTTGACTATTATATGATGTTTATAATGGAATATTTCTGTCATTTTCCCAACAAGGTACTTTTTGACATTTTCGAAAAAATTATGGCAAGAATGTCTTTTTAACATATAGGGTGGGTGCAACTATTTTGTACCGTTATAACATCATCAAAGATTCCCATACAATATTATAATAATGTTTTCAAATATAAATGTTTTCTATTATAATTTCATGAAATTTAAATGATTTCAAAATATAGAGAGATATATCTCTAAAAATGTTTTGATTTCATCTATGTCAACATCGTTTGATGGATTTTATGTTTGTTTGATGTTGATAAAAAACATCCATATTGTATTGAATGTTTTGAGATAATTTTGAATATGGATGTTTTATTTCATTCCATTCATGGATTATGGATAAAGTATTGACATTTCGTGTGCCAGTTTTAATATGAATGTATACGTTACGTTTAAACCCTTTCATATAAGGAATAAATTGGACTTAGTAAGTGATGGGTGGAGCCCGCTATAGCTCCTTGATGCATCGGTAGGTCTCATGAGAAAAAAATAGTGTCTTGGAAAAAGGACTTTACAAAATATTATTTGATGTCTTGGCACAAGGCCTTGACTATGTGGTTATGAAAGTCTGGCGTTATGCATTCCATCATTATGAAAGTGGCAATTGATATTGCATGTGATTATTCAAATAATAGAATATCCATGTGAGTAGGTAAATGGAATTATTTTGATTTATATTTTCCATATTATTATGAAGTTTATATTGAAAAAGAATTTGTTTCAGTTTTATATATTTCCTTAAATGTTTATACTTATTTATAAAATTTTCCTTTATATTGTTATCCTTACTGAGCATCTGAGCTCAACCCCTTCTGTGTTTTATTTTTCCCAGGATGCGAAGAATTATATTATGAATGACCTGCATGGATAATATATGGGATCTCAGTGTTTTCTATGGAAAAAATGTTGTTGTAGTTTTATATTTTATTATTAAATTTAAACCTTATGAATGTATCTAGTAAATATAAGGCTACTAAACCAATCGGTCTTTCGCGACATAATCTTTTTTGGTCATTCCAATGATACATAATAATGCACAGAATCTGGGCTTCTGGGGTCGGGGCGTTACATCAATGGTTGGGAGGAATCATAGCCCAGATTACTAGTTTATATTTAGATGACCAAAGGACTTCACAGATTAACTTTCCTCTAGTGGTGGTCGTTTCAGGGATGTATTTCTAGAAGACTTTTCAGGTTTACCTTTGGAGAGAGGGGTCTATTTATCTATTAATCTTGTTCCAAAAGTATCTCTAGTTTCCATTACCCTATATAAGATGGCTATACCAGAGTTACAAGAACATAAGAAGCATTAAGTGGAGTTGTAGGAAAAAAGATTCATATGAACCAGTACTTATCCTTTGGGTTCACCAGTCCTTTTGCGTAGAATGTGTACAATACCCTCAGGATTTGTGAGGATTATAGTAAGATGAACCAATTGATTGTCAATAACAAATATCCCATATAGGGGATTGATGACCTATTTGATCATTTTAGAGTATCCCGAGTGTTCATGAAGATTGACATGAGATCTGGTTATCATCAGTTTCATTTTATACCATCATATATACCTCTTATATACTTTCAAAGAACATATGGTCTAGAAGAGTTTGTAGTCATGTTGTTCGGTCATAGGAATGCACCATCATTTTTTATGGAACTGATTAACCGAGTGTTCCATCCTTATATGGATTAATTTTTGGTAGTCTTGTTGGATGATATCTTGGTGTACTATCACACTCAAAATGAGAATTACATCCATCATGATATCATATTGAGTACATTGAGAGAGAATTAGTTATTTGATAATTTCTCAAAGTTCCACTTTTGGATAGAACAAATTCATTTCATGGGTCATGTTATCTCAGAGATGGGAGTATGAGTAGACCCAATGAAAGTGAGAGTAGTAGTATCCTGGGAGCATCCAAAGAACGTCTTTGATGTACATAGTTTTATTGGGCTGGTAGGTTACTAAAACAACATTATTCTAGACTTCTCATGCATAGTTGTGCCACTGACAAGCAAGAATATGAAGGGTGAGAAGTACTCATGGATAGATTCCTAAAAGATAGTCATTCAACAGATGAAAGGGAGATTGACTTCAATACCAATACTTATTTTTATGGAGTCAGGAAAGATATACACATTTTACTACGATGTATCTGGTATCAGGCTGGGATTAGTGCATAGGCAGGGGAAGGGGTCATTGCATATGGGTATTAGAATTTGAGGTCACAAGAGAGAAATTAACCAACACCCGATCTCGATTTGGCTGTAGTTGTGCATGAATTATACTGTTGGATACATTATCATTTAGGGGAACATTTTGTGGTATAAATTGACCAAAAAATTCTCAAGTATATCTTTACTCAGCATGATCTAAATTTGAGACAATGAAGGTGGGTTGATTACCTTCAGTCCTTTTTCTTTGAGCTTGGATAAAAGCCTTGAAAAGGGAATGTAGTTGCTGATCCGTTGAGCATGAGAACTCAGATACAGGCAGTTCAGGAGGCCAGTAGTGAGTGGTAACATGTGGATATATTCTCTAATATTCCTTTGGAGTTACAAGAATGACAAATGAATATGTTTTTTTCATCTATATATGTTATCTCTAACCAACTAGATCAAGTGTGAAAGAGCTAGCTATTAGATTCCCAAGGCCTAGTCCAACGGGAGAGTGTTTCAGGTGAGTACCTACTCCAAGGAGGACTATAGGTGAGGTTGAGGATTTTTTTAATGGAAATCTATGCTTATTAGAAGACATGTGTGAGGATACAATGTAATATATTTAGGACTCTGTATATGATGTTCATCCTAGTGTCACCAATATGTATCGAGATCTACATTGTCTGTATTGGTGGCCAGGAATGATGAAGGATGTTGCTGGTGTTGTGATGACATCGTCTACCTATCAGCATGTGAAGGGGGAGAATCAGTGACCGACTAGGATATTGTAGTAGTTACCTTTTCCTGAGTGGAAGTGGAATTATGTCGTAATAATTTTTTTAAAGGTTTTCCGAGGTTGCGTCGAGGTAATGTTTTGGTTTAGATTATTATCGACAGGCTCACAAAAGATTCACATTTCATGCGGATTAGTGAAACCTATAGTGTTGATGATTATTGAAAGTTGGTAATATGAGATATAGTACATTTTTATGGGGTTCTACTCTCTATCACTTCAGATAGGGATTCTCGGATTACTTCTTGGGACTGGTAGGGACTATAGAGTGCTTTGGGTACACATGTACTTATGAGTACAACATACCATCCCCAAACAGATTCCCAGTTTGTGCACACAATTTAGGATTCAGAGGAAATTATTCGAGCATGCATTCTGGATTTCAGGATGTCATGGGAGGGACACATACCCCAGGTGGGTTTTTTTTACAATAATAGTTTCAAGGACACAATTCCATGGAACCTTTTGTTTATTTATAAAATTTTCCATGACGATCACCCATATTTTGGATGGAGGCCAGAGAGATTTCTATGCAAGGACCTAATATTATCCAGGAGACCACTGAGTAAATGGAGTTGATTTATAAGAGGATGAATAATCCACAATCTTTCAATAAATCTGATGTTGATCGACAAAGATGACCTCTGGATTTTGAGGTCAAAGATGATGTTTTCCTGCATGTCACACCCTGGTTAGGACATAAGAGGATTATGAGACAAGGGAATATTTCAATGAGACACATCGGTCTGATCTTCTATTGGTTGTAGTCTCTTTATAGGTTCCAGTCTATACATGATTTCTAACTTGTTTCTCATGTATGACATTAATTTTCATACACATCTCATGTTTTTCAACCCATGGCGGTTGATTTGGAGGAAGATGCATCCATCTAGGAGCACACTATTCGGACTGTAAATAGAAGTGTGAAGGTTCTCGTTGGTGTATCTATTACTCTAGTACAGGTTCTTTGGAAACATGGCTGAGTGCGGGATGAGTCATGGGATAGGGTGGCTGATGTGTGATCTCATTGGCTAGTGTTGTTCACTGTGTCTTCTTCAACACCCTTATAAGGTCAATTCAGGGATGAATTGATTTAAGGCGGGATGTTTTTAAGAACCCAGATCTTCATTTCAGGTAGAGATATTGATCTCGGGGGTTTTTTTAGAAAATGTAAGAAATTGGGGTTTTCTGAGTATAAATCACATAATTCCATGTACACACCCTAAACACAGTTGTCAGGTGAATCTGTTTACAAGTCATGTAATGACCGAGTACATGTTCAAATGGTGACCTAGAAGACTGCTTATGTCAGCGGTCAGTTAAGGCTACTACACATCAAGTAGTTTAAATTAACACACTGTGTACTTTTATTTTTATTTGATATATCATAGCATGGAAACATATTATGTTTATAAATTACTTCATCTCCCAATTGGTTTTACAGGAGAGCGACAAAACAGACGACGAACTTAGAACCCCTACTGAGTCCTTGTCCGAGCTCCGACTGAGACACTGTCAGGTGCGTTGGAATCCCACCAGTGATTTATCCAATACTATAGATCCTTTATTCCAAATTCCATTTATCCTATTAGTTATTCAAGGTTGTTATTTTTTCACCTTTTGGTAGATATATGCCGATTTAGGCTGATTCAAGTATCATAGTTTAAGTATATCAATCGTACGACATCGAGGTAGGTGGTTTGCACATTTTGTTGTTTGTATATGGATTATATTTGCTAAAATTTCGGCATACCCATGTTTGATGTACTCAAGTATTTTGAATTTAATCCTTTTTAATACCTGTTATGGTTTTATTGAATGATGAAGGGTTAATACTTATTCATAAGGTTATATACCTTGTTATTGGGACACCCACCGAGTTTATTTTCCCTGTTTCATTATTTATAGTCATTTGGCCTAGGATACCCGTTAGTATTTCCTTATTTTAAAGCCTTGTACTATTATGATGGAGTGGTTGTTTATATTAAATTCTTGTGATATGCATTATGGATGTTCACTAAGGGGATTGGACTATGAGAGATTCCCAAAGGGGTTAGATGGTGAGAGCTGACCATACGGTCATTTATACTATGTGAAATGAATTTTTGAACCAGGGGTATTGACTGTGAGACCTATCCAAATGGTTATTTGTAATTGATTTATGCTATGTTGACCTAAGGGTATTGACCAAGAGAGCTTCCCTATTTATCATTTATAATCCATTAATGCAATATTGACCAAGGGGTATTGACTGTTTTTTCTACTCAAGTGGTCATTTGTAATTGATATATACTATTTCAAACCAGAGGGGTTAGTCCAGGCGAGCATCCTAGGGGTCTTTATTTTAATAATCAAATTATTATGATGTGTCTTCCAAGAAAATCACAACGTTGAATCAGTATTACATAATTGTTTAGAGGGGATTATAAGACATATGTCTTGTCACGTACACATGGGATAGAAATCTTAAGCTAGATCTCAAGGTTTACATGATTCAATGTGTTGAATAATAAATATAAATGAATGTAATTGAAAACTATAGGATTGTTTTCTTGAGAGTAGTTACTAGTTTATTGCTTAATTTTTTCATATTACCTACTATATATATTCACTAATAGTTAGGATTATGTCATTCAGTGGTTACCTACTTGGATTTTCCGCACACCCTATTTGGCTTATATTTTATACTAAAACAGATTATATTAATACTGGTACAGATAAGGTAAGTCACCCCTCTTCATATAGCACATGATTATTTTGAGAGTTAGAGAGCATGGGACCTACCTGAGGATTACGATGCTGTTGGAGTTTACTTGTTTCCTTTGAACTTTGGTTTCTGTATTTCTTTCTAGCATTATAACTTATTTGGATGTTTTTATAGATACATATACCATGCATCACACAAACACACAATGATATATATAAATATATATATATATATGTGTGTGTGTGTGTATATTTTGTGTCTTTAGGTTGATTTAGTTTCAGTATTCTACTATTTAATTTTGATGGAATCACTACTTCCATTATTGTTTACAATCTTGATTCTACTATGTATACTCTGCCAATGAGGGTATAGTTTCCCCAATATCATACATTGTCCCTTTCTATTAGTTGGCAACCTATATCGTTTTGGGAAATTTGTTTGAGGTCATGTGACCAACCAATTTCTTGGCATCTTTGGGTTGAACCCAGATCCGAGACATTACACTTATACCCTGATATTTTATAATATATTTTTCTTCAAAAAATTAATTTTTTCAAAAACATGTGGTACATGAAAACTAAAGTCTAAATGAATTGTAATATAGTATACCATTATAACATAGCCTTTATATTTTCATATAGAATGGTATATTTTATTTTAAAATATAAATATGTTTTTTATACAAAAATATATATTCATAAATGAGTACCCATGTTCTATTATTTTCTTTATATTCTTCAAAAATAAATTTTTCCTCAAAAATAGTTTTGTTTAATTTTTTGGGAAACTAATATAATTAATTTTTTTACCTTAATAAAATGCATTTAAAAACTTTATACTTCATTTTTAACACCAAATGCCATAATTATATGATAATAATAGTTTTAGAATTTTTTTAAAACATTGAATTATCAATGGATAGTGAAAATAAAGAGTTTTATGGAAAAGAGTATTTTTTAATTTTTAGACCCTAAAAAGTATAATTTTGTATAAACATTATTTCAATGTAAAACTATTTAATTTATATTATTAATAATCTAATTATGGTGATTATAATTAATCTTATAATTCATTTTGTTGTAAAAACTTATTTTACATAAATAAACATTTTTTATCAAATAACTACTTTTCATAAAAATGTATAGGGTTAATTTTAAATTATATCCTACCAAATTTATGAAATTAATTTGGATAAATGTTTTATAAATTTTCAATAACTATTTGAAAAAAAATTATTGATTTCCCTTCAATTTTCTTCAATATTAATAGTATAAGATGTAAAAATTTGTCACTGCAATTAAAGATAAAATTTGTTTACATGGGGTTAAACCAAGACATAGGTGTATGATTTTTAAATAATAATGCATCCATCCTATTTTATATCTAAGTTAAAATATAACATTATATCAAAAAATATAGTATATTTCCATGGGGAATAATTTTTCATTTGAATATATTTATTATAGTTTAATCTTTTAAAAACATTCTATGGGATTCCTCCACCCAACTTATAAAGGCACAACCATACTTTATCTTTTCTACACCACATTGAGAAATTTTTCTCAACCATAACATAACCAATTATATTATAAAAATTACTATACATTATTTAGAAATACTTTTATTTTTAAATAACATTCCGAGTGTCATTACGATGGGATCCAATGGAGGACTATTGAAGAAGAAATAATCCTCTAACCTAATCACTCTCAATTTATATCATATTATAACTCCAATAAATTTATTTAATTAATAAAAAAATAATAAAATCATCATCCTAAATTTATGTAAATTTTATTACGAATATAAAACCACCACTATCCACCATATATTCCATAAAATTTTTAGTCAATGTATCACTTGTGCATATGTGTGGACTACCGCCTCCACCTTGCGATACAATTCTTTTTATATCAAGATATTTCATGGTTTTTTATTATAATGGGTATAAATTAATATATGATATTTATGAAATAAATATTTTTCTGAAATTATAAAATCATTTCTACCTTCATTCCTTTCAATACATTGGAAAACAAAATCATTTTTCATGTTTACATGTTGACTACCGCCTCGAAGAAGCGATGTGATTCATTTATCATTTACTCATTACACGGATTGAAAGAAGGATATATTTAATGAATATATATGATATATATGATATAATAATGGTTTTGGAAAGGGGAATTATTATTTTACTTTCTTTCATTTCATTCATCATAATGTGAAAATAGGGTTCACATGTATGTACAACCGACTATCTTCATGAAAAAATGTAATTCATTTTTATATATATATATAAATTTATGGATGAATATAAATGTTTATATAATGAATATATATATATATATATATTATTTATATCATGATTAATATTTTGTATTTTATGGAACTATAACTACTGTATAAGAACCAGAGCTGTAGAACAAAAAATATCGGAAAAAATGAAACAATTCACTCCCAAAAACAATTACATAAATATATAATTATTAATAAACACATGATAAAATGTAATAATTGGATAATATATGTCATTATATGTATTTAAATAATTCCTTTATATAATTTTAATAAATATTAATTTAATATATATGATATTTGAGAAACATTGAAGTAATTAAAAATTGAGGAATGCGATTAATTTCACAATCTTATTGCTTACCAAGATGTTTTATGTTTATGTTTTAGATGATTAAATTTTATGAAATTTCACTCAATAATACCATTTGTTTTCCAAAAAATTGATTAATTATGGAAATAATTTTTTTCATTTCATTTATCTCTCTTTAGGAACTGAAGACATTGAATGAATATTTTTGAGGAAAACAGTCTTTATTTCTATTTTCGGCAAAAAATACATTTTCTTCCTTTTCCATGTTTTCAAGGATTTTTTTTTCAAATTTGGTAATATTATTCTATTACTGGATATTCCATATCTACCAAAGATAAAAAAATTTAAAAAAAATTTAATGGGAATCTTCTTATCATTTTCAAATGAAGTTCCTTTGACTTTTTACCGAAAATGAGATTGGAATTATTATTTTTGTGTATAATGCATGATTGTATTTTACATCCATCATTAACACTCTATGATTTGAAGATTGCATTACATTTTTCTATGGTTATTTTCAAATAAAATATTTTCCTTATTTATTAAGAAATTGATATACTCTAAAGAAGTTTTTGCAAATTGATATGGATATTTTTCCCAAGAAATATTTCATTGATTTTTAAATGAATTTTTCATCTATGATAAAATCCATTGATGTTACATAACAATTAATTTTTATATATTCCAATAATACAAAAAAATCATTCTATTATTGAATTATTTTTTTTATTATTTGTGGATGTTTTTTTCAACTCATTCCCCTTTAATTATATAATTAATCTATAATGAAACCTTTAACAACTCATTTATTTTCCATGGGTTATGTTGTGATGAAATGAAGAAATGTTTATAAACCCCATTTTTCCTTGGGTCATGATATGATGAGTATTTCATGATATTATGGAACATATTTGTATGATTTTCAATATGTTATAGGTGGGCCTAGTATTATGTATCCTCCAATTCACTGGGTAAATATGGATATCCTATTAGATAATAAGAATTGGAAATGGGTGTGAACCCAATTTAATAGAGGAATATATCCACTATTTTAGTATTTGGAGTGAACCTTGACTATGATTATTATGTATTTGGTAGTAAAACTAGTACACTATAATACTCTTGGTAGTGATCTTTAAGTACTAACAAAATAATTTTATATTCTTATGTGTACTGCATACGTTTTCTCAATATGTAAATTTTGGGATCTTATAGCTGTTATTGTTTGATTCCTTTTTCATTAATGTATTATAAAATACAAACATTTATTCTATGAATCAATATTACGATATATCAATATTTGGATTATGGTTTTAAAATGATTAAGTCATTTTTTCATTCCCATTTCCCTTTCTATGTTTAAGTAATCATTAATGTCTACATTGATTAACCCTATTACTTATCTATGTTCACCATTTTTATGATTCCTTTACCTAGGTTATAATGAATGTTTTTTAGTAGAGTATGTCTTATAATAGTACTATGTGGGATGATATTTTTTTGGAGTTTTTGAATATATATCATGAAATAAGAAAATTTTTCATATAGTCACCCTTTGAATTTAAAATTTATAATCCATGGGAATTTTTTTATAAAATGACATAAATATTAATAAATTGAGATATAATATATAAGTATGAAATGTGTGGGACACTATACTGTTTATCATATGAAAGGTTCGGTTAATCATTATAGATAAGGGTTAGAAAACGTTTCTAAAAACCCTGGGGATTAAGTCTAAGTATTGGATAAAATCATAATGTTTAATCAATGAACATAGATACCTTAGGTAAAACATAATGTTTAAGATATTCAGAAGAAGGTTTACTAATTTATATTCTATAATTTATTTCTCAATATTATTTGGTTTTATTATTTCATTATTGTAATTGAAAATATTATTTTTTTTATATTAGTCAATGTATAGAACTTGATAATACCAAGATTATGTAGAATATGACAAAAAAAAAATTTATTTTGAGAACAAAAAATTTAATGCTGGTTAGAATAAAAAATAATATTATTATGATTAAAAAAAATTCAATATATGAATCATGTTGTGGTTATAAATAAAAAAAGAAGGAAACAACACTATGATGAGTACTTCATGAGGAAATATCCATCATCTTTTGGTGTGTCTGCTGATCCACTAGTTGTAAAGAAATGGATAATTACCAATAAAAGGATATTTTTCATTACCTAGTGATTTGAAGATGAAAAATTCCATAATTTTATCATTTTTAAGGTTAATATGTTCAATTGTTTAATTTTATCAAGAAAAAGAGGTAATAAGAAGATATCAACACTATTTTCTATAATGTGTTTAAGATATTATTTTTAAATAAGCACTTTCTTTATAATATTTATAAGGAAATAAATATGGAATTATTTGAACTAATGAAAAAATAAAGATAATTCCATTTTTACCTGTAAATAGTATTTTAAACGACATTCACAATACACATATGGTATTATCATTAAATATGAAACTAAAATTGATAAATTATGAATTGGCTTAAAACCCGGTCTCTGAGATGATTTACCCATAATAAAAATTAGTGGATATTTTAAAAATATTAAATGTGTTATCTAGGGTCAGATTAAGATTATAGTTACCCACTAATATCATCATTATGATAAGAAAATAAATATGGAATTCAATGTATTTTATAATAATAAAATTCATTAAGAGAAGAAGATAAAATTTTCTTTAGACTCAATTTTTGGAAGGAAACATGGAAGAAATTTTCTTAAAGGGAAGGATACTTTTTTTTTATTATAACAAGGAATTTAATAAATAATCTAAATATTGAAATGGTGGGAGGAAGTAATTAGATAATTATGGTGAGAAAATACAAAAAATTGCACCACCTACAGTTTATTGTTTTAAATGAAAAGTTGATCGACCTTATGGTAAATGGTACTAAAATACAATTGTAATTAATGATGATCGACATTAGTAAACTAATAATATTATAAATAAATATAAATCACATTAAATAACTATTAATAATGCTGGGTTTTATAATTATGTGGGTAAATGAACAATTACAATCAAATCCAGAACTGATAATATATTATTTGATTATAGATCTATCAACACTATATATGTGATGAATTTTATTTGGTACCACAATACCACCTCATGGATTAGATTATGTATTATAAGTGAATATAACTTATTTTATCATTATCATATCTCATGTCTATGATTATTAACTGATTTTAGTTTATGGTGATGTGCTTATTTAAAACCACATTATTTTCCCTCTAGTTAAATTTGATGTTATATTACATTTCAATTAAATTTATTTAGATAAATATATAATCAATTAATATGTCTGGTAATTCACATTTAATATTCCAAAACAACTAATGAGAATATATAATCATGATAATAAATATGAAAATCCAATGGGAATTGTATCAATTATATGGTACTTGATTCGTATTCAAAAGGAGTATTTATCTGAAATAGTTTGGGATAAACTCAACATCGATGATAATCCTATTTTGTGAGATTTTTTTATTTTTTGGAATGTTATCCCAGTCTCACATCAAATTGTGATGTTGGTTTTTCAATTGAACTGACAACTTTTGATAAAAATATTTCCAAAAGTCTATATAGAATAGACCCATTTGAGTTTCCTGAATTAATGAAAATACTATAGGATAATATTGATAAGGGATTCATTCTTCCTTTTTCACCACCATTGGGTGATAATTTTATTGTAATTAAGAATAAATATTAATCAAATTGACTCTGCATAGATTATTGGGAACTCAACAAGATCACAATCAAGAATTAGTATCATTTATCTTGTATTGATGATTTTTTAACGATTGTGAGTAAATTAGTATTTTGAAATTATTGATCTTTGATTTGAATATTATCAATTAAGGGTCAAATGGTAATCCATAGATATGAAAACATTCCTTATAAATTTTATTCAAAATAAATTTATAGTGATACCATTGGGAATCAATAATTTACCCAATATAATTGTGGATTTATTTAACAGAGTATTTATAAACTACCTTGATCAGTTTTTTAGTAGTAATTACAGAAACTATTCATATATACATTAAGATTATGGAAGAGTATGGAGATCATGGGTGGATTTCATAGAAGAACCTATATAAGGATAAATTGTATTAAAAAATTATCTTGACTGTATTTGGGCTAAAAAATTACATTTTTGGATTAAATAATATCAATAGATGGGATATTCGTAGATCCATCAAGGAAAAAAGTTATTATATTTTGGACCAGAAAAATCACTATGAATACTATTTCTATTTTTCTTAGATTTGATGAATATTATTGATTCTTTGGGGGAATTTATTAATGGTTTTGTTATCTAATCAATAAGTTAACTTGGAATGGAGCAATGTTCATTCGAATAAATGAATGAGATGAAAATTTCAATGAGCTGAATAGAAGGTTGGTCGACACCCGAGTTCTTAAACTAACCTATAGTACAGAAAAGTTATTGAGCAATATTTTTCAATTAAATAATGGACTATGATATATCCTTATGGACTATTATATACAATATTCCTAAAAAAACTATTTGTTCACTAGAAAAATTACCTGACTCGAGATTCAATGTTACCCATAGTAATATTTTCAATAAATATATGGAGATATTATTTTTTGTGAATGGTTCTACTTATATATGGATCATAAATTTTTAAAATATATATTCCCTATGAAATTTTTGAATATATGGAAAATAACGTGGTTAGAATTGAAAAAATATTATGAATTCTGAATATATTACATCCCAAGGAAAGTGAAAATATAGTAGATTCTTTATTTTGAAAGGTTTATGAAAGCATATGTATAATGAGGATTACAAAAGATCCAATATTTTTATATTTTTAAATTATGGATATCGAAAATGAAGAGAAGGGGGGAAATATTATCATTCTCAAATGAGAGTTCAACCATTTATCCATGTAAAGATAAACAAGGTACAGAATAATTATGTGAAGTTTAAGAATAAGGTAAGAAATATTCTTGAGATCAACCTTGATTGTTATGAAATGATATGGTTTGGGAATTTTTTATGTGTCTTTTCAACACTATATTTGACGGAGGAATTATTTGATGAATATAATAGCTCATCATTATCAATTCATCCTAGAAGGATGATGATCTATATAGATCTAATTGATTATTTCTATTGAGATATCATAAAAAGTGATATTGAATATTATTTATATCAGTGCATAGTATATTAGAGACATAAGGTTAGGAGACACAAGCCTAGGAGGATGTTAAAAACTTATCCATACCAAAATGTAAATGGGAAAACATCACCATATATTTTTTCAATGCACTTCCCAAAATGTATAAAGTACACAATCATGTTTTTGATTTATATAATCACCGCACCATGTAAGCACACTACAATACTATTAGAATATAGTTTTCTCTTGATCATATTTGAAGAATGTATATAATTAATTTTTTATGGTTTCATGGTGTATGAAAATATATTATATCTTATTATGATAAATGTTTTACCTATTATTTCTTGGAGATTTCATCATGAGACTCTTGATATAGAGTTAAGTATCAATACTACTTGTTTTCTTAAAAAAAGATATTCACTCTAAGGGAACCACTAAAACCCATTAGGATATATTAACATCTTATTATTTTTATTTCAAAGGTGGTTGGGATCAACATCTTACTCTTTTTGAATTTTCTTATTATAATATTTTTCACTAAAGAATCCAAATGGATCCTAATGAATCTATATAAGTAATGACGTGTAGAACCCATACAAGTTGGTATGATGTTGGAGAATGAATTATTTTAGGTCCTGAGTTAGTTGACGAAATGTAATAGAAGGATATATTTATTCCAAAACACATTACAGAAGCTCATATTCGATAAAAAAATAATACTACAAATTTTTTGTGAAATCTAGAATTCGATGTCGATGAGAATTAATTACTATGAATTTCAACAACGAAAAAAGATATGTGATCTAAAAATAAGTAAAATTGATCCATAAGTATGTTGTTCCCTTCTATATTCGTTGTCATGAATTGTCCTGAGCACCCACATTGAATTTCTTAATGGGAAACCATGATCTCTATAAGTTTTCAACTAGTGTACGGGCATCATGTTAAACCTATAGGGACAATTTACCCAATGATAATTGATAATGAAAAATTCATAATGATTATATCACATCATAACCAATAATCATAACATCAGATATAAAATGGAACACTATACCCATGGGTTATACATTTATCATTTAAAACCCAAAACAAAAATATCCATAAAGGGGAATGAGAATAACGAGACAAAAAAGCCTCTATAAAACAAGTGGGATAACACCACATGCCACCCCCCAATACCTATCCAAAAAGGAATCACTAACATCTGTAACCACCATCTCGATCACTGTAATCCCATACCTTTATTAAGTAAAAAAATAATATCTATACAGACCTAAGGGTGTATATTGGGTGTGAGATGACATAACCTGTATGATACCACTAGATTATTCCATGTATAACTTGTATAAGAAAATTAGATATGATATATTTTCAATTAAATAATCCAACATCATTGAATTTTTTTTGATTTAAAAGATAATATGGAAAGGAACAAGAAAAAACAATATAATCACAATGGGAATTCACTATGTATCTTGGGTTAGTGGGGACCTTTTATCTTTATACTCTCAATGCTCAATCCTAGAAGCAAATGTCTGTATCCTACCCAAGAAAAAAAACCCCCCTAAAAAACATTTAGTTATTGTTTTATTGTGAACCATCTAGGCGGGGTTGGTAATTCGAAGTGATCTTGTCATAGTATTCCCACATTGATGCCCAATAATCATTCCCCATTTTTAAACTATCGAATCATTTTCTCTCAAAATCCTTTTAATCCAAAAATAAAACAAGCCACAAGATATGTGTTTTATCGTCTTTCAAACTACACACACACCAAAGGGCCCAATTTAATAAATTTCAAAAACACACAAAATTTATATTATTTACGAAGAATGAAATAATATCCAAATCATCAAACTAAATAAACCAATATAACTACTTAACTATTCCTTATTACTACACAAATCAGAGTTGGAAGCACAACTCACACCAAGATGATATCTCATATGGGAAATATCACACCAAAAACAACAAAATTCAACCAAAATAAATGATATTGAATCAATTGTAGGTCAAAACCCTTGATGGAAGGGGGAGAACCCAAGGATGACCAAAGAAGGGACCGAAATAAGAGAAGGTTGGAAGAACATATATGATTTGTTTTTGTGAATAACCTATCACAAATCACCCAAAATTGGTAGCACATGGCAGTGGAGGAGGATAGTAATGTAACACCCGAGACTTTTATGTGAAATTTTTTTTCTTATAAATCATCAAATGAATATTTCACTACACACAAAACTAGCTTGGCTTGCTTTACACGCAACCACGGCATTCCTCGATAGCTTGCGTTGTACGCAATACCGAGTTTCACTAAACAATGATATGCTATTAAAATATTATTAAAAATAGCCGTTATGAATAGTAATAACCAATTTCTGAAATTTTATAAATTTTATTTTTCAAAATGGACTTCATTTTTGAACTCGGAATATCGAAATTATCCTTGGGTGAAATTTTGGTATTTTTCTGAAAACTTTCAATTTTTGATGAATAGTGAAACCACTAAGTGGTAGTTAAAAACTGAATTTTTCATAAAAATAATTTTACCACTTCTGTTAGTGGAATTTCGAAAATCCGAATGACACGGTTGATTTCAGTAAGTAAAATGTGGTTCAATGAGATGAAAATAATTTTTTGGTGAATAGTAACTTTTTACTTTTTTTTACCACGGTTAAAAGTAAATAGAGTAATTAAGGGTAAAAATGATATTATTATTACCCTAAAACATGTCCTAATTCTATTGGACAAGTGTAATTCGACCAAAAACAACCTTAGGAATAAAAGTTGACCATTTAGGCCCACTTGGATTAGATTAGGACATTTATTATTAATTTATTTAAAGAAGGGTTAAAATAGTTAAAATCAAAGTTTAATAACTAAATAATTTTTAATATGGGGTTATACATAAGATAAATTCGACTATATATATTATTTAGAAAGCTAAAACGATTTCCTAAATAATGGTATTTTATTTTTAATTTTTATACATTATATAATTTAATTTATATATGACACAACTATGATGCAGTAATTATCTTATTAATGAAATATTGACATAATTGATGTTATAAATACCCAAATAAATATAATTTGAGACTTTTTATGAATTCAACTAATTTTCTAGGTTAATATGACATGTTAGTATTGATTTAATTAACATCGTTCGTACTTATCATTCTGTTATGAGTTTCACAAAAATCAATTACTAAATAGTGTCAAAATTGACATAAAATAGTTTTTAAAACTAATATTATATTATTAATTGTTATTTTATTCCTAAAAATACAAGGTTCGGCAAAATGACATATATAAGGTTATATATATTAATAATAAACAACTTGGGGTTATTTTGTCTTGATATAGTAAGTTTATTAACCTTATAGTATAAGAACACAAGAAGACACTGTAAAAGTAAAATTATTTAAATTAATGTTAAATCTAAATGATAAGGTTAAAATAGGAACCTAAACTTGTCTAAATTATATTGGATGAGAGTATTTCGATCCATCCCCACCTTATCCTCGAAATAAATCAATTTGGAGCTATTTAAAACCGAACTTGACTTTATAATAAAATAATATTTTTTGTTATTCCAAAGGTGCCCCTCTCCTCCCTTATAAAAGGGCACCTCCTCCCTCTCTGCCTCACACCACATTGAGCCTTCAAGATCGTCCAACCCCTGCCAATTTCTCCACTCCACATCCCTAGAGACATCCTAGAGGTCCTGGTCTTCTTCAAAGACCAATTTTAGTTCCCTAAAAGAAGGTCTCAAAAAAATAACTTCAAAGAAGAGGTAATGTCCGTTACAGATTCTTTCATCTTTATTACTTCTTCCACTTCTTCTTCTTTAGTTGTTTCATTATGAAGTAATAATATCAGTATCACTCATATACTGATATTTTATTATAAGTATGAAACAACCCTATTTCACCATCTATCCATCATACGGAAAAATAAATCACCGCGCGTGCGTACGTAGAGAATACCGTCTCCACGCCGTGGTGTAATCTATTTTCCACCACCACCTCACTTGGATGGGTATAATGGCTTAAATAATGACTATATATGACTATTATAAAGTTATAATGAATCTCAAATAGTATACATACACTCCAATACAATTCCATGATCATAGGAACGATATCATCACTCGTGCGTAAGTACAGAATACCGTCTCCACGATGTGATGCGACTAGTTCTACATAATATTCATTTCATAATGATTATATAAATGAATTGAATGAATTAATATGATATATATTACAATAATACCATTCTGGAAATAAGGTACCTATAACCTAAAGAGTAGAATATGAATTTATTCAACAAAACATGCATAAGAACAAAAAGTTATAAACACATGAATAACAAGTAGCAATGAAATATTACTACTAAGAAGCTAAGAATATGACCATATATGATATCATAAAAATAATTATGATTATGTAATAAGTCAATAACATTATTTAAATCATTTTAAAGGAGGTTCGGACATGTTCAAAGCATATCATACCAAAGGTAAGGGAAATATCACAATCTCATTTTTATCCGAGATTGTTTATACTTTGGCATTTACTGGGGTGTATTTTATCATCCACATCCATGTTTCCTCAATATGTAATATTTATATCCTTATACAATATTTTATATCCAATTTTACCCTTCGATGAGTTTTTATTAAAAGATATGAAAGGAATCTTTTGTCGTTTTCCGTACGAGGTACTTTTTGACTTTTCCGACAAAAGTACAAGAAGAATGTTTTTTTAACATATACAGCATGAATGGATTTGTAAATAATTATTTCCAAGAATCTTCCTTTAAAATTTTTCAAGTTTATTTTTAATCAACTTTTTTTAGTTTATAATTGTATGACATGTTAAGAAAGGAAAAGTGTTTTTGAAGTAGAAACGATATTTTCCTCAAGAATGGAGTTCAAGTGTTTTATCAAAATTATTTTCCATCTAAGATAATATAGGGATCTATTTCTATCCCTATTATTAAATGGATTTTATTCTGTTGTGATGGAAATATTTTTATGAATTCATTTATCTTATATAAATTGTTTTATGATTTCATGTTGTTTAAGAATCCCCGTTTTACTACATGGGTTATGCAATGATGTATGATTTATGATTTTGTGGCACACAAAAGAATGGTATCATTATGAGATGGGTGGGACCTATATCTTCCTCCAATTATTTGGGTAAAGATTTTGTATCTCATGATATAGACATGGCTAGAACGGTAGGTTATACCGGTTCAGTGAAACAGGACTGAAACGAGGAGTGAACTCGGCTCAGAAATGGAATTTGTCCACTAAGATAGTCTTGGAAATGAGTCATGACTAATAAGAAATGATTCTCTATGATTATGTGTGTATGCCACCAAGTTTCATGTTTTATGTTATGATTATTGGGATTACATTTCACTAATATTATTTATCCCATGTTATGAAATTATGATCTCTTTTGCAGGTTAAGATTTCCAAAAGTTATGTGCTTATGTATATGATGTGATTGATATTTATTTTGTTTACCCTTACTGAGCATTTGGGCTCAGACTTTTGTATGTTTTATTTCCCCAGGTTAGGAAGAAGGTTATTAAGTAGAATATTCCAAAAAGGGACTCTAGATATGATGAAATAAATGGGAGGAAAAGTAGATTCTTTATGAACCAGTTGTTTATATTTCCCAGTTTCTAAAGACACTATACCTATATGGTCCTTTCTTGGTTTTGTTATATGTTGTAATAAGTGTGCTTCAATTCTGAAGTAATAACAATGTATGTAAAGTATGGGTCATTATAGTTGGTATCAGAGGAAAGGTATAGTCAACCTTTGGAAACTAGGATGTAAAAGCCTTAGTAAGAACTCTAAGGATAAGTTTAAGCATAGAACACAATCTTAGTGTTTTAGAAATGGCCATGAATAACCTAGGATAAGACCTTAAGTGTGAAATTTTATTCTTGATTATGTGGTTTTCCTATTATAATTAGTGTTTCTCACACTATTCTTCTTGGTTTTAGTCAATGGTTGGAACCCGATGGAACCGTGTTAATGCGGAATGAGACGGGAAATGCAATGATTGTCCCCCTGAGCAACCAAACATTATGGGAGATGGAATTAAAAATCTTGTATCCATGCTCACACAACATTCTCAAGCTATGAATCATGCAGGACTTCCAAATGAGAAAAGGAAGGAGCAACATTCTGTTGAATCCTTCATGAGACAGCATCCACCTTCATTCAGCGGGTCTACAGATCTATTAGTTGCTGAACAATGGATTAGTAATACTAAAAAGATATTTTCAGTTCTTCAATGTTCTGAGCATGATAAATTCATCCTAGCTGTGTATCGTTTGGAGGGTGATGCTGATAAATGGTGTAATCTTATTAAGAATACGAGGAAAAGGGATGAAATTGAGTCCATGGAATGGGACGAGTTCAAGAACTTATTTTTCAATAAGTACTTCCCTCATATTCTCCGAACAAAGATGGAGAAAGAGTTTCTTGAACTGAAGCAAAAGGATGATGAATCTGTTGGTACCTATGAAGCAAATTTTACAAGACTTGCAAGGTACGCTTCTGGTATTATTATCCAACCTGAGGGTATGATCGATCGATTCTTTAGTGGCTTAAAACCAATTTTTTAAAGGGCCTTAGCCATAAGGGACTTCAATAGCTATGAGGAAATCGTTCGATTTGCTCTCAAAGTTGAGATGGAGATTGGAGTAACCCATCAGTCATATGGGTTTGATAAGAAGAGGAAAATGGAATTCAAAGGAAAATCTAAAGAGCACACTGAAAAGAAGATGAGCTTTAACTTATGCACAAAGTGTGGAAAGAAACATTGAGGGAGTTGTCTTAAATGGGAAAGTAAATGTTTCAAATGTGGTAAGGAAGGTCATCAGACATTTGAATGCCGCGATGATGGGAAGAAGATGTCTAATGATGCAAACAAAGGAAGGGATACACAGAATGATCCTAATACACTTCAATGTTTCAGGTGCAAGGAGATGGGGCATTATGCCAATCAATTCCCAAATCCAAGGGTTGATGATGATGGACGACGTCAACAAACTCTTAAGGCTAAAGACAAAGGAAAGTCATATGCAATTTCTATCAGCGATGTGGAGTACGATAACGATGTGGTGAAAGGTACACTTACCATCCACTGTAAAGTAGCAAATGTTTTATTTGATTCTAGATCCACCCACTCCTTTATTTATGAAGAATTTTCTAAGGATATCACCTTATTACCTCAACAATTAGATGTTGAGTTAGCTGTGACAACCCCTAATGGCACAACAGTCGCATCAAAAGTTTAAAATTCTTCTCCGATTGAAGTTTGTGGGAAAGTGCTTCTTGAAAATCTTGTGATCCTTCCTATAGTGGAATTTGATGTGATTCTTGGCATGGATTAGCGTTCTCTACATGGATCTCATATCAATTTCCAAATAAGGGAAGCCACATTTCATATTCCAGATCAATCTATGATCGTCTATCGATGCAAGGATGAACATAACCTTCCAGTGGAAATTCCTTCCATCTTATGGGTCTTGATTTCACTAAATGAAGGTTATTTATCTCAAATGGTTGGTGAGAAACTCACAATTAAGAATATGACCATTGTACAGGAGTTTTTTGATGTCTTTCCGGAGGAATTACCGGGTCTTCCACCGAATCGTGAAGTTGAGTTTTCAATAGAACTCGTACCGGGTGCTTTGCCTAATTCAAAGAAACCTTATAGAATGGCCCCAATTGATTTGAAGGAATTGAAGAAGAAACTTCAAGAGAATCTTGATAAGGGGTTCATACGCCCTAGTGCGTCACCTTGGGGAGCACCTGATCTATTTGTTAAGAAGAAAGATGGATCAATGAGACTCTGCATTGATTATAGAGAACTTAACAAGATCACTATCAAGAAAAAATATCATCTCCTGTGCATTGATGACCTATTTGAACAACTACGTGGAGCTCAATACTTTTCCAAGATTGATCTTCGTTCAGGGTATCATCAATTAAGGGTCAAAAGGGAGGATATACCAAAGACGGCTTTCCGTACAAGGTATGGACACTATGAATTTATAGAGATGCCATTTGGACTTACTAATGCCCCTGCTATCTTAATGGATCTAATTAATAGAGTCTTTAGAGACTATCTTGATCAGTTTGTGGCAGTCTTTATAGACGATATTCTTGTCTATTCAAAGAGCAGGGAAGAACATGATGATCACTTGAGAATTATATTGAAGACCCTGAGAAAGGAGAAGCTTTATGCCAAATTTACCAAGTGTGAATTTTGGCTTCAAAAAGTTGCATTTTTGGGTCACATAATCTCAATAGAGGGGATATCTGTTGATCCAGCAAAAATAGAGGTTATCGAAAGATGGTCGAGACCAATAACAGTGACTGAGATCCAAATTTTTCTTGGTTTGGCTGGATATTATCGACGTTTTGTGAAATATTTTTCACGATTATCTAATCCACTCAACAAGTTGACTCAGAAAGGAGTTAAGTTTGTTTGGACGGAGGAATATGAAGAGAATTTCATGGAGTTGAAAAGAAGGTTATCCAGTGCACCTGTACCCACACTGCCTTGTAGTGGAGAAAGGTTTGTGATCTACAGTGATGCATCCAAGATGGGATTGGGGTGTGTTCTTATGCAAAATGATATGGTTATAGCTTATGCCTCACGACAGTTGAAAATACATGAGAAAATTACCAAACTCATGATTAGGAGTTAGCTGCGGTAATATTTGCATTAAAGATTTGGAGGCATTACCTTTATGGTGAAAGGTGTGATATTTATACAGATCATAAAAGTTTAAAGTATATTTTCACACAAAAGGAGCTGAATATGCGCCAAAGAAGATGGTTGGAGCTAATTAAGGATTACGACTGCTCAATCCATTACCACCCTGGGAAAGCAAACAAGGTGGAAGATGCATTATGTCGACAATACCATGCTAGTTTATCCATGATGAGGATCACAAAAGATCCAATATTTATGGATTTACAAAGGATGGATCTTGGAATTATAATGAATGGGGAAATCGTATCTTTCTCAAATAAATGTTCAACCATCTATACATGTGATGATTAAAGAGGCACAGAAAGAAGATGTCGAGTTACAAAAGAAGGTTAGAAATGTTCCTGAATTCAACCTTGATTGTGATGGGATAATAAAGTTCAGGAATCAGGTTTGTGTTCCTCCCATCCCCGAATTAAAGAAGGAGTTGCTGTATGAGGCTCATAGTTCTTCATTCTCTATTCATCCCGGAAGCACGATGATGTATATGGACCTGAAAGAATACTTCTGGTGGGATGGCATGAAAAGAGATGTTTCTGAATACGTCTCTCGATGCTTGGTTTTTCAACAAGTTAAAGATGAGAGACAGAAGTCTAAGGGGATGTTAAAACCATTACCCATACCCGGATGGAAATAGGAAAACATCACTGTGGACTTTGTCACAGGACTTCCTAAAACATCCAAAGGCAATAATGCTCTCTGGGTCATAGTTGATCGTCTTACAAAATCTGCACACTTCATTTCTATTAGAGAGTATTTATCTCTGGATCAGCTTTCCAGGATATATGTAAAGGAAGTGGTAAGATTCCATGGAGTACCACTTTCTATTATATCTAATCGGGATCCTAGGTTTACCTCAAAGTTCTGGCGAAGTCTTCAGCATACTCTAGATACAGAGTTAAGTTTTAGCACTGCTTATCATCCTCAGACAGACTGTCAGTCAAAGAGAACAATTAAAACTCTATAAGATATGTTTAGAGCTTGCTCTATGGATTTCAAAGGTGGTTGGGATCAACACCTACATTTGGTGGAATTTTCTTATAATAATAGCTTTCACTCCAGTATTTAGATGGCTCCTTATGAAGCTCTCTATGGAAAGAAATGCAGGACTCCAACTTTCTGGGATGAAGTTGGGGAAAGAATTCTATTAGGACCTGATCTCGTTGATGAAATGGCAAAAAAGGTCAGATCTATTCAACAACACATAAGAACATCTCAGAGTCGACAGAAAAGTTATGCTGACAGCCGAAGAAAAGATCTAGATTTTGAAGTGGGCGATAAAGTGTTCTTATGTATATCTCCCTTGAAGAGAGTCATGAGATTTGGAAAGAAGGGGAAGTTGAGCCCCAGATATATTGGTCCTTTCGAAATACTGGATCGTGTTGGGAAGGTAGCTTACCGATTGGCGCTTCCCCCAAATTTCTCTCAAGTTCACGATGTGTTCCATGTATCTCTCCTGAGAAAGTGCATACCTGATCCTTCACATGTACTTAGCTCTGAAGTTGTACCGCTGGAGAAAGATCTTTCTTATGAGGAACAACCGACAGAGATTCTGGATCGTAGCGAAAAAGTCCTATGAAACAAGACCACTCGATTGGTGAAAGTTTTATGGAGGAGCCACCAATTAGAAGAAGCTACATGGGAGCTTTAGAATATGATGAAGGAGAGGTATCCTCATCTGTTTGTTACAAAGTGATGAATTTCGAGGGAGAAATTCATTTTAAGGGGGGTAGATATAACACCCGAGACTTTTATGTGAAATATTTTTTTCTTATAAATCATCAAAAGAATCTTTCACTACACACAACACTATCTTGGCTTGCTTTACACGTAACCACGACCTTCCTCGATAGCTTGCGTCGTACGCAATACCGAGTTTCACTAAACAATGATATGCTATTAAAATATTATTATAACTAGCCGTTATGAATAGTAATAAACAATTTTTGAAATTTTATAAATTTTATTTTTCAAAATGGACTTCATTTTTGAACTCAGAATATCGAAATTAGCCTAGGGTGAAATTTTGGTATTTTTTTAAAAACATTCAATTTTTTGATGAATAGTGAAACCACTAAGTGGTAGTTAAAAACTGAATTTTTAACAAAACATAATTTTACTGCTTCTGTGAGTGGAATTTCAAAAATCATAGAGACACGGTTGATGTCAGTATGTAAAATGTGGTTCAATGAGACAAAAATAATTTTTTGGTGAATAGTAACTTTTTACTTTTTTACCACATTTAAAAGTAAATAGGGTAATTAAGGGTAAAAATGATATTATTATTACCCAAACACATGTTCTAATTATATTGGACTAGTGTAATTCGACCAAAAACAACCTTAGGAATAAAATATGACCATTTAGTCCCACTTGGATTAGATTAGGACATTTATTATTAATTTATTTAAAGAAGGGTTAAAATAGTTAAAATCAAAGTTTAATAACTAAATCATTTTTAATATAGGGTTATACACAAGATAAATTCGACTATAAATATTCATTAAAAATATAAAAATCTTTCCTACATAATGGTATTTTATTTCTAATTTTTAGACATTAAATAATTTAATTTATATATGACATGACTATGATGTAGTAATTATCTTATTAATGAAATATTGACATAATTGATGTTATAAATACCAAAATAAATATAATTTGAGACTTTTTATGAATTAAACTAATTTTATAGGTTAATATGACATGTTAGTATTGATTTAATTAACTTTGTTCGAACATATCATTCTGTTATGATTTTCACAAAAATCAATTACTAAATAGTGTCAAAATTGACATAAAATAGTTTTTAAAACAAATATTATATTATTAATTGTTATTTTATTCCTAAAAATATATGGTTCGGCCAAATGACATAGATAAGGTTATATATATTAATAATAAACAGCTTGGGGTTCTTTTGGCTTGATATAGTATGTTGATTAACCTTATAGTATAAGAACACAAGAAGACACAGTAAAAGTAAAATTATTTAAATAAATTTTAAATCTAAATGATAAGGTTACAATAGGAACCTAAACTTGTCTAAATTCTATTGGATGAGAGGATTTTGACCCATCCCCACCTTAGCATCGAAATAAATCAATTTTGAGCTATTTAAAACCGAACATGACTTTAAAATAAAATAATATTTTTAGTTATTCCAAAGGTGCCCCTCTCCTCCCTTTAAAAGGGTACCTACTCCCTCTCTTCCTAACACCACTTTTAGCCTTCAAGCTCGGCCATAACCTGCCACTTTCAGCTCTACACTTTCCTAGAGACATCCTAGAGGTCCTGGTTTTCTTCAAAGACCAATTTTAGTGCCCTAAAAGAAGGTCTCAAAGAAGCATTTCAAAGAAGAGGTAATGTCCGTTACCTATTCTTTCATCTTTATTTCTTCTTCCACTTCTTCTTCTTTAGTTGTTTCATTATGAAGTAATAACATCAGTATCACTCATATACTGATATGTTATTATAAGTATGAAACAACCCTATTTCACCATCTATCCATCCGACGGAAAAATAAATCACCGCGCGTGCGTATGTACGGAATACCGTCTCCACGCCGTGGTGTAATCTATTTTCCACCACCACCTCACTTGGATGGGTATAATGGTGTAAATAATGACTATATATGACTATAATAAAGTGATACTGGTTCTGAAATGTTATACAAACAATCCAATACAATTCCACGATCATAGGAACGATATCATCACTCGTGCGTACGTACGGAATACCGTCACCACGATGTGATGCGACTCGTTCTACATAATCTTCATTTCATAATGATTATATAACTGAATTGAATGAATTAATATGATATATATTACACTAATACCATTCTGGAAATGAGGTATCTATAACCTAAAGAGAAGAATAATAATTTATTCGACAAAACACGCATAAGAACAAAAAGTTATAAACACCCGAATAACAAGTAGCAATGAAATATTACTACTAAGAATCTAAGAATATGACCATATATGATATCATAAAAATAAGTATGATTCTGTAATAAGTCAATAACATTATTTACATCATTTTACAGGAGGTTCAGACACATAAAAATCATATCGTACCAAAGGTAATGGAAATATCACAATCTCATTTTTATCCGAGATTGTTTTTAATTTGGCATTTACTGGGGTGTATTTTATCATTCACATCCATGTTTCCTCAATATGTAATATTTATATACTTCTAAAATATTTTATATCCAATTTTACCCTTATATGAGTTGTTAGTAGAAGATATGAAAGGAATCTTTTGTCGTTTTCTGTACGAGGTACTTTTTGACTTTTCTGACAAAAGTACGAGAAGAATGTTTTTTAAACTTATAAGGCATGAATGGATTTTTAAAACATTATTTCCAAGAATCTTCATTTACAAGTTTTAATGTTTACTTTTAATCAACTTCTTTTAGTTTAGAATTGTACGACATGTTAAGAAAGGAAAAGTGTTTTTGAAGTAGAAAGGATATTTTCCTCAAGAATGGAGTTCAAGTGTTTTATCAAAATTATTTTCCATATAAGATAATATAGTGTTCTGTTTCTATCCCTATTATTACATGGATTTGATTATGTTGTGATGGAAATATTTTTATGAATTCCTTTATCTTATATGAATTGTTTTATGATTTCATGTTGTTTAAGAATCCCATTTTTACTACATGGGTTATGCAATGATGTATGATTTATGATTTTGTGGCACACATAAGAATGGTATCATTATGAGATGGGTGGGACCTATATCTCCCTCCAATGCATTGGGTAAAGATTTTATATCTCATGATATAGACATGGCTGGAACGGTAGGTTATACCGGTTCAGTGAAACAGGATTGAAACGAGGAGTGAACTCGGTTCAGAAATGGACTTTGTCCACTAAGATAGTCTTGGCAATGAGTCTTGACTAATAAGAAATGATTCTCTAGGATTATGTGTGTATGCCACAGAGTTTCATGTTTTAAGTTATGATTATTGGGAATACATTTCACTACTATGATTTATCCCATGTTTTGAAATTATGATCTCTTTTGCAGGTTAAGATTTCCAAAAGTTATGTGCTTATGTATATGACGTGATTGATATTTCTTTTGTTTACCCTTGCTGAGCATTTGAGCTCACCCTTTTGTATGTTTTATTTTCCCAGGTCAGGAAGAATGTTATTATGTAGAATATGCCAAAAAAGGGACTCTATATATGATGAAATAAATGGGAGGCAAAGTAGATGCTTTATGAACCAGTTTTTTATGTTTCCCAGTTTCTAATGACACTATACCTATACGGTCCTTTCTTGGTTTTGTAATATGTTGTAATAAGTGTGCTTCAATTCTGAAGTAATAACACTGTATGTAATGTATGGGTTGTTATATGTAAGGTGTGCCTAGGGATAGAGGGTTCAAATGGGTTGGGAGTGGGGTGATTTAGAGACAAAATCAAGGAGGGGAAAAGATGGAAATTAAAAAAAATTAATGTTCTAGATGGACCACAAATTCATGGGGGTGGGTGCACACTCATTCACTTGGTTATATGGCCTATACAGTACCACATTCATGGGTTTAGAATTTTGACGAGCTGAGAGAATGGTTTCTAGTATCCATGTGACAACAATGAAACTCCTCTTTTCAATTTGGAATACTACAATTTTCCTAAAAATCATATTAAATAACTGTAATAAATTAAATACTAAAAATAAAAGAGATAATACCAACAAAAAAAATTATGTGAAAATGCTCCCCCCATTGAATCCTTCCACCCAGAGAAAGAAAATATGTTATTCAATAAGATAATTAGTGAGGGTAATTCCCCCCCACCTAACACTTTGGTTACCATGTATTATGCTCACCATTTATATGATCCCAAAAAATCTAGACCAAACGTTTGTATTATACCCAAAGAACATTCATTTTTAACTATAATCCATATTGGACACTCAATCATAGATAGGTTAGATTTCATAAATAGATCATCCCAATTTATAAAATGAGGCGAGTTTGTGTTATACTTCATCAATTGTGATACATGGAAAACATCATGGATAAACGTTAACATGGATGGTAAGTCCTATTAGTATTCCAGTATTCAAAAGTATTTTAGTAATATCGAATGGTCCAACATTGCTTTGAATAAGCTTCCCTTTCTTACCAAGACGATAGTGAGATATGCAAGGTGTTTCCTTTAGAAACACCAATCCCCCATTGAGAATTCCATGGATTGTAATGAAGATATATAGAAGACTTATAGTGTGTGTGTGTGCTGTTAATAACCATTGCCTGATTTATCTAACATTATCATATGTCTCTTCACAAAGTCTCGACCCCCTAAAATAAGTTTCATATTCATCTATCTATCATAGAGGTGACTGATATTGACGACCATAATGTGCCACAATGACATCCTCATTAGTGGAGGATTGATATAAATTATTATTTGAAAATTCCACCAATCCGAAATGTTTATCACATGATCCTCTAAAATCTAACAAACATGTACTGGGAATTTATTTCTAAATATCTTTTCCCGCTCATTTTGACCATCTGATTAGGGATGGAAGTTCACTTTGAGCTTGAATTGTGATCCAATGTTTTATGGAGGAATTCCCTAAATCAAGAGGTGATGTGGGGGTCCCTACTAGAAATGATAAAAAAACAATTATTCTTTAAAATATCCCAAAATTACAACTATCTGAGTTCATCTATGTTGGTTGAATCCTTGATCGAGATGAACTGATCATACTAGCCCAGATGATCAACTACAGCACAAATTGTTTTCCTTCCCTAGGGTGTATAAGGAAACATAATGATAAAATCCATGGTGAGATGATCCCACTTATAGAATGGAATGGGGAGTTTCTAAATAAAATTTAAGGTCCTCTGGTGGTAGGATGTAACCTGCTGAAAAGTATCGCACATGGATATGATACCACCTATATCACACCTCATACCTAGCCACAATCAAATTAACAAAACATGTCTTAAAACATCAAGGTAATTCTAAGATGAATGTCCCACTAAGAGTAGTGGATATCCTACATCACCACATTCCACAATGATAACGACACAATGAAAAGATCGTTGATACAAATGATTTCATCAAAATGTAATGATCAAACATCGATCACCTCCCTGTAATTTAATATATTCCATGAGTTTTAACACATCTCATTTCTTCGATTCACTTCACAGTTAATCACTATAAGAGAGGGTGTTAACCGTATTCATTCCAATAACATGCATTCACTCTGATCCTTTTTTTCTAGGTGAATCTATGAAAACACCTCATGAAATTCCATTCATTATTGGACTTCTTTATATTTGTAATTTCTTGGATATTATTGAGTTTTATTTTTATAAATAAATTGGGAATATTTGGGGTCTAGGTGCAGATACAACATGAGATTCTGAGGCCCGGTGTGCTAGGAATGATATGATAAAAAATGTTATGTTTTAAAAAAAGTGCATGGGTAGTTTCTTCATTAAATATAGATAACTTCTAAACCCCTTCTCAGATCAGAAATTTGAGAGCACTATTGCCTCTAGATCAATGAGAATACCATAGACGTTTCATTACATTGAAGACTTTGGGTCGATTGTGAATGTTAGAAATTGGATGTAACCATTATTAAAATATATTTATAAAAATATTTTGTTTGGAGCAGAAAGGATCCTTCTCTATAAAAAAATTATTTACATATAAATCCAGGGTTATCTCCATAACCCTAAAGTTTCCCAAAGGTAGATAGATGATGGATCTCCCAACATTTTGGCGAATCAATATTGGAAATCTTATTGGAGAATGACAGATCGAAGAACAGTGGCGGATCTAGGATTGATGATGACAAGGAATTACGTTCTTAATCAATGAATCATCCAAACTTATGGAAGGATGTTGGTCTATTTGTGATTGTTTTCCATTATTATATTCAAATGCTGAATGAGGAACAATCCACAAACATTTATATATGTTGTTCGATCATTCTTGAGGGATGGATTTTATTGTGGGGATTAAAGGGATGATAAATCATTGTGAATATTAGTTGAAGGTTTTTTGTTAAACCTTATAACATGAATGGATCATGGTCGACACAAATAATGCAACGATCCATCCATTTGGGAATTCATGTGCTCTGTCTATTTCCCCCATTATCATGTGTTCCTCATTCCTCATTCCTGGTGAATAATAAAAAATGGATCATTGTGACTTCAATTAGCTGCACAACAATCTGGGAACTAGGGATCAGATCCCATAGCAGTGATATCACAAGGAGGTGATGGCTAAGGTCAGCTCTGACAGAGCATTGGAGGGAAAGGGTACTGGTGGAAGGGGGTGACGGTAGATGCATCACCATCCTATAAGTAGTTTTTGGGCTAGGCGGAGCATGGTAGGATGGTCCACCCATAAGGAAGCCAGTGGAGGCCACAAGCTGCTGTATAGGTAGTACCATGTTGGATGGATCCCACGGTGGCAGCGGGGACAGAATACCAGGTATACGAGGAGGGTCATCCACAAGAAGTGAGGTCTGGTGATTCATTGATTGGAGGAGCAAGCTGGCCATGAGATCGGGTGACCACATAGACTAGAGGAATGCCTCAAGTGTGGGATACATCCATCAAAGCTATATTAGATCAAAAGATGCGAACTAGGCCATCCAACCAGCCCAATGGGCTGGGCCGGTTCGGGCCAGCCCAGACTGGACCGAGTCAGTTCATCCGAACTGGGTCAGGTCATACCTAGACCAGACTGGCCTCTTTTAGTAAATCTACCATATCAGTCAAATTCTGTGTCTTTTTGACGATCCATTTGTGGTGTTTGGACCCTTGAAACAAGGAGGTACTTTTGATATAGAAAAAGATGGTTTATGTACTAATGAAATGAGAAGTAGGTTCTCCCAAATGTAGTGTGCTATTGGAGGATTCCATTGCCTGGTTGTGACTATGTGATCTTGTTGACTAATTGAGTTGGGGGATGTATGACCGGTAGAATCTCAATTCCCTATCGATGATCAGTGTGCCATCGATTCTCTGTGTTCTATCTATGCTTCTTTCTCCATTTATGCTCAATGATCCATAGACCCCCCGAGTTCCATCGTCGCTATGGGTACCATCGACGCTCTATGCGCCATTGAGGCTCCTTGTTCCCTTAATGCAATTTGAACTATCAACACATCTAATGTCTTCGAGACGGATAGATCTATGGACTATAACTAGAAATGATTTCATTATTCCTTTTGACTTATATCTATGTCAGCTTACCATATTGACTGTACATAGTGTGTTTTCTATGTGGTGTACCTCGTGTATTTCCTTTGTGGTGTACTTCATGTGTTTATTAGAGGTATTATTATTGTGGTTTCCAGATCCCTACTGGGTATTGTTCTACTCAACCCTTCATGGGAAATTTCTTCACATATCGTGTCTTCTACATATTATCAACACCTTGATTGATTTCTTTATATAATGGGTTAATGTGGCGCTTAGATAGAGTGCCAACAGATGATGTGTGCTTCAGTGACATAAGATATTTTGTTATGTACCTACTATTCAGAAATGGCTTTCTACGGATGAATTTCAAGAGTTTGTGCTTTTATTTTCAGTTGGGCTGGTATTCTAGATCCATTTAGTTTCTAGTTTTGTATTGTTACTCTATGTGGAAATCCTAGTTGTATGCATGCATTTTTACTTAGTATTTTAAGTTTAGAACTTTTTATTGGAGATGTGATCATGTGTATAGGTACTTAAGAAAATCCATACCGTTATGGGATATGTCTAATCGGTGATAGTAACCATCCCCTGTCCTATTAGAGATAATCTTGGTGTAGTCATATAATGGGTGTTGGGGGATGGGTCGTGATAACAGTATTTTTTGGAATCATTCTTCTTAAAAAATATGTAACCACGTTACCCATTCTTGGGGTTTAGAAAATATATAATTCAAACCCCCAAAGATACTTTATTTGTTGGTGCTACCTCAGATTTATGTTCTTCTAGGGGAAATAATGGTTTAACTCTTATTATCTGATTAGACTATAAAATTTTCCCAGAAGAGAGAGTGATGTGACATCATTAAAGAATGCATCACTAATTCCAGTTCCAGGTCATGGGTTGGATAGCTATTCTCATGTGGTTATAGATGGTGAGATTCAAACACCACCACATGGACTCCATGTAATAACTCTTGACCATGACCGACACCTAAATCATCAAATTAGACCATGAATCACTACCCGAATTCAGGTAGTATCAAGAAAGGGACACTGGATAATCGTCACATGAGCTCCTCAAAAGATTCTTAATTTTTTATGATCCACTCCAACCTTACCAATTTTTGAGTATGTCTAGTCATGGGTGAAGTGATCCAAGAAAAAATCATAATGAACCATCTAAAATTTCCTTCTTAGCCTAATAATCTCCTAATGTCAGAGAAATTATACAGGTTCTTCCAGGATAGCAGTAATTTTATTTTCACAGGGTCCACCAAAACACCATGTTCGGAGATCACATGGCCCATAAATAAGACCTCTATGATTAAAATAGTGTACATGGAAGTATTTATATAGATATGGTGATCAATAATGGTTCTTATAATGAAAAAAAAGTGTTTCCCATGCTCCTCCTCTATTATAGGAGGTGACTAGAATGTCATATAAACATAATGAAATAGAATTTGAGGTAATTATGGAACACCCAATTCATAACTTCTATAAAAACAGATGGATCATTTTCCAATAAAAATGGAATGAATAAATACTCAATGTGGCTATACCTACTCTTAAAGGACTAGTAGTGAATATCTTTCTCTCTATCCCAAACATGATAATACCCAGAGTGCATGTCAATCTTTGAAAACTACCTTTCCACTTTGAGATGATCACAGATGTCATCAATGTGGGGTAAGGAATATTTATAATTTATGGTAATCATATTTTACCTTTTATTAATAAATTAAAAATTAGAGGGATAAATCATACTTTTATTAAATATAACATGAGACAAATAAGGTGAGAGGCTTGAGTGAAATAATCCATTGGATTCCATGTCGTACAACAGTATTGTTAACTACATCAACTCGATGGGGGCATGTTGTAAAAGTTAGGATATTTAATCTATTTTCCCAATGCTATGTGAAAGATAAACTCCACATCCCATTCTGGGGGTAACAATAATAGATCATCTGAAGATATCTCCAAATAGTCATCAATTAAAATAGTTAACATATTCACAGAGCCTCCACCATTGTCATCTAGTAAGAGAAAAGACACCCTGAGAAGAAATTTTCCATACTATGAACATATAGGTCCAATATGCCCTAATCATGGATCCCATTCACCTTGAATTTCCCGATGAATCTCATTTGGGTTCCATAATAGTTACCAGTTGAAGATAATAATCAATTCACTCTATGAATCACACTATTCGTTACATGCCTAAAATCATATATACTAGTACCATTTATAGAACCATGGAGTCTCAATCAAATTAGACTCTTGATAGAGTGATATCACATGAATGATATCTAAAATACTATTCCCTGTTATTTCCAAGGGGCATAACCAACTCCATTTCAAAATGCAAAATCTCAATTGAAAATTTCTTCAAGGACCAAAAATTGGGGAAATAAAAGAATTAGAAACACCTATATCAAATAGAGAGATAGGAATATAAGAAGAAGTAAAAATTGTAACTCAAAAAGTCATAGGTTCCATATTTTAATTTGGAGAAGCACGATCAATAACATGAAGGTTATTCATCAATATCGATGCCTACGATCAATTACTAACTTGTGGATATATTTTGAGTTGACTCTGGGCGTATGATGAACTATCGTTTCCAACTATCCCATATTTTCGAGAACCCACAACCCTCAAAGTGTTTGAAAATGATGGAAATTATCTATGGAATGAGGACCATAAACCACTCTGAGTTGATATGAAACTTTTAAAAAATGATTATAAGTTACCCAAAATCCAACAAAAATTGTAGGTTATTGGTGAAGCCATAAATATAGAATGAATATTTCTATATATCCCACCATGGTGGAATATAATAAATACGCTACCCAAGACTACTATCATAGGTGTACTAGATGGGTATCTAGTGGTACCACCATTTTTCTACACATAATCCTCGTGATTTCTCTTCTTTTTAAATGTTCTACTATCACCCTAGACCATAGGTGGAGTCATCCCGGAGAAGCCCAAATAACCTACCTATCAATTTCGACCAACAAGGCTCAATCCACTGCCTCAAAATAGGTATTTATCATAAAAAATAAATTATTTGGGAATAAATATCTATTCATAACCCAATTTAAAAAATTGAGAATTTATCTACTAATTAGAATCTACCTCGGCAGTGAAACAGAACAACTCTGCAAAATAGTTGGCATACTCCAACATGTTTTGGTCCCCTTGATGGAGATCCAAAAACACCTGGGTCATGGAGAGAGTCATGTTCTCAGGGAAATACTACTCATTGAAGGTAGCCTTGAAATATTTCCAAAGAATCTTCTCAAGATTCCCGACATGATCTACTCATTCCCACCACATGCGGCTAGGTCCTTCATACAGAAACATGGTTCACTTTACATTGACGATGTCACTTTTCCGATGAAATAAAAAAATCCATTCAATAATTTCAATCCACTCCTTCACTACCTAGGTGTCGGAGATATCATTGAAGGAATGTTTTTTTATTAAGAAAATTCATAAATTTTTCATTTTTCAGGTCTAGATTGGTTTCCTTAGCATTATCCAGTCCATATTTCTATCCGTGATCTACTGCCTAGATAGGTAAAACAACTACCTCATGTAATCTCTAATCAACAAGTGATGGGTTACTCTATCTGTTTTATTCCTATGGTTATATGGTAGTTGGCTGGGGGTAAATGATGATTTATAAATTTAACAAAACAATAAACCATCAATACCCCACCCATAAATATTTCAATGATAACATATGGTAAACATTTAAATAAATTAAATGAAACAATAATAAACACAAAAAACATTTTTAACCACTATATATGAACTTAGTGTCCATTCCCAGTCTACTACCTACGCATCACATTTGAAGGAGGATTCAAACTATGTCCCTAATATCCCAAGGTGAACCATGGCCTATCATAAGGTGTGTTAGATAGAAACCATACTTTTAACCATAACCTTAATCCCCAACAGTCATAGCTCTTATATATTTAGACTCACCCAGATACCATGACCTAGATATTGGGAAACCCGGATATGATACCATTTTTTTAAGAACATGCCTAGGATACCATCAACCCAACACCAAAACCAGTCTTTGGCATTTCCCAAATGGTGTTCCTAATCAACATGGGATATAAAATAGTTCTTGGGAATTGGGTAAAAGTTTCGGAACTATTTTTCATTCTATAATCAACTATGAACAATTCACTACAATTATATCACTCAATAACCAATAATCATAATTAGAGATATCAAGTGTAAAACTATAATAACCAGTTAAACATTTACTATTTACAACAAAAAATATCAAAAAATTGGAGGGGGCCATCTAGAAAACCAATCGTCCATGAAATATGTGGGTCGACCCCCCTTTCCACCACCACCAATACCTATCCGAAAAGGAACCACTAACACAAGAAACCACCATCACCACCAAAAGAATACATTCTCTAACTTGGATAAAGAAAACCAAGATCTACATACTCTTATGGGTATATATATGGTTTGATCCTACATACCCTGTATGATACCACTAGATGATGCAATACAAAACTATTATCAGATAATCAAACATTAATGTTTTTTCAATAAAGAAAAAAAGTTAATTGTAAACCAGATATGTATTAAAATAAAATTATTAATTTAAATAACAAGAAAAATATAAGAATCATGGGTAATCAATATGTAGCTATGGTTAGGGGGAACGTATGATCCTCTTACTCTTGTTGATCAATCCTTGAAATAAATTTATGTCTCTTTCTCAAGACAACCAATACTTTTCATAATTTTTTAGTTATTATTGTATCATGAACCACCTATGTATAGCGGTTCATCACTAGTACACATGTCCCAGTATTCTCACCTAGATACCTAGGATTCCTATGTCATTTCCCTCTTTTAGAACAACAATATCCTTTTCTCTCACAATAAACACCCTCATATAATCACATATTCCATAATCAAGGGTATTTATCAACATTCAAACAAGACTCACACCAAAAAACCTAATTACGTAATTTAAAAACACATAAAAAAACTAGATATTAATTAAAAATATGGAATGTATATCTAAATCATAAAACAAAATAAAAACATTGAACCACCTACCTTTTCATTGATATATTCAAAAATTATGGTTGAAACCACTAATCATACGAAGAGGAGAATCCTATATGGGAAATAGAATACCAAAAAAACATGTATCAAACTAAATAAATATGATTAATCCCAACAAAGGTATGAAAATAGATGTAGAAGATAAAGCCCAAGTAGTATGGAAGATGAATAAAAAAGAAGATAATGAATAATTTGTAAGTGAACATACTTGAATGATTCGTGATGATCCAAATCCAAACCACCCAAAATTTCGAGCCCAAGGGATTGGAGGAGGAGAAGTATGTTCTCATTGGAATGTGGGGTTAAATGTAGTGAGAGAGTGGTCATTTAGGGTTAAAACAAGGAGTGGAAAATTTGGAATTTGTTAAATGATAATATTTTTATAGGCCAAAATTATTGGCATCACGGTCCATTAGATTACATACCAACCATGAAGATTTTATTTCAAAGTGGTAAAGGGTGGTACCTGGCTTCCTAAAGGTGGGTGAACTCTCATGATCCATATCATGTGCCTTAGAAAGTATCACTATCCTGGGAGCATGGTTTTCTCTAGGTTGTCACACGGTTACTAATAACCATCTACCAACAGTACGCCCCCCCCCCCTATTTGGACCAAATACTACAATTTTCATAAACAACTCTTCTGAAATACATGTAATAAAATTAAGACCAAAAATTAAATAGAAAATACCTAAAAGGGAACCATTTATTTGACATTATTAATCATATAGGGATGGTAGTTTATCTATTAGTGCTTTCCCTGAACCTATGTCAAGTTCACAATGTGTTCCTGGTATGTCTCCTTAGAATTTGCTTACTAAATCCTTTACATGTAGTGGAATGAGAGGATACACTGCTAGATAATGTTCTTTCGTATTAATATAATCCATTATAATTAATGCATCATAGATACAATGTTCTATGGAATAATACTACTCAACTAGTTAATGCTCTCTATTGTAATATGAAATTAAAATATGCTACAAGGGAAATTATGAATGTGATGTAACATAGAAGAACTTAATTTTTATTTCAAAATAATTTCATTTGGATGATGGAATTATTTTTTAGGGTTTTATAATTTATGAAAATAATATTTTATCATATATTTCTCTGCAAATACATTTAATTTCTCTGAAATCTTGTGATTTATGAAAACCTGAGTCTAAATAAAGTTTAATATAGTATATAATTATAACCTAGTGAATAAAATGAATATCGGAATATGGATAAATTTTATTAATATTTATTTATAATGCTTTTAGATAATGAATGTATATTGATAAATAATGAATCTATTTTTAGTGATTTCTTTATATCTATAAAAAAAATTTCCTCAAAATTTGTTTAACATTTTTTGTGAGAAAATAACAACAATTGTATATCCAATTTCATAAAATTTATAAGAAAAATATTAAAATAACATTATTGTAATAATTTCAAAATTAATTTAGAGATTAATTTATATAATATTATGAAATTAGTGATTTTTCAATTAATAATTAAAAATATTGAATTTTATTAGAAATTGTCTTTCTGTTTCAATAAATTACTATGTATCTTTTTTTAATTTTATTTCAATGTAAAATTATTTAATATAGATTATTTATAATTCAGTTATGGTTATTATAATTAGTTTTATAAAGTATTTTGGTATGAAAATATTTTATACAAAAGAAAACATTTTTTTCATAATTCAAGTTATCATCACATTGTGAAGGTTTAATTTAAAAATAATTTATGATACCTATATGAAATGTGTTTAATAGAATGGATAGAAATTGGAATCATCTTGTTCATGTTTTATTTCAAGGCCACATTCAGTTTTTTTCTTTAATTAATAGTAATAATTGTAAACAATTATCACCATAATTAAGGTTAAAATGGGTTTATTGAGAATAAACCAAGATATAAGGGTATTTTTCCAACTAACTTGACTAAATCCTCTAGGATGTCCATATTAATACCCCATTCCTTTAAAACGTGTAATATTTATCCATTTGGAAGTTATTTTATTTATAATGGCTTTATTATATTTTAATAATTTATGAAAATACAATTCTGTCGTCTCCCCACATAAAAAGGACACCCCTCATTTCTATTCTTCACAGATCATTGATCTATATATCCCAAAAAAACATACCCTGTTATCTTTTGAACATACCTATCCTTAAAGGTTATTGTCTTCTTAAAATAACATTCAAAGGGTTCTAGAAAAGTGATCCGATGGAGGCCTTCCAAAGAAGATGTAATCGTCATAACCAGCCTCATTCAATTTAATTCTTCTTCTATATCCTCTAAATATAGGGTATTAATATTAAAATAAATACATATTTGAACTAATTATATTTAAATGTGATTTTTATTTTGAAACCACCATTATCAAACCTCAACTCTATGAAAATGAGATGTGAATGTATCACTCATGCGAACGTGTGGACTAGGACCTCCACATTGTGATACAATTCATTATCCATAAAAATCTTTCATAAATTTTTATTATAAGGTAACAAATTTTTATACATTATATTTTTCAAATAAATATGGATATGGAATTTTAATATCATAATTATTTTCTTACATTCTAATCTTTTGAAGACAATAATGTCGCTCATGTGTACGTATGTGCTACCACCCCACAAAGAGATGAGACTCATTTTTTCATTTACTATTTGTATGAATATGAATAATGAAATATTTAATGAATATATATAATATATATTATATTATATAATAATGTTTTTTAATTATGAATTATGTTTTACCATTATTTCATTCAATCTGTCGAAAATTGAAAACAGTTTTCCTGTGTTTGTATGGTCTGTCATCTCCGGGAACTGTGTAATTAAATTTTCAATATATACTTACTAAGGATGAATTTATATATACTTAGAACGAATATATATACATATATATAATATTTATATCATTTTCAATAATCCGGATATGATATAACAATTATTAATGTAAAATTAATGGAACATATGAATTAAAATTCTCAGGAAAAACAAAATTGTTAAATCCTAGAAACCACAATTTTAATACTGAATTACTAATAAATGGGTGCTAAAATGTTATAATTATATCATATATGATATTATAATATTTATATTATTCTAGTATAGATGTATAATAAAATTAAATTTGTTTTATAACATGATATATCTCTGTCAAAGCAACTTGAACATGAGGTAAGTAATTTCTGTTATAATATCATTGTTCATCTGGATTGCTTATGATTTTATTTCTGATGATGAAATTTAATGACCTAAATCTTTACATTCATAATAATTTTATTATCCTTTATAATTTTATGAATATTGTATATTTTACATTCATTTTTTCTCTTTAATAACTCAATAGATAGAAAGAGTGGTTTTAAGAAAAACCTAATTTATTTCTCTCTTCAGTTGAAAATAATTTTTTCATATATGTTTATATTTCAAAAAATAATTTATGATTTTTCTAAAATTATCCTATGATTTTTTCAATTAATTTTTACCTGCCATTTATTCTTTACAAAATTGTTTAAAAAGAAAATTTATTTCATTTTCTAAATGAGGTTCTTTTTACTTTTAGGGAAAATATGAAATAAATATTTCATTACATTCATGACATGATCATAATTTCATGGCATCATGACCGATAAAATATGTGAAGATTCTGTTACATGTTTCCATTTTTATTTTCATAGAAAATATTTAGTTTAATATTTTTATATTTTTTTAATAATGTTTTTTTAATGTAGAAGAATAATTTCCAATTAAAATGATCCAGTAATATTTTAATGTATTTTTTTATCAATGATAACATCATTTGATGATACATATAGTTTATTGGGGATATAATCCCATGGTATGAAAGACTTTCATTCTATGGATTACATATGATGAGTACAATTTAAGTATGATTATATGACACTCATTTCCTTTCCAAGGGTTAATTAAGACATATTGAATCATTTCGTTAACAAACATCCTTTCCATAGGTAATCCTTTAATGAAATGGTGAAATATAAATGAAACCCATTTCCTTTTTAATTTTTATATTATAATGAAATTTTCATGATCCTGTGGCACTTATATGGTTTATTTCAACTATTTTATGGGTTGTTGGAGAATTATATAGCCCTTCAATAAATTGAGTACTGATAGATATCACATTTGATAATAGGGTCTAAAAGGGGGAGTGAAACAAGTTTAATAAGGGATTATGATCACTATGATAGTCTTGGGAGTGAACCAGGACTAATATTTCTATGGATTGGGGAGGGAATAAAATGCACTATGATTGTTTTCCAATAATACTTTACTACTAGGAAAATTATTTTTTTATGCTTATGTGTGTGAAATAATCTTATATATTATTCCATTGTTATTCTCTAATATCTCTTAATATGGGATTCCTTTGTGATTCATTTATTATGAACTACCATGATTTATTCCATGACTCAATATTATGATCTATGATATATTCATTATTTTTAAAAAATGTTATGCTCCTACTCGAAGATCATAATTCTTATTTTATATTTAAGTAATCATTTTTATCTCCCTTTTGTGACCATAATGATCATCTGATCTCACACTTTAACATTTTTTCCATACCTGGGTTACGAGGAAAGGTTTTTTGTATGGTATGAATAAATATAATATTTCATGGGAATATATTTTTCATATATGTTTAATATAATTACAGAAATGCAATGACTTTGTTTATATTATATATTGAATATAATAATTTATGGTTCATTAGTGTATATTTTTAAAATAAAATTAATGGTCAACTGTAAAAATGTGATATTTAGTAATAAAAATAATGGGTCTTTATAGTTTTTAATCCACCAAGATTATTAAAGAGGGTGGTAAAATTTTAATAATATCATTAAACAAGAATTATATTTATCATAGGACCATGACATTGATAAAAAAATTGGGGTTTTAGAGAAACCACTTTTGAAATAAGAAATGTCGTTGATCATTCAACATAATTACAATTTTTTATTAATATAGAAGAAAAATAACAATCTTTATAAAAGATGTGTATTTTAGGATTCATTGATATTTAAAATATATTAAAATTAAGTGTTCACATAGAAGGAAATATAAAATATAATTTTATAAAACATCTTAACAATTATCATTTAAAGAAGAACATATAGGTCACATAGAAAAGTCATTCCCAAAAATGATAAAATCCAAAACAATATGAAAATATTATTTTTAAATTAAACATCAAAAACGTTTCCTATAAAATAAATAAGGTTATTAATATTAAATATGTGTTTTCAGATAAATATTTTATTTTCAAGAGTGCTGAAAGTTCAATTAAATATTTTGAAATAATTTTGTTTGTAATTGGACATCATAAAAATTGTAATAAATTTTTATTTTGAAAATGGGAAAATTAATTTATGATATTAATTCAAAATATTACATTTTGTAATTCCACATAAGAGATGATAATGTTTTATAGAAACAAATTATGGACATTGAAGTAGATCTTCAATTATAATAATGAGTTTTATTCATAGAAATATTAATCTTTTATTTTATCTATTTTTATCAAAAATTGGTTGTTAATGATGAGAATTAATTTACCCATATAATAATGGTAAATTAAATAAATGTTGGAAATTTTTTTATGAAATAAATTTTTATGATTATTTCTACATATGATGGATAATACAAAGTGAAACAAAAATTGTGTTTATAAAACTCTTACTGAATTTGTTACGTAAGAATCAATGGGGGATGATATGAAAATCATAAAATTTTAATTAAAATATTATGAAATTGAAGTTATTTTTGTATGAAAAATTGTTTTGGTAGTTAATACAATATATCAATGAAATTATAGTGCACAATATCCAACATGTATAAGGGAGGTGAAAATTAGACAAAGAAACCCTTACCATATTTCCCCACATAGCTGAATGCACTCTATATTCCTTAACAAAAAAAATAAATATATGAATCACCAATTTAAGAACAATATTACAATACATAACCTTTTATAAAAATCAATTATAATTAATCTATTTATGTATATTAATAATTTTTTTCATTTTCAATACCAGGTGTGAGTAACCTTGGTTGTTTCGAATTGGTTTTATAATAGAGGTGAAGAATTAATTATTATCAACATTTTAAAAATTATAAAGATACTAATGATACTATTATACATGATTTATAATGATTTATAATTTTATAAATTCATTTCATGACTATTTTAGTCATTATTCTTAATAATGAAATCAATAAAAAATCATGTTTTAGTGATTCTAGAGGAAAAGAATTTGATTTATTAATTTTTTAGATCAATAATAATTTTTCTATTAATAGAAAATATTAAAAAATTATTTCCAAATTTATGTCATATAATACACATAATTATGTTCCCATTATTATAGATAATTTAAATTTATATCATTGAACAAGTAAATGTTTTAATCAATCCAAATATTAATAGGTCATGTTCAATGAATAAGTATTGGGCTGTGAACTTTTAATATATTTATACCAAAAGAATAAAGATAATATTTAATGATTGTTAGTCTGATATATCATAACTTTAAGGGAAAATGGTAATAATCAATGTATATTAATGTATTATATAATATGAATTCATTTATTTTTAATGTATTTTTTTTATTTATGTTGATGAATTTTATAACTATTATTTATCATTCATATCATTAATAAGTCATTAATTTTACATTAAAAATTTTATTCATAAAAAATAAAAATAAAAATATTCTTTTATAACCAATCTTATATCCATCTATTTAAGGTGGCGATAAAATGTAAAACAAAAATCGATCATTCCATGTATGCGATAGTTCACTCGTACATAAGGATAATTATTTCATTTTTCTGAGTATATTAAAAAGGGTAAATATGTTTTATCAATTAAGAATACTGAATATCTGATAAATAAAATAATTATATATATATATTAAATTAAATATTAGGAATATAATTCTAAGGTGATGAATGAAAATGAAACACGTTGTGTTATAGAGGTAGTGGCCCACATAATGCATGATTCATGTTTTCAATTATTGTAATGAAAAAATGGAGAGAGTTTAATTATTATAACATAATTATAATAAACTATTAGTTTACTTGTGATATGAATATTATAATTTTATATAGTTTAATGTAATTTTCAGTTGAATACGTCCATATAAGGACATTGGAATGATAATGGAGCTGTTATAATTGTATATCTAAATTCTTAATTTTCTCTATTAATAAGGTGGTTATGTAACACCCCAAGCATCCGCGATACGCTTCTCTTTCAATAATGCTATAGCTTGCATTGTACGCAAGTTCGAGATTCTAACACACCGTGACCAATCAAAATAGCCATCATGAATATAAATACCCACTTTTTGAAATTATATAAATTTTATATTTCAAAATGGACTTCATTTTGGGATTATGAATATCTAAATTTTCCTATGTTGATTTTTTGGTATTTTTCTGAGAACGTCCAATTTTCTATGAAGAGAGAAAATACGTAAAAAAAAATTTAATAAAAATAATTTATATTGATAAATTATACTATTCAGTGGTTTTAATGTATAATTAGAATATATTTTTACCATTTAATCCAATGGTGGTCAATATAATTAATTTCACTTTGAAATTGGACATAAACAATTGTCAATCTTTTGATATATATTGCTTCTTAAAAACACGATCTTTTTTGTGACAACCTGAATTAATTTTTAAATTAATTAAATAAAATTATATGTTTTTAATTTTTTAAAATATACATCATTTTTGAATGAGGAATATAAAATATATCTTAGGGTGAATTTTTGGTATTTTTCTGAAAAACATCAATTTTTAATGAATAGTGAAACCACTAAGTTGTAGTTTAAAAACTAGTTTTTCATGTAAATGAAACATTACCACTTCTGTGATTTGATTTTCAAAAACCTGACATACATGGATGTCGTTAGGAAGAAAAATGTGGTACAATGGGATTAAAATATTTTTTTTGGTGAATAGTAACTTTTCAGTTTTATTAATCACGATTAAAGGTAATTAGTGAAATTTAGGGTAAAAATGATATTTTAAAAATATAAAAAATATCTTGACACTTGTAATACACTTATTCGATGAGTCATGGATGACCAAAACAATCCGTGGGTCAACTTTGGGACCCCATGGAGCCACTTAGGTAAGAAAATGACATTAATAACTTTTTATTTAAAGTAAAAATAAAATTGTCACAAACATGTGTTGTTTTTCTAAAACAATTATTACATGGGGTTATATAAGTTAAAATTTCGTCTATAAATATTAATTGGAAATCTAAAACGATTTCCTACACCATGATATTTTTTTTTTAATTTTTATACATTAAATAAATTAAATTTTTAATGACACCATGATGATGCATCGATTGCCTCATTAATTTAATGATTTAAATAAAATAAAAAGATAATGTAAAACCTAAGACATATACTTTTCAAAAACGTATTGGATGAGTAGATTTAGATCCCTTATCACCGTAACATCGAAATATATAATTGTAGGACCTTTAAAATCTGAAACTCATTATATAATAAAGTAACATTTCTTAACTTTCCAAGAGTGCCCCTTCAATCCTCTTATAAAAGGCCCCCACCTCTACCACCTTATTCACACCTTAAAGCCATTTGGCTCGGCCAACCTCTTCCCAAATACTCTCTCAACTTCACTCTCTTACTCCTAGAAGCCTCACTTTGGGCAGAAGTCTTCCCAAGGAAGCCTTTGGCTCAAATCCAAAAGAGTTACCTGATTTTAAGGTAATGTCTTCTCTTGTGTTCTTTTGTTTTATATTTCTTCTCCAACCCCCTAAAATCTTCTTATTACTTTCTTTTGTAAAATCACTAGTATCTTCAATATACTAGACTGTTTTTATGAAAATGATTTTATTTACACTTACACACACCTTCGTCTAATGGTTAATGAACAAACTGTTTCTGTGAATGGAGAATTACTGCCTCACAAAATGATGATTGTTCAATCTTCATTTAACACCTCTCATGGTGACCATTAAAATGTCACTATATTTATATATGATATATATTATGTTTATGTTTTCATTATTCTTCTGTGTTTTTCATTTATGGCATACCTTTACGATTTCCATTATGGGTAAACTCTATAATTTCATTTTACGAAGTGTGGACTACAGCACTCTCAAAGTGATTTGAATCGTTAATACCATATTTGGGATGTATAAAGGATAAAGTAAATGATATTATATATTATATTATACTGTAATTATATCATACTTTTATATCATTATTATTTCATTCCATTAAATATGAAATTGAAATGAAAGTTGCGTTCATGCGTACGTACGGCTTACAGTCTCCATGAACGGTGCATTTGATTTCTTACCTCTAAATGTTATTTAATATTATAAAGGAATGTATATACTGGATATGTATGATATATTTGATATCTACATAATGAAAATAATTCTGGATATAATTTATATTTTACCACATGAACAACTTGTAATTATAAGAAGTTTATTTTTGACTAAGGTACCAAAGATCGACAAAATGACCGTTATTAAGTTAAATAATTTCATTATGTTAATAACATTTTAAGAAGTGATATAAAAGAAATAATGAAATTGAAAAAGGCTCTTAAGCAAGTATAAATTAACTCTAGTTTATTATTCAAGAGGATAAAGAACGATCAAGTCAAGTCGGATACGAGGTAAGGGAACTTCTTAACCCAATTTCCGTTCTTCGGTTTAATCTCCTAATATCAAATTATGTCATGATATTATTATGTCCTATCTTTTATTTATAATTTCTTTATTTTTACTTATAGTGAATACACATAATAGATCTATTTTATTTAATAAATTATTTTTGTAAGGGACTTCTTCTCAATCCTCTTTCATTGAGTCATATTCTTTTTTATACAAGACTTTCTTTTATACGGTGTATAAACCCCTTTGACTTTTACGTTTATTCAAAATGAATCTTTTTGTAAGAAGTGTTTTACTTTGTCGTACGTATGCGGGGACAACGAATTCTCTGCCGCCGTGTCCATTATTTGAGTTTCGGCTTCCCCTACAAGCCATAACTTTTTTTTAAATAAAAAATAAACACAATGTTTTAATTTTCTTTTATTTTGGTATTGAAAATGGTTTTGAAAGTTTTTTTTATTATATCAATGTGTTGTATTGGTATCTTGTGATTGAAATGTGGAAATTTTATGATTCTTTTATGCATGTTTTATGTGATTCAATTATGTTATGGTTTATGATATGTATAAACTTGTTCATATTAGGAATGCATTGGACTTAATAAGTGACGGGTGGAGCCCACTATAGCTCCTCAATGCATCAGTTGGTCTCATGAGAAAAACTAGTGTCTTGGCATGAGGCCTTGAAAAAATATTATTTGTAGTCTTGGCACGAGGCCTTGGATACATTGTTATGATTGTCTGTAATTATGCATTCCATCATTATGAAAGTGGTTATTGATTTTTCATGTAATTATTCGACTAGTAGAATATCCATGTGAATTAGTAAATGGAATTATTTCATTTTATTTTTTCCATATTATACTGAAGCTGAAGTTTAAAATGCTCTTGTTTTAGTTATAAATTTCCTTAAATGATAATGTTTATTTATGAAAGATTCTTCTATAGTGTTATCCTTACTGAGCATCTGAGCTCACCCCTTCAAATGTATTAATTTTTCCAGGATGTGAAGAATTATATTATGAATAACATACAGGGATAATATGAGGGGATATGAAGACAAGATGTTGTTGTAGATTTGTTTTACTTTATGATGTAATGTAAGGTTTATGAATGTATCTAGTGTTTCCAAGGCTACTAAACAAATTGGTATTTCGAGACTTGATCTTTTGTGATCATGCCAATGTTACGCAATAATGCACCGACTCTGGGTAACTGGGGAAGGCACGTTACAGTTGGTATCAGAAGTAGTTTAGTACTATCCTTAGAAGCTACATTTAGATAAACTTTGATTAGAGCACATAGCCCAAATATAGACTTTGAGGATTAGTATAGATGATCTTCCAATAATTTTGGTATTATTGAAATTTTGTGATTTTTCCGAGAAATACATCCCTGTCTGGACATGAGCAGGTAGAGGTGGCTCTGGAACATATGTATCTTGGGGTAAAACCCAAAAATAACACTTTGAGCTAGACTCGAACGAGAACTGGTGCATGACAACAGGACTTGCTACACTCTTGGTTACGACACTCCTAGGGAATTTTCATAGGATAGTTCTCATTTTCATTACAAACCATTATGAAGGTTTTATGAGTATATTCTTCCTCAACGAAAACATTCTTATGATTATTGATTATATCGATAAACTGTTCAATTTATGTTAAGTGTTTTACAAGTATGGAATTATGTATTTTGATTCATAAACTAACCTAGTTTATGCCATTGTATAGAAATGGCGCCCAGTAGAAGGAATGTGAACACCAGCAATATGTATGATCAAAAGAGTAAGACGGATCATATCTTTCACGGTATTAAACTAACATTTAGAATGCAAATAGTCTCCCATGTGTTCTAAACATATGAAGAAATAGTATCATGTGTTCAAAATATATGTAAAGTATTCTCTGTGTCTTATGGAATTGAAGGGAAGAAAGAGAAGAAAAGGATGGAATAAATAATGATGGATAAAGGGATGAAGGAAAAGAAGAATTTTCAAATATGCGATAATTGTGGGAAGAATCACCCTGGTACATGCCTAAAAGAAATGGGATTTTGTTATAAATGTGGAGAAAAATGTCACCAGGCTCGTGATTCCATGAAAAATAAAGAGGCTATCAATGTTGAATGCTACAATTTTAGAGAAATGGGCATTATGCAAATGAATTTTCTAAGCTCCAAGGAAACTTACCTCAGAAAAGTCCAAGGGATCAAGGCCCTGCTTATGTTGTTTCTACAGATGAAGTTTAATAATTAATATATTTGTGTTTTTCGAATCAAGGATTATATTCTGGTTATAAGAATAATGTGATATCTAAGGATTGTACTGCAGTACTTGTTGTTTTCATTAAGGTTTTGATATGTTGAAGGTAATCATATTTTTAGTATGTGACAATTAGAATCATTACTTTGTTTGGGGAATCTGATGAATTGATTTTGAAATTCAGAGACATTTTAGAGAATGTCTGGACATAGGTATTTTGGATAACTATAAATGTTGGAATGGATTATATTTTACATGGTTATTTTTAGAAATTTATAAAAAGGACAACATGCTAACTGAGTGACAACCCATCGCTTCGGACAAATCTGTGGGAATCGAACCCACAACCATAGTACGATTGGTATTTATCACCTACCACTAGACTAAATGAAGTCCCTAGATTGTATAATGTAGTTTTTTTAGTTATGATAGATGATTTATAAATTTATTTTTGGAACCCTATACGGTTAGGATAAATAGAATATTTTTGAGTGCTATTACCTTTTGGAGTTAAAGATGGTTTTGTGGTAAAAATTTATTAAAGAATGAAAGTCTACATGAAAAATAAGTACATTTCCTTACTTTCTTAGTAAATCTCCTATGTAAATTCCTCAACCATACAAAAGGTAACTTAAAACAAAAACGTATTTGGTTAACTTTTCTTACTGAGGAATCAATGATCGTTTAACCAATTGAATGTTTTTGATTTTATTGTAGTTAACTTCCTCATAATCCTATTTTCTACAACTCTCCATCAGACCTTGATGGTTTTTTTCTCCTCCACATCCATATTTTCATAGAATCCTAGTATTGGCTATCTCGTGTGACCTTTGTACTTCTATTTATTTCTTTTAAAGTTATATTTTTTTTAACCCTATTTCCGATATGGGTTTTCCACAAAGGTATTTTTTTACATTGAACCTTTTATTTTAGAATAACAATTTCAAATTGCAAGGACACAATTTATTGAATGGGGGGAATGTAACACCCTATGTTTCCTTGATACACTTCTCTTTCAATAATGAAATAGCTTGCATTGTAGGCAAGTTCGACATTTTAACACACCGCGACTGATCAAAATTGCCATTATGAATAGTAATACCCACTTTTTGAAATTATATAAATTTTATATTTCAAAATGGAATTCATTTTTGGATTCGGAATATTGAAATTAGCCTGTGTTGAATTTTTTGTATTTTTATGAGAACTTCCAATTTTCTATGAATAGAGAAAATACTTAAAAACAACTTTTTTATTGAAAATATTTTATATTGATAAATTATACAATTGAGTGGTTTTAAAGTATAATTAGAATATATTTTTACCATTTTATCCAATTGTGTTCATTAGAATTAATTTCATTTTGAAATTGGACATAAGCAATTGTCAATCATTTGATATATATTGCTTCATAAAAACAGGCTATTTGTTTTGACAGTGGGAATTAATTATTAAATTAATTAAATCAACATATATGGTTTTAATTATGTAAAATTGGAATCATTTTTGAATTGGGAATATCAAATATATCTTAGGCTGAATTTTTGGTATTTTTTTGAAAATCATCATTTTTATGAATAGTGAAACCACTAAGTGGTATTTTAAAAACTAATTTTTCGTGTAAATGAAACATTACCACTTATGTGATTTTCATTTCAAAAACCCAACATACGTGGTTTTCATTAGGAAGAAAAATGTTGTTCAATGAGATTAAAATATTTTTTTGGTGAATAGTAACTTTTAAGTTTTATTAATAGCGATTAAAGGTAATTAGTGAAATTTAAGGTAAAAATCTTATTATAAAAATATAAAAAATATATTGACACTTGTCCTACACTTATTGTAAGAGTCATGTAAGACCAATACAATCCATGGGTAAACTTGGGGACCCCATGGAGCCACTTGGGTATGAAAATGACATTAATAACTTTTTATATAAAGTAAAAATAAAATTGTAACAAACATGTGTTGTTTTACTAAAACAATTATTAAATGGGGTTATATATGTTAAAATTTTGACTATAAATATTCAGTGAAAATATAAAAAGATTTCATACATCATGATATATTTTTTATAATATTTATACTTTACATAAATTAAATTTTTAATATCACCATGATGATGCAGCTATTACCTCATTAATTGACAATTTAAATAAAATGAAAAGATAAGGTAAAATATAAGACATAGACTTGTAAAAACCCTATTTTATGAGTATATTTAGAACCCTTATCACCTTATCTTCGAAATATATTATTTTGGGACCTTTAATATCCGATTCTCATTATATAATAAAGTAACATTTCGTGACATTCAAAGAGTGCCCCACCACTTCTCTTATAAAAGGCCCCCACCTCTACCACCTTATTCACACCTTCATGAATTTTTCCTCGGCCAAAATCTACCCAAATACTCTCTAAACTTCCCTATATTACTCCTAGAAGCCTCACTTTTGATATAAGTCTTCCCAAGGAATCCTTTGGCTCAAATCAAAAAGAGTTACCCGATTTTAAGGTAATGTCTTCTCTTGTGTTCTTTTGTTTTATTTTGCTTCTCCAACCCCCTAATTTTTTTTATTACTTTATTTTGTAAAAAAACCAGTATCTTCAATATAATAGGATGTTTTTATGAGATTTATTTGATTTACACTTACACAGACCTTCGTCTAATGGTTAATTAACATACTATTTCTGTGGGTGGCGAATTACTGCCTCACGAAATGATGATTGTTCAATCTTCTTTTATCACCTCTAATGTGGCCATTAAGATGACACTATATATATATATATGATATATATTATGTTTATTTTTCCTTATGATTCTGTGTTTTTCATTTATGGAATACCTTTATTATTTCCATTATGGGTAAACACGATAATTTCATTTTAGGAAGTGCGGACTACCGCCCCCTTAAAATGATTTGAATCGTTAATGCGATATGTTGGATGTATAAAAGATGGAATAAATGATATTATATATTATATTAAACTGTAATTATAACATACCTTTATATCATTTTTATTTCATTCCATTAAATATGAAATAGAAATAAAGGTAGAGTTCATGCGTACGTACGGCTTACGGTCTCCATGAACGGTGCATTTCATTTCTTACCTCTACATGTTATGTAATATTATAAATGAATGTATATACTGGATATTTATGATATATATGCTATCTAAATCATAAATATAATTCTGTATATAATGGAAACTTTTCCACATTAACAACATGTAATTATAAGAAGTTTATTTTTGACTCGGGTACCAAAGATCGACAAAAGGACTGTTATTAACTTAAATAATTGCATAATGTTAATAACATGGTAATAAGTGATATAAAAGGAATAATTAACTTAAAAAGGATATTAGGCATGTATAAATTAACTCTAGTTTATTATTCAGGAGGTTAAAGAATGATCGAGTAAAGTCGGATACGAGGTAAGGGAACTTCTTAACCCAATTTCCATTCATTGGGTTAATCTCCTACTTTCAAATTATGTCATGATATAATTATGCCCTATCTTGTATTTATACTTTAATTATGTGTACTTATAGTGAATACACATAATAGATCTATTTTATTTAAAAATGATCTTTGTAAGGAACTTCGTCTCAATATTCTTTCATTGAGGTATATTCTGTTTTAATAAAAGACATTCTTTTATACGGTGTATAAACCCCTTTGACTTTTACGTTTATTCAAAAGGAATATTTTTATATGAAATGTTTTACTTTATCGTACATATGCAGAGACAATGACTTCTCTCCTTCCGTGACCATTATTTGAGTTTCGGATTCCTCTACAAGCCATAATTTTTAAAAAAAAAAATAAATACAAAGTTTTAATTTTCTTTTATTTTGGTATTGAAAATGGTTTTGAAAGAGTTTTTTATTATATAAATGTGTTTTATTGATATATTTTGATTGAACTATGGAAATTTTATGTTTTTTATGGATGTTTTGTGTGATATGATTATGTTATGGTTTATGATATGTTTAAACCTGTTCATATGAGGAATGAATTGGACTTAATAAGTGAAGAGTGGAGCCCGGTATTGCTCCTCGATGTATCGATAGGTCTCATGAGACAAACTAGTGTCTTGGAATGAGGCCTTGACAAAATATTATTTGTAGTCTTGGCATTATTCCTTGGCTACATGGTTATGATAGTCTAGCATCATGCATTCCATCATTATGAAAGTTGTTATTGATATTTCATGTGATTATTCAACTAGTAGAATATCCATGTGAATTAGTAAATGGCATTATTTCATTTTATTTTTTCCATATTATTCTGAATTTAATATTTAAAATCCTTTTGTTTTAGTTATACATTTCCTTAAATGTTAATGATTATTTATGAAAGCTTCCGCTATATTTTTATCCTTACTGAGCATCTGAGCTCACCCCTTCCGATGTTTTAATTTTTCCAGGATGTGAAGAAGTATATTATGAATAACCTGTAGGGATAGTATGGGGGGAAATGAATAAAATATTTTGTTGTAGTTTTGTTTTACATTATTATGTAATGTAAGACTTATGAATGTATCTAGTGTTTCCAAGACAACAAAACTAATCGGTCTTTCGAGACGTGATCTTTTGTGATCATGCCAATGTTACGCAATAATTCACTGACTCTGGGTAACTGGGGTCGGGGCGTTACAGGTTAAGCATTTGATAGATTATATTTTAATAATACAGTAACATATTTATAGTGGATTGGAATTTCTATTAGAGGGTTGGGAATATTTTTTTGTTAAACTATGTGATTTTTGGGTTAAGTCTAAATGTGGAGATGAGCAAACCTTTTATAACTGAAAAGGGATGACATTTTTTTAAATACCCAAATATTTTAAGTAATTTGATGTCACTATCATGGTATTTCTCTCAAAAATTGATAAATAATGGATTCATAAGTATAATATATCATGGAAAACAATAAAAAATTTAAAAACTATGTTTTACATGTAAGGAACATTACCACTTTGGTTACTCATTTTTACCAATTTGGTTTTCACCATAATAACTAGTTTTTCCTGTGGTAATTTTTCATTTATTCCTAAAATTAAATTTTTTATATTGTGTACTTTTTACATTAATATTATCAATTTTAAATCCATTTTATTTGATTCTATTTATAATAGTCATCAAAATAATTTTAAAATAATAAATGTAAAATGTATATAAAAATGTTTCAAAAATATTTCTTAATGTATAAAATGTCAAATATTGGATTTTAAATTTACAAATTCATTTGATTATTATAAATTCATATATAAAGTATAAATTTTCTATTTTAATTTTTTTTTGTGAATTTTAAATTCATTATTATACATTAATAAATGTATAAAATCCATCTTAGATCTTAAAAATGTATATCCCATAGCACACATGAAATTCAATTCTTTTTTAAAAATACCATAACAAATTGCAAGGATAATATTCTGGTGGTGCATCTAAAAATGAAGATTATTTTCTTATTTTAAAATTATAAAATATATTAAAATATATTTTATATAAAATTATAATTTTTTCAAAAAATTAATTTTAGATGAAATAAATATTCTAAAACAATGTTTTTTCTTATATATAATTTATTAAACACTAATAATTCATCAAATAATAAATTGAAATTATATTTTATTAAAATAACCATTTTAAAATAATATTCCTATTTTTATTTATTCAAAACTACAACACATAAAAGGATTTATTCAAAAACTAAATAAATAAATTTGTATAAAATGCAACATGTTTATATAAATATATATTAATATGTTTCATAATTTTGTTATTCACATTCATACCTACAATTTCAACAGCCATATATCCAAGGTATAAAAATATTATGGTTTTTTTTTGTGTGTCAAAAAATCTATCAAATATATTTTTAATTTAAGAAAAGTTTAAATTGATAACATAGGTCATTGCATTTAACCCCATTAAATAAATGGTATCCTCATAGTTTATATTTTTACTCAATGAAGATATTAGGCATGGTTATTCATAAAATATTCATCATTCAAGGCATTTTCTATAAAATGAAATACTCATTTCTCTTTTACTCTATATTAGGTTATGTAACATTCTTAAAAAAAATATTATCCATTCATACATTCACAGATAGAAGTTTTTATATAACATAATAATATATTATTCATGCCTCACCTCTCCCAAAACAATTTGAACATCCAAGAAAACAAACTGCTATGAGATTACATGTTACTCTAAGAATTAACTCTATATTTATCTCTTAAACATATTAATCACAAGTTCATGGTGTCATAAACAAATAATTATATTTCCCAATCTGAAAAAATTTCATAAACATTTCCCAAGAAATCATTGACTAAATTTCAATTAAACCAATAATAAATTTCATGGATATTAATACAATCTAAATAAAAATTATCAAAATAAATATATCATTTATTACCTTGAAATCAAGAATTTATTGAACCTAAGAGGTGATCACTAAATCGTGTTTTCTTAATTAGTAATTGAAATAAATTTACATTTCCATAAAATCTCCTTTAAAGATTATTTATACCATATAATATATGTTTATATAACATTAATTCAATAATTATAATGAAATTTGTTTATATGTTTCAAATAATCTCCTACCTTTTAGATTATAGAATAATATCATCCATAAATATCAATCACTAGTGAAAATAGCTAATAGTATGAAGAATTAATTTCTATTGCGACGTCATCCTCACATTTATAGGTCAAATATGGATACTCATCATTTCCATCATTCTACAAATAAACTAATATTGTCAACCCCTTAGGTTTTCTTCTATATTTGGTTATATTTAATATTGGTCTCAATATATATTCCTTTATTGGATTTATTTTAATGGTCTTATTTTGACAAAATACTAAAACTCTAAATGGTTATCAATAAAATATGAGGAAATGATTATATAAATATATAGACTAAATAAAAATATTTCTTTTCTACTTACACAATTATTCCATAAATCGAGACATTTAATTAAATAATATTTTCATTAATTTAGGTTCTCTTGTACTTATAAAACTAAAGACTTAAATTAATTAATAAATAAATAATTCAAAATTTTCAATAAAGAGAAGGTGATTGAACAAATCAAATCCACTAAGAGTGTTACTTATATTGTGTTTTTTCCACATTTTCATGCATCATTTTATAGTTTAGTTAATAACCAACACTTCATTATCAGATTTATTACCCATAGGTTCTTTTATTAATGACCCTTAACCCACATTTATTACATAATCATGGATTCTATTTCCAGTAAAACCATACAATATCCAATTTTCCATAAATTTCATCTTGTTATCCTTTACATATACTTATCTCCAATACATATCCAATATTTCTCTAACTAATGATAAATTATCCAAATCCCATTAATATTTTCTCAATTAACCTATAGTGTTGTCTGTACCATTGAAATTATAATCAACCTTTACATATCTACTATTGAAGATATTTATATCTTTCAATTTATCCATAAATTATGACTTCATAATCTCCCAATATATCTAAACCCTACCATGATAAAAACTATTATTTATTATAGTAGTGGTCATATAAATTAGATAAAATAATTAAAATACTCCATAATTGTACAATACAAATACCTTTTAGTTATAGTATTTAAAAAAAATTTAACATTAACTAAAACAACAAATTTCATTTTCAACTATTGGATATTCTATCCAATATGTATGAAACTTATTAATCTATAAAAAGACATAAAGGCCTCTCTCAAATTCTCCACATAAGATACTTATTATATAAATTTTATAAATTTAAAATCTATATAAAATAGGTAATTGAAATTATAAGAATGGGATGCTCTTATATGATTAATAAGTGTAAACAAAAGTGATAATAATCAATTATAATAATTGAGAATATGATAATCCTATAGGTATCATCAAGATATATAATAGAACTATACAAAACAAATAATATACCATAAGTCATGTCAAAAGTCATGCCATACAATAACATATAAATCTAAATATTGATCAAATAAACATGATCCTTTAGACCATAAATTGTTTTTTAGAATAAGAAAGAAACTATGAAACATCATTCAAATATTACACTTATACTTATATAGAAAATAAAATTTCTATGAGTAACATCATCATTTAACTTTATTAAAATTACCTAAATGTACTTATGAATACTAATCTCCTGGGATATTATATCTTATCTACTTAATTTGTGGGTGATATAAGACCCTAAGAATTATCATCCATACATATGTGTTCCTCATAAAATGAATAATATCAAAGACCACCCTATTGAATAAAATATGTTTCAAATCATATTTCAATGTATGGATGGAAGGAAAAACATCAAAACATCATCAATAATAATAACTAGATAACATCATGGATAATAAATAGGTATCCAACAACAATGAGTAACATTCATGTAAAATACGATTAAATCAAGATAATAAATCACTGGTTATATAAATTATATAGATAAATTGTATATAGTTAAGATAAAAATTCTCCAAATAAATTTATTTATGATGTTAATATGACCATCCATCAATCAAACAAATAAAAAATTGATATCCATAATGGGAAGGAATCAGAAGAAAATTAATTTTTATAAACTATTGATTAATTTTCAAGACAAAGGAAGTGATTGGTCATTTCAATTGTTGACATCAAAACCACTAATATATTTGTATAAAAAGATTAATTTTATCATTTTAAGAGTATACTTGATTAAAATTGATATGTATAAAAAGATAAATAATCAGATGAAAAACACATTTTCAATTTTCTATAAAAACCACGTTGAAAATAAGAAAAGTCTTTGGTATTTCGAAATCATTTTATATTAAATTCATTTTTTTAAAACTAGTAGAAAAAATATTTCATAGTAGAAAACATATAGAAATTATGATCTATAAAGAGTAATATGATGGTGTAATAATTTTCTCCAATTAATAGAAAAATAAAAATATATTTTAAAAAATATCTTTATCATTATCATAAATATATCGTGTTACAAGTCACATTCAAAAGCCATTTTCAAAAATGGTGAATTGAAATCATTAAAAACATTTACATATTAAAATAATAATTCAATAATGGATTATTTAAAATTAATAATTATTATCATAATAAATATGTGTCTCAATATAAAAAATTGTATTTTTAGAGGATGAAAAACACTTTTTAATTATTTCAAATAAATTTGTCTAAAAACACATTTTGTAAAAATATTATTAAATATTTCTTTTGAAAAGATATAAAGTTATTCATGAGAACCATAAAAAATAATATACATACTAAAATTCCCATGAATATAGAATAACATTGGATGTAAGTAAATTATTGACCTGGAAGAAAATATTCATTAGTACGAATGGTTGTCATTATTACCAAGGTCACAATTTTATTGTTGGTATCATTTTATTAAAAAAAATTTATATTGATAATGAGAAGAAATTTACCTAGTGAACATTAGGGAAGACCATATAAAATATGAGAATTTAATTATAAATGATTACAAGAAAATTATATTCATTTAGTAATGACTAATACCCAATACCCAATCGATTATAAATTGAGTCAATGATATAATGCCCCGACCCCAGTTACCCTGAGTTGGTGCATTATGTTATTACATATGTATGATCACAAGAAACTCAAATTACAAAGGACTGATCTGTTTAGTATCCTTGGAAATACTAGATACAAATATAAATTTTACATTACATATTGAAATGAAAAACAACATATTAGCTTCATTGAAATCTCTAATATCCCTTAAACTATCCTTGTAGGTCAATCATAATATTCTTTATTACATCCTGGGGGAAAATGAAACATAAAAAAGGGGTGATCATAGATTATTTGTAAGATCAAACATTGTATCAGCATGTATCATAATAAGTAAAAACCATTAGGAAAGATTAAATGCTAAAAACCATGTCTTTTAAACATACTCTTCAGCATAATATGTCAAGAATAAATAAAATAATTCCATTTAAACATTCACATGGATATTATTCTAGTTTAATAATCACATGAAATATAAATAACTAATATCCAAATAAGGAAACACATAATGACAGATATCACAACCATACTGTGAAGGCTTAATGTCAAGACCAATACCATACCTTCAATGCCTTATTCCAAGACCATTAAAATACTATCAAGGCCTTGTTCCAAGAAACTAGTTTGAATCATAAGACCTATTGATGCGTTGTGGGGATATAGCGGTCCATGATCGTCACTTACTAATACCAATGCATTCCACATATGATAAGGATGAAACATAACATAATCAATCGTTTTAAATATTTCATATAAAAAGTTTATAATTTAACCAAAAACCATGATTTGTATTCAAATATCACATCCACATTCAATCATATCATAAAACATGTAATATAATATGGTATATTTTAACATATTAAATCACCCCCAATCAAGAATAATATCCAAAATGTATTTTCACATTGATGAAAATACTCAAATAAATTTATTAGAACACTTCAAGAGAAATATCCCTTTTTAATTTGAAATCATTTCAAATAAACACAATTATAAAAGAAAAAATTTATTTTGAACATATCCCTGTAATATTGAAAGGTATGATTCAAAATGTTAAGGTGACATGATAGTAGAAAAATCCCCTCACCCCGTATAAGGTAAAAACATTCTTTCCTTAATTTGTTGAAAAGTTCATAAAGTACCATATTTGGAAAACAACCAAATGATTCCTTTGAAATATTTTTAATAAAAAGTAAATCATGTGAAAAAATGACTTTAAAATAAATAGGATAATAGTAAAACATTTTATGAAAACATATATATGGTTGATAATGATGTCAGAGTAAATTCTTATGTATAGACAACCTTAGATATTAATGAGATTGTGAAATAAACCCTTACATTTTACATTCCATTAGTCATGGGTGTGTTAAACTTTTGTATAGTGGATAAAGTTTGATATTAAATTATAGCAGAACCATATACATTTTTATGATATCATATATGATCATATTATTTCATTTTGTTAATAGTGTTTCAATATTACCATTATTTCTGGTGTGAAATTATTTATTTTCTCATTCCTATTTTAAAATGTAAGTAATATTTGTTATGAATAAGATGTATTTTATTAAATTCCATAATTAAATTAAGTTAGAAAATTTTATATTTACTCATCATATAAATTATATAATCATACTTGAAATGTTAATGTGGAGAATGAATCTCATCGGCCATGGATACGTTAGGTCGTACGCACGCACGAGTGACGATATCATTCCCTTGATAGTTAAATGGTATATAATTGGATGGTATATTAATTATAACTAATAATTATTATGTTATATCAATTATTTTTATCCATTATACTCATCATTATATCCAGTAAATTAAATTAGTGTTGAATAACAAACTATACCATGACGTGGAGATAATAAGTCGTACGTACACACGCATGGTGATATTATTATTCTTATGATGGATAAAATGAAAAATATTGTATCCCCACGATTATAATAACATCTTATTATATGTATAACACTTGATATATTACATTGATCTAGAAACAACAAATAAAGATGAAGTAGAAGAAGAAATGAACTTTGAATGATGTGATAGAACAAAAACCACTTTTCAGGTATCTTCTTTTGGTTTCCACAAAAGGACTTCCTATAATCACTTTTCTCCAAATGTATAGACTCTAAGATGTATTTAGAGTATTTTTGAGAGGAAATGGTCTTGTTTTTTCTAAAACAAAATTCATTAGATATGTGATTACAAGAGAAGAGTGGGTAGCTTTTATCGGTTAGGGGAGGGGCACCTTTGGAAAGAATTAAAATATTAATTAATATAAATTTATTTTTATATAAAAATTGCTCCATAGTTTATTATTTAGAATATAATATGATTTTGGGTCTAAATAATCTCCAAAAATAATATTTTGAGTTGTTTTTATTTTTTTAATCCAACACATTTTGATTTATCATTATTAAATTTATTAATTTTTTTATTATAAATATTAAATGGTTATAAATATTTACATATGTGGCGTCAATTTACCATAATAAAACAATTTATGAAATTTTTACCTAATATTTTTCAATTAATAAATTTTAAGGATTGTTATGATGTTTAAATAATTTAATTATATGATATTTTATAGAGTATCAATAGTGTCCATTTTGACACTATTAATTTATTTGACATTAAATAAAGTCCATGTAAATGATAAATTAGAACAAAAAATTTAATATACTCCCAACATGTCATATTAACCTATAAATTTTTTTATAACATTAATTAATTATATTTATATTTAATTTAATATTTCTAAAACCATTTATTTGATATTTCAATTAAAAAATAATTACTACTTCGATAATGTGTCATCATTAATGCAAATTATTTAATATCTAAAAATTATAAATAAATTTCAATGATGTATGTAATTTTTTATCCTTGTATATACTACCTATAGTAAATGATTTCTCCTCGTTATCAATATATAAAAATTAATATAATTATATATAATGATAGTGTAACATTTTGTCACATTCATTAATTTTTATTATATGCATGTCATATTCATGGAACGAGGTCATTAAGTGATAAAATTTAGAACCTTAGATGATAAGGGTCGAGCTCAAAAAGATTTTTACTAATTTTAATTTAATTTTATAATATTATTTTTAAATTTCATTACTTGATTTACCTTTAAGAATTGTAATAAAAATAATTACTAGTTTTACTATTCATAATGCCCATAAATTAATATATGCTATTAACATAATTTTTAACCACTGATTATAAATATGGAATCCATTCTTCCTGAATTTAAAAACATAAATTTTAGTGATTATTTTAAAATTATTTATTCTAGGAAAAATGAGAAAAAGGGTTTTTTCTAAAAGTAAAAAATATCAAAATATTGACATGTATTTATATCCAATCTTAATGTGAAAATAATTCCAATGACCAGAATTATATTAAATTTTAGAAATATTATATAATTATAATTTATAAAAAATTAAAATGATAATCAAATATTATAAATAAATTAGATGAAAAATTAATTTGGAAGTAATATACATTATGTTACACCATTCATTAAAATATGATTGTTATTAGGAAAGAACCAAATATTTTACCAAAATAATTTCTAATATACCACTTATAAATAAGAAGTTTATTTTACCAATTGGAACATATTAAAGTCTCGAATATTGGATTTCAAAAGAGTTCACCTTTCAAAGGAGGTAAAATTGTATTTTTTTGACAAAATACTTTTTTATTTGAGAAAATGAATTTTTTTTATATAATTTCTTGTAAAAAAATTATATAAATATTAAAAATATATGGAATATATAAAATTAAAAATTTGTTCAATATTATAAATAACCACTTCTTATATTTTTTTCCATTGTGTCCTCAAAATCAGTGTCATGTGTAGAACAACCAATTAAATTATTAAAAAGAAATGTCTCGTATTTGTTTTGGGTGTTACATTCTCTCATACTTCAATAAAATTCATTCTAAAAATTTAATCATGGGATTGAAATTTATGTGGTTGACATTTAAAATTACCATTTCTAAAATCCCACATCAAAAAAATTATTAATGAGGCCTTTATTTTAAAATAAAGATATGGATGTATGAAGGTTACTAGAAATAACACATACTTGGGTTCCATGTAGGAAAACATAGACATTAATGAAAATGTAACCATAATGTTCTGATATAGAGTGATAGAGTACATTATTAGGAGAAATTTAACAACCAAAAAGCTATAAATCGATGATGATCTAGGGACCATTTTATTTATCCCAAAATAAAGTAGTAGGAAAACATTTTTGGTTTTAGGATCAATTACGTAGTGTTGAAGAATTAATTTACTTCATAGACTAAGAACACAAGGAATCATACTTAATTGAAATATTTAGTTTCATCTTTTAAATAATTCCTACCCAAAACACATATTTCTCTTCAAAAGATAATAAATGGAAAAAAATATATTTACCTAAATCGTATAATGATAAAAATATAAACTTATACCAATTAAATAAATAAAACAATGTTATACTAACATGGGAATTCTGGTAGGCTAGTGGTTTGTGATAAATCCTTGTTTTACTTTGTTTGTGGGTTCAATTACCATGGCATTGTCCAATGAAATGGGTTCTTCAATGACCTGTGGTTTATCCTTTTTCTAAAACTATATTTTTATAACATTAAAGAAATATCATTAGGGAATATTTTATCCTAAAAAATACTACTAATGTACAACTTAATCCATTCCAACCGTATTATTTTTCTAAAATGACTCTATCCAAATTAACATTATAAAAAGATCTATAAATATCCAAACTCAACTATAACATTAGATTCCCCAAATAACATAATGTATCTATTATAGAAAAATATCTTTATAACCTCAAAACCCTAAATGAAATAATGTATGCTTCCAAATCCTTAATGAATAAGTACTGCAATAAAATCTAAAATATAGTAACATATTTCATGAATTAGAAAACCTAAATATATTAATTATTGAACTTCATCTATAGTAGAATAAAAAGCTTGTCCTTGTTTTATTTTCTTATTCTAAGCCATATTTCTTTCATTATTTAGAAAATCATTTTCATTAAGTCCAAAAACATTACAATTATATAATTTCACATTTACACATTCTTTCATTCCCTTACAATCACGAGCCTAGTGACATTTTTCTCTACACTTTTAACAAACTCCAATTCCTTTGATGTATGTACTAGGGTGTTTCCTCCCAAAATTATCACATAATGGAAAATCCTTCATTCCATTTTTACCTTTATCCATCTCTTACTTCATTTTTCTCTTCATTTAATTATATAATTTAATGTCATATGACGTATAATTCCTTTTACATAATAATAACACATGAGACTATATCTTCGTAAGATGAAAATTATTTTGAGACTAGTTCCCATCGAGGGAATGGTATTAAAAATCAGCAAATCAATAAATATTACTTATTGGGTTACATATTTAGTCTAAAACATTCCCCAATAAACTTGTGAAGGTAGCTCTATACATTGCAGCATTCTCATCCTCCTTCTACCTTATATTGAGAAACAACATATCCATTTCTACTCATAGATCACGAGGAAAGTATTTTTCTAGGAAGAGTTATTTAAATTCCATAAATTCCATATTTTCTACCTCTTCATCCTTCTTAATTTTTTTAATTAACAACCACCACTAATCTGCATCTCATCATAGGAGATAGACTACTATAACAACCTTTTCCACTCATTAGTCCCCAAAGAAAGAAACATCTTCTCTAAGGAACTTATCCACTAAAAAGCAACAAAAGGATTTATAGTCCCATTGAATGTTGTGGGATGTTTCCTCATGAATCATTATAACATTGATCCTCCGCATTATGGATCAGGCTTCTCCATACAGATAATGTTATTATTCATAACCTTGGTTAGTTTTCCCAGTTTGGATATATTTTTTCAGTTCCAGTTGTATCACATGGTCCACTATTATTATATTTTATGTGAGGGAAATACATTCATGGTTTTCAGGTGTTGATAAGTTTTCCATTACATCAACTACAAGCTATTTCTAAATAATGACATACACTAGATTAGGATATGAATCAAAATTAATAATTCCAAACTAGTAAAATACATAAAAAATTGAAAATTTTGGGCAAATATAATTGATAATCATAAACATGGTTTCTTTAAGGAAATAGTTAATCATAAATAATTTATAATGTTTTTTGAAGAAAATTAAATTAACCTCAGAATATCCCCCTCGAGTATCAAACCAGTTATGCTGTAAGGCTCGTTGTCGTGTAACTGGATAACCTATGCCAAGCTTGGAACACCTTTTTGGAGTTATTACTCCAAGGTACATCTATGCCAGAACCACTTCCACTTGTAGTATCCAGATAAGGATGTATTTTCTGGGAATAGCCACGTAATATCTACATTAACAAAATTCTAGGATGTTCATCTTTTCTTATCCCCAATGTCTAACTTTTGGTAATATTCCATAATCAATGTTTTTATAAATGTATTTTACAAGGATTGTATTAACCCTCTTATGATACCAACTGTAATTCCCCAACCCCAGTTACCTATATTTTGTGCATTATTTTATTACATTGGTATGATAACAAGAAAATCAAATCCTGAAGGACTGATTCGTTTAGTATCCATAAAAAAACTAGAAACGAACATAAGTTTTACATTACATATTTAAAATGAAAAACAACATATTATCCCGTATGAAAAGTATCATATCCCTTGGATTATCCCTATGGGTCAATCATAATATACTTATTTTCATCTAGGGGGAAAATAAAACATAAAAAGGGGTGAACTCATATGCTTAGTAATGTCATACATTATAGTAGAAGCTATCATAAAAAAGTATAAATTTTTAGGGAAAGGATTAAAACTGAGACACACGACTTTTAAAGATAATGTTCATCATAATATGGAAACAATAAATAAAATAATTCCATTTAAACATTCGAATTGATATTCCACTTGTCGAATAATCACACGTGGTATCATTAACTAATCTCATAATAAGGAAATTCATAATGTTGGAAACCATAACCATACTGTCAAGGCCTCATGCCAAGACCATTACAATACTGTCAAATCCTCCTTCCATGACCATTAACATACTGTCAAGGCCTTGTTCTAAGACACTAGTTTGACTCATGATTTCTACTAATGCATCGATTGTCTATAGTGGGCCCTTCCCATCACATAATAATCCCAATGCATTCTTATACGAAAAGGGTGAAACATAACACAAACATTCATATTAAAAATAGCATTCAAAATGTTAACACATTAATCATAAACCAGAAATGGTAGAAAATTATCACATCCACAATAAAACATATCAGAAAAACTTCAATACAAAATGGAAGAATGTATCCTAATAAATCAACCCCAATCAATCATAAAATCCAACAAAATATTTTGACATAGTGGAAAATACTCTAATAAATTTATTAAAACTCATAAATAGAGATACCATTTTTTACATTGAAAACATTTAAAAGAAACACAATATTAAAAGAAAAATATTTCTTTGGAAAATATCAACTTATCCTTCTAAGGGTAACATTAAAATGTTAAAGAGGCACGATGATGGATAAATCCTCCTACACTGTATTAGTTAAAAAACATTCTTTCATTGTCAAAATGTTCAAAAAGTACCTCATTTGGAAAATGACCAAAAGATTACTTTCAAAACATTTTATAAAACTTAAAACATGGGTAAAAATGAATTTAAACATATATATTATAATAGTAAAATATTTTATGAAATCATGGACATGAATGATAAGGATGTCTAAGTAGATACTAACGTATAAATAACCTTGAATAATAATGATATTTTGAAATTATCCCTTATATTGTACTTTACGTTAGTCGAGGATGAGTTACCCTCCTATATAATGGTTAATGTATGTTATTAGATTATAAAAAACCATATACATGTTTATTATATCATATATGATAATATTATATCATTTTGTTAATAGTGTTTCAATATTACCATTATTTCAGGTTTTGACTAATTCTTTTTCCCCTTCATGTTTTTCCATGTAAGCCTTTTTTTTATTTTTCGGATTCATTTTATTGATTTAAATAATGAATATAAGTTATTAATTATTATTTTTACAAATCATATAAATTTTATAATACTTCATTAATTTTTAATGAGGACAATTAATCCCACCGTGTTGTGTAGATAGTAGGTCGTACACACGCACGAGTGACGATATCATTCAAATGATGGTTAAATAGTGTGGAATTGGATGGTATATTAATTGTAAAGAATCATTATCATGGAATATTATTTATTTATATCCATTATACTCATCATTAAATCAATCCATTTATAATATTCTTGAATAAAAAATTACACCATGACGTGGAGACGGTAAGTTGTGCGTACGCACACATGGTCATATTATTATTTGTATGATTGATAAAATGAGGAATATGGCTTCCCCATGATTATAATAAAATATCAATATTTTTATTATAATATTATTATTACTTTGATATGTAAACAACATAGAAAGGATAAGTATAATAAAAAAATAACTTTGTATGATGTGATAAAATAATTACCTTTTTTTTCAGGTATCTCCTTTTGGTTTGCCCAAAAGGAATCCTTATAATTGCTTGCTACCCAAAGTATGGAATCTAGGATGTATTGAGGGATGTTGGGAGGTTAAAATATTAGGGTTGTTTTAAACCAAAAGTAATTATATGTGTGACTATTATATATGAGTGGGAACCTTTTTTAAGAGATGGACGAGTACCCTTGGAAAGTATTATAAAATTATATTAATATAAAATAATTATTAAATATAAATTTCTCTAAAGAGGATTATTTAGAATATAAGGTAATTATGGATTGAAATCCTCTCAACCAAAAAAATTTAGACATGTTTTGATTTTGTTTTAAGCTTTATCATTCTAATTTATCCTTATTAATCTATTAAATTTTAATATTCTAAATATTAAATAGTTATAAATATTAACTTATGTGGTGGAAATTATCCATAATTGGATAATTTATGAGATTTTAGTCCTTATAAATTTCTATTATTAATTTTGAAATATTTTTTTAATTTTTAAATAATTTAATAATATATTATTTTATAAAACATCAATAGTGTCCATTTTGACACTATTCCTTTATTTGACCTTAAAAAAAATACACACAAAAGATAACTTAGAAAAAAAATTAATAAACTCTAAAAAAACTACTAATTGGATACAAAATTCAGGGATCACTTTAATTCATTTAAATTATATTTCTTTTAATATTTTAAAACCCATTTATTTGTTATTACTATTAATCAAATAATTTTCTCACCACTATTGTGTCATCATTAATGGTATTTATTTAATTTCTAAAAATTAAAAATAAATTTATATGATGTAGGTTCTTGTTTTATCTTTCTATATACTACATATAATATATTTTATATCCTTGTTATCTATATATTATATTTAATAAGCTTATATAAAATTATACTGTGACTTTTGTCACTTCCATTAATTTTTTTTATATTTAGGTAATATTCTTGAGAAATTGATTATTATGTGATTAAATTTAGAACCATATATTATAAGGTTATAATTTAGTCTTCTTACATAATTTTGATAGGGTTTTTGTTAATTTTATTATGTTATTTTTATCTTTTATTAAAATATTTAACTTTAACCATGGTAATAAAAATAATAAACAATGTTACTCTTTATAATTCTAAAAACCAAAGTATCCAATTAAAATCATTTTTAATAAATGGATTAAAAATATGGAATCCATTATTTATGATTTGAACCCCAAAATATTTAGTAATTAATGTAAAATTAATTCCATTTGTAAAAAATGAGAAAAAATATTTTTTATGTGAAAATCCTCAAAAGAATGACATGTGTTTATATCCAAATTTAATGTAAAAATAATTCAATTTACCAAAATTATATTAAATTAAAAAACATAATCTAATTAAAAACTAAAATTAATTTAAATTATAATGAAAAAATATAAATAAATTAGATGAAAAAAATGTTTTGAATTAAATTGTAGTATTTTCACAATTTATTAAAGTATGAAAGATAATCGAAAAACCCTTCAGAATATTACCAAACTAAATTTTTATGTTCATATTATAATGAAAAATTTTATTTTTTCAAATAGATCAAATAAAATTATAAAATATTGGATTTCAAAAAAATTCTCCATTAAAAGTCAGTAAAACTGTACTTTTTCAAAAAAACATTATTTTATTAAAAAATTGTAATTTGTTATTATATAATGTTTCAAAAACAAATGAGATTAATATTAAAATTATATGGAATATATGAAATTCAAAATTTAGTTAATATTATTCATACCACCTTCTTAAACAGCTAGTTGTGGTGTGCTCGATCATGGTATTGCGTGAATCACAAGCAAATGAATTATTAAATGGTAGAATATTGTTGAAGCTTGGGATGTTACAAATGAAACTATTACTAAATTTATAATAGAAGAATCAAATGATCATGAGAGGAAAATCACAAAATAGACATTAAAATATCAGGTAATATAAAATATTTTCATATGTGAAACAATTTTGGTACTAAATAAAATATATAATGGTAATTATGGTGAACATTAACCAACATGTCCCATATTGTTAAAATTAGGAAAAGAAGTTATTACCTTGTTTCTCCACATTGTCGAATGCACTCCAAGATCCTGCATAATAATAAAAAATATCTCCACCACCTATTTTAGAAAATTTCAAAATACTTAATCCATTATAATAATAATTTAAAATTATTCTATTGATGAGTTTAAATTAGTCTATTTTTTATTTACAATATCTATTGTGAGTAAACTTTGTCATTCTAAACTAGCTTCATAATAGATGTTTTTTTCTTAATTATTCTTAGAAATTTCATGATAACCATGTTGTTATGGTTATTTTTAAAGAAGTTTGGAAATAAATTATGTTGTTTAAAAATAATTTAGGAGATTTTTAGGCATTATACTTGATGATGAAATTGATAACAATCATCTTTTGGTAATTTCTGATGAAAAAGGTTTTTTTAAATTATTGAGTTTAATAAAAATGTTACCATTCTGGATCCATTAAAAATTATTTTTTATATTTCTAAAATCTTATTACATTAATTATTTTCCATATTCATCCATGGTATAAATTTATTACATTGTTCTAATTTATTATTAAACCGACTAAAACATGAACATGTGAGGAGTAATAGAAGATTATGTGGTGGTTTTATTATATTGTAATTATGAAATAATCATAATTATATTATTTAATACTTATTAGTGTGATATATCATATTTTCTAAGAATTATAAGTCATTTTGATTGATATAATAATATTATATATTGTGAATAATATTTTTATTTCTTCATAGTTTAATAGTTTATGATAATAAGTTATATAACTATAATTTATTATTTATATCATTAATATTTTATTAAATCTGTATTACAATAATATTATTTAGATCAAAAAATAATATTTATCCATTAAACCCATTCTCATTACCATCCATTTAAGGCGGTGATGAAATAAAAAATAGAAATTGATAGTTCCATGGTGGTGGTGGTCAGAACATACGAATAAATAATTATTTCATTTTAAAAAGATAGAATAAAATCTATAATATGGTTTATCATTATTGAATCTAATTTGTATCCTAAATTTCATATTTTTACATTAAATTCTATATTAGTGTCATCCTTGTATGGTATCAAAGAAAAAAAAATGTTGTGATGTGGAGGAGGTAGTTTATACAACATGTTATTCGTGTTTTCAATTTTTTTAATAAAAAATGTGAGAGTGATTAATACTGGATAAATAATTATAATTACATATACATATAATTGTGATGATTATTTATCATTTAATATGGTTTAATATAATTTTAGGATAAAACTGTGAAAATTAAAATAATGGAAATGATAAAGGATTTATTAGAAATTTATATCTCTCTTCATAGATTATATCCATTACAAAGGGGGTTAATCCATTGAGAGATAGCCTTTTGAGAATACAAGAACCTCTTCAAGGTAGATATTAATGTTTTGTACTATTTTTTATATATATTAATATGATCTATTTATGTTGTGTTTTTAGGGGAAATGAGGAGAGGAGTGCCCCTATTATAGGTGAAAATGGATATATTTTTTTTAAATACCCAAAAAATTTCAATAATGTGAAGTCACTCTCGACAAAAGAGGCTCTAAAATTGAAAAAAAATTGGGCATGAGATAAGATCAATAGAAACTTCAACTATTAAATTAGGAATTTTTTAACCTGTTAGTCCCTTTACAACTTAGTTTATACATTTTAACCATTTTTATTTTCACCACAGTAACATTTCTTTACCTTTGTAAATTGGCACAACCAATTTCAATGATTCCCATTCTATGACTCCCCAAGCCTACCTTCAATAGGAAAATGGATGGAAATTAGGGCCAAGTAAAAATATAACTGACTTATGAGACCTTATCATAAGTACTTATACACACAGACACACACACAACTACAAACCTATAAGATGATTAAATGTAAAAACTAAACAAAAATATTGGAATACATCTAAATACCATAACAAGAGTAGGAAAAGATGTAAAATAGGGTAAAGTGGGCCAAATAAAACCCACCAACAAGATTCTAAATCAAAATTCACACCATAAATAGAAAGTGGCTAGTTTTTGAAAGTCATGGGAATATGCCTCGGTCTATCTGCTCTCACTATGAACCATCAAGTCCTGGTCCATCTACGAATATATCGAAAGGTCAGTTGATTTCACAATAAACAACCTATGTTGGGAAAGATAATATAAGGGTGAGTATAATACTTATTAGTAGGAAACCACAAAAAATCATACAACAAATGAAACATAGATATCTCTACATAGGGATATGTCTAGAATACATATAAAAAAATGACTATATATTCTCAATAAAGAAACATAATATAATGGTAAGTCACAACTTTAGAATACTATCCATAGGATTCCAACTCAAATGATCCACAAATCACTCATCCGAGAGAACACGCTCCAGAGTATGATAACATGAATTACATCCATCTGAGAGGTACTTCTTTACAGTTCTTGTCATGTGGAAAAACATGCTGATGGATTAAAAATTATATGATACATAGATGAGGATCACTATATTGGCCATAGTGTGATTATAGTAACTCAAACTAGATTATACCCCTAACTAGAGGATCAACACATTCATAGAGATAGTCCTGTAGATACCAATAACTTCACCTAGGGCATGAAGATGAATAGAGATTCTCACTCAAGGCCTCTCAGATAGATTCAAACAATTATGTCCAGGAATTCCTGCTAAAGGGATCATAGTACATGGAGTTGGAAAAACTTTTATTCTAATATTCATGGAATGGATCATGGGAAATAACCTAACAAAATTTTTCAAAGATATTTAGGATAGGATATCGAAGATATGTATAAAGAAGTGCACAACGTGTAGTAGTGGTCACATGCCATATCCCTTGACCTTGGGTCATACACTTGTAAACGTCATCTCTATCATGTTATGTATGTGTAGTACTACATGATGTGTAGGATTCCCATGTAGTCTACCCATGTTAAAGAACACAACTCCAACCTTTGTATGTATTCCCATGAACTATTACATGGCTTAGCCCATGTACTTGGTCTAGTTTGTGTCGTGTGGGGGAGAACACGCCATGTAGGAAGGTCATGTTCTCTACCATTTGTCTGTGTATTTCTCAAAGTAATCTATGTATATATTGTGATGGAACACATGGTTTTAGGTTTTTCTACGAATTTTTTGACGTATACCTCCCTTAGGAAACCCTTGTCACCGCTTAAGGGTCCCCACATGCTATGTAATCCCAGATTACATGGCATATGGATCAGAAATTTCCAGAATCATAGGTTCTTCCTCTATGTGTCCCAACCGATGCTCTGATATTCACCTTTCCTTTATATTTTATATAGATCCTTGTTGAGTAATTACATCAATGAGTCAAAAATATTTCTTTATTTTATCCATTTTAAAAATAATATTGTCTCCATTCTTCACTGTGCACCGAAGAACCTGAAATTCACTGTCAACCATCATGAGATTCATTTCCACTTTAATCGTTGAACCACTATCATTTCGTTTAAATCCCAAATCTATGATATCAATTCATTTCTCCATGAAATGGGTCATAAATGATTTATCAATTGGGATAAGTGGTGTCACAAGGCAAAAGATGAATGCTTACGATGAACGATGAATGGGGGGATAAAAGCACAAGATTTGATTAGATGAAAGGACCTCAATCTATATTTTGGTGGATCTTGATCTATCGTAATTATAATGATATTCAAAAAAAATATCACAAAGATAATTATACCTTCAAAACCCCAAAATATACCCATCCCATAAGGCTATTGAACAGTTGATGTATTTGGTGATTCGTCCATCTTCATCATAAAAATCCAGAATGAGGATGAATCTAAATAAAACACACTCCTAAAATCAATTACGATCAATAACTAATGAATAATGATGTGATGTCATTATTTGGGAAAGATCTCTCAAATTCGAGGTGCATCGCTCATTGTTTCATGATCAAGTCATATTTCACCAAAGGGGAATCTTTCGACACTATCCAATAGCTCTCCATTGTCTCCAAGGTTATGCAATTGAACTGAAACTTCTCCATAATCATCTATTTAAACACTATCAATTGTTGCGTCAAAAAAATTGGAATTAAATAATTTATTCATTTTCATTTCTGCAATTAATTTTCATCAAATTCCCCACTCCTACTAATGTTATGTTGCATATAATGTAAAACTTATATTCTAAACCCAACAGTTCACTCTGATTTTTTATCTGGGTTCTTGTTTATATGTTATTCAATTTTTTCAAGAAAAATATGTGTTTATAGTATTTAATATATCAAATATATATCAAACGTTGTTTCTGATGATAATGGGACTCAAAATCACATGTCATCTCAGTGCATGGTCTCAAAAATAATTCAGAAAATATCAAAAAATAATTCAACGACAATTAGATATATTACATTCTCCACACATTTGGGCTTTAAAATCCAAAAAATTCATAATAATGGCTACTCCAAAAGATGAGGGCATTGATAAAAAATCAGATACTCGCCCTCTCATGTGCGCTCTGGGAGATTCTTGTTCTGCCGGTGGACATGTTCTGAAGGAATCTACAACCCATGAAGGATCCTCTCATGCTGATTCTTGATCTATATTGGGTACTTAGAAAAATTCTCTCAATCCTCAATGTTTAGTTCATCCCAATTTATAGCATGTGATGAGTCATTCATGTACCTCCTCAGTTGTGACATATGGAAGATGTCGTGTACCCAAACTAACTACAAAGGTTTAACTAAGAGGTATTCCACCTCACCCACTCTATAGAATAACTTTAAAGGGATAATGAACAACAAAACATCTTGCTTCCATGGCCAAAATTTCACAATCCACATAGAGGTGAAAACCATAGGAAAACATGGTCTCCATCCATGAACTCAAAATTCATATGTCTCACTTCAGTATAAAACTTCTAATGGATCTGTTTAGTCTTCATTCACTCCAGAATGATCTAAACCATCTCGGTAGTTTGTTTCACAAATTTGGTCCCATGAGTGTTGACTATCTTAGGCCAGTGTAACAAGTTGTTGACCTGAAGGGTCACCCGTATAAATCACTAAATGGTTCCATGTAGATTGTGGAATGTTAAATTTTTTTGTATGAAAACACAACCAGTGGTATGTCATTCTTCCATTTACAACCAAATTTCAACATGTAAGTACATTGAAATTCCTCTGGAAACAGAATGGCATTCTCAGTTTAACAGTCAGTTTGGCGGTGAGAGGTTGTGCTCAAGGTTATCTGGGTCCAAAATGCCTCTGATAAACCTTTCTACAACTGTTACATAATGTGATCATCGTGATTAGAAACAATCATTAATGGAAGTCCATGGAGTCGAACTATTTTCTATATGTAGAGGTGTCTCTAGATCTTTACTGAACCATATTCTTAGATAGCTCGGAATTGGACCGACTCGGTGAGTTGGTCTACGATCATCCAGAAGGTATCATGTACCATGGACATACATGGCAATATTGTCATGAAGTCCATAGATATCTCCTCTAAATTCCATAATGGATCTTTAAGGGGTTGATGTAAACTCATTGGAACATGGTGCTCAGCCTTCACTTGCTCACAAGTAAGGCATCCAGTGAAAAAAATATGAAACTCATTTCTTCATTTCTAGAAACCAAAAAAGATGTTGGAGGTCACAATACATCATTACATTCTTGTATGATATTCTAAAGGAGATGTATGAAACTCTCACAATTAAGACATCCATGCTTTTCCCACACTTAATTTCGATAAGAGAAGAGGTTTAACCACCATCGATTGAATGTATGATTATCCATCTCCATACACGATGGATAACTACAATAATCCCAACTACTATAACATCTCATTCAAAAACTGTGAGAAAGATCTCAGGCTGGGAGAACCTAATACCACATTCTCCATCCATGAGTATAGGAAATTACATAGTTTTAATCCTAGAGTACCACTAGAAATCACATTTAACTCAATTTGATATCCTTCTGAGTGAAGATATACATGAGAAAGTTATGATCAGAGTAGATGATTAACTTCTGACCCATTAGATAGTGTCTCTACATATTCAATGTGATGAATAACACTAATAACTCAAGAGAGTGGGTCACATAGTTGTACTCATGTGGTCTAAACTAGCAAGAACCATAAGTGGTCACTACTTGTGTCCGCATCATAACACAACCATGACCAGTTACTGATGCATCAAAGAGAATTATATACACGACACCTACCTCTAAAAATATCAAGACATGATCACTCATCGTAGACTACCTCAACTTCCAGAAATATAGATGAAACCTTTTCATACACATAAAGGGATGCCTCATTCAAATAAAAGCTATCATGGGTGCTGATATGCTGCAGAAACCATGTTTTAATCTCAAGTAATACCATTCTAACCAAAGTAATATACATACCTTGGTCACACTCTAGGTAGATCCCATGTTAACACTTCATTGAACATGTCTTGGAGCACTGTCACTCCATCCACATGATAAAATGTCTCAGAAAGTGGACCACCTGTATGAAAAACTGACACATATACAGATTTTGGTAAATCTGGTTCTCGTAGAGTATGTCTAGAACCATCCTCAAGTGTGATGCGTACTTCTCCTAGACATCGAGTGCACAAGGATATAATTGATGAACACGACCAAAAACAGGACTAAATAATGCAGAAATATATGATTCCTGATTACCTTGAACATTGGTGGGGAATTATTCATTACAAAAGGAATCTCTAAGTACTCATAGTGACTATAGAGACATTTGAATGTTGTATTAGGTATATCCTCATCCAGTACACATAGCTCGTGATAGACTCACCTGGGGTCAACCATCTAGAACTATATCACCCCTCTCAACTACTCAAATTTGTCATAGATCATTGGTATTGGATACGTTTTCTTTGTTTTCACCTAATTCATGAACTGTTAGTCCACACACAACCTCAAGCTCCCATATTCCTTTTTTAAAAACAAAACTGGGGCTTCCCTGGGTTAAATGATGGGTCTAAGAAAGCCCTTCCTTTGTGTGAACTCTAAATGAACCCTTCTCTCATTAAGAGGTGTGGGATCCATCTGATATGATGGGGAAAATATTAGTGCATTCCTAGTGTATTTGAATAATGCATAAGTCTACCACTTGTTGGGGTGGTAAACCTGGAACATCTTTGAGGAATACATCATCGTACTCTTCCAACACTACATGAAACTAGAAAATCATCACATCCACTACCCTATGGGTCAGTATAGACAATTAATGAGTATATGGATGCACCTTCCTATGCACAATTCGGTCCTATGGTGCCTAGGATTCATTTTCACAAAAAAAGGAAGACTTGGTTCTATCAATGTGGAAACACCACACCCTTCTCCTAAACTTGTTAATCTGGGCATGGAACATAGATGAACAATCCATAACAAGAATAATGTTGTGAATACTTGAGGATAATACAATGCTATCCCATTGCAAACTCTCACCTCCAAGAATTAGGCCACATATTCCATAGAATTGTGTTATCATTTAGCCTTCTTGAGTAGGGGTCTCTACATGTAAGGGTTGAGTTAATGGTTCGACCAAAATCTCTATGTATAGAGGAAAATATGTAGAAAGGAATTAATGATGAGAACTGGTGCCTATCATTACTATAAATAAATTATAAAAGCCCCAGATCATACCTTGAATCATTCCCATAGCCTCAAGTTTGTAATCTTTAATCGCCAAAAGTTGTCCCCTCCCATGTCCTCTAGTTCCTTAACCTTGCATCGACCACCTATGGGTAGTGGTAGTAAGAAATAGAATCATCAACCACCTAATTATTATATCCTAAATATTCTTCCATGTACCCAAACATGTGAACCTACATTCTCCTTCCTCTCTCTCTACCTCAGTGGCTTATCAACGATTTCTCTATCTGATGTACCGCAAGTAAGTCAATATGGGAGAGATGTCTCATGTCATCACATGAGTAGCACTACCTCTCTATGGGATTAATGGACCTATTCTTTAAGAAATTAATGGTTGATCCTCTATCATGGGACCTCCTCCTAAAATATCTCAAATGTCTAGGTCCTTGTTACCAAAGTCAGATCCCTATTTCCAAGGTTGCTGCTACAACTTTCCCACTATTGACACCAACTGGATGTATCTACTCAGCCATGAAACTCTCAATCACCAAAGCTCACTCTAGAACCCAACATAGGGAGGATTGAACATATGGATATCATTTGATTGTATTTCTCTACATAGACCTTTATTTACGGTCCGATTTTGAAACAACTAATCTCAAACTATATCCATCGAGTACCTTGAGATGCTGGTAAACCACAATGAAAACTCTTCCACTCTAAAGATTCCATTCGGATGCTGCAAAAGATCCTTGATACATGCAACCCTTAGCATAGATACTTAAAACTCCTCTCTAAAAGCTTTATCAAAATATTTATATAAAAGAGTCTCCTCATCATAAGACTTTTTAAATAAACCCTACTATCACCCTATAGACTCATGAAGAATGCGCTCTGTTAAGACCACCATATGATGTACTGGTTTCCCGAAAATATAGAAAACATTGGTCACCACTTCATGCTAGTCCTCAACCATCTGTGGGTTTGGATCACCTAGGAACCTAAGGATTCTTTGTATCTGAATCTCATTAAGAACACTTAGCCTAAACACATCATCCATTTCACTATGGGTACCATGTGCTGCTCTACAGGTGGTATGGTTGGTGCACCACTTGGAGGTAACATCTAATGGACTAGTCCTTGAATCAATACCTGAACAATGAGGGGTTCATCCTTGTGATAATCTTGTTGGATCCAAAATGGTATATATAGTGGAGGAATATTTAAATTTAACAATATGTTCCATAGTCCATGATTAATTCTAGAGATATGACTCAAGAAGGACATGGAAAGACAACCCATTCCTATATGATGCATGTACCATTGTTTTCCCTACAACTAGTATTACCATGTATTGATTCATTATTTAGGTGATAATAGTACTAGTGTTTGGATATGTCTGTTGCCACACCAATACTGGAGCCTTTGGCCTGGAGTCCAAAATTGAAACACTTAACCTGGTTACCCCAATCCAATATCATAGTCTCTCGGTCTTATGGTAGAACCGAATAGCTCTGATACCACTATATCATGACCCATCCTAGTGGGGATCTTATAATTACTCTCCAGGAATGCCTCTAATAGGATAGGGGATGGATACTAGAACTAGGTAGACATATCATTGACATGGGAAGCCATATCCTATGAACCTAGACACACATCTCCAAGAATATAAAATGTTGAAATGTAAAATTTGAACAAATATGCATGCATACGTCTAAATCGTATAACTAATGTATGACATGAAGTAAATGAAGGTAAAAAGAGCTAAATAAAATCCCATCATAGAGCCTAAAATACAATTCCAACCTGAAACAGTAAAGGAATGATGTCTGAAAGCCATTAGAACAAACCTCGATATGTTTGGTCTCACTAAACGTCGGATGGTTCCTGTCTATCTAGGGATCTATTTAAAGGTTAGTCATATGAAAAATTCACAACACGTGTTGGAAAATACCGTGTAGGGGAGTGTATAACAATACTCAGAAGGACACCCCAAAACCATGTAGCATTCAACTACAAAAATACAGTCAGCTCAACATAGGTATATATCTACAATATATGTAACATGAATACCCATATATGATCAATAAAGACACATAGTCTTAAGGTAAGTCACAGTAGTAGTATACTAGTCGTAGGATCCCAAATCAAAGGATCTATGATCAACTCATTCGGTTGAACACACAACTGAGACTGATAGCACTAATGATATATTTCTAAGATGTACTTCTAATCGGTTCTTGTGATGAGAAAAAACATGATGATGGTCCGTATAGAATATGATAAATAGATGAGGATCACTACTAGGGCTATGGTGTTATACCATTACCACAATATAGATTTACCTTCTATGTAGAGGATCAGATATTGCATAGTGTTGGTCATATTGATACCGACAACTCCATGTTGGGCATAAAGATGAATAGAGTATATCACTGTAGGCCTCTTGGAGGGATTCCAATGACTCAATCCATGAAGTCCTACTAAAGGGATCATTATCTGTTGAGAAGGAAATGACACCATACCAACCATTAGTGAAAGGATAAGGAGAAAAAACCCTAATGAGACTTTTCTAAGATACAAAGGAAAAAATATACAAGCCATGTATAGAGGATTACATTTCATATAGTAGGGGTCACATGTTGTGTCCCCTGACCTCACTCCATACCTATATAAACAACTTGTGTCTGGAGTCATGTTTGTGTAGTACTAAAAGGCATGTATACTTACCATGTAGTCTACCAAAGTATTAGTACATAGATACAACTTATATACATATTCCCATGTACTAGTACATGTCTTAGTGTGTGTACCTAGTCCAATCCATGTCGTGTGGAGGAGTATACGCTGTGTTGGAAACTCATGTACACAACCACGGGTTCATGTATTCTCCTAATTACACATGGGGTATTCGGGGTGGGACCACATTCCATGTGGGTTGGGACATTTGTTGTGTGATGTATAACTCACTTCAGAAACCCTAGCTGCCCCTCATGAGGCCATACATTTAATGTAATCCCATATTACACATTGTGTGGATTTTGATTTTCTAAACTCCCTCATTATTCCACCGCATATCTTAATCGATTCCTCGAACATCGATATGGTTGTATCAATTCCAAAAAAATTTAGACCAAGATTCTTCGAGTCATGCCATCAATGAATCAAAAACATTTGGGCCTTTGAACCACTCGTAAAACAAGATCATCATTGTTCATCATAGCACGCCGAAGAACAAAGAATATGGTATCAACCATTGTACGATTCATTTTCACTTCCATCCCCACACCACCTTCATGTCATATTGCACCCAACTCTATGAAATCATATCATCACTCCATGAAATAGGTGGGAAATGATCGATCCATTCAGATTATTTGTGTCTTGAGCGAAATAGAGAATGCCCCTGATAAATGGTCAACCAGGGGAGAAAATCCCAAGAACATATTAGAGGAACAAAGCATGATCGATGTTCATGTCGATCCTGATCCATCACTATTAAAACAATAATACAAATAATTAAATAAAATTATAGTTATCTCAACAAAACCCTGAAAATAAGCCCATATTGTAAGATGACCAAACCGCGAGTCAATGTATTCATTCATATAACCGTCCTCATTATAGAAATAATGAAAAGTGATGAAATTAAAATAATAAACATGACCTACCTCAATTTGTATCAATCAATAATTCATAATGATGCAATTTCATTGTCGTTAGAAAGATTCCTCAAATCCGAGGTGTGTCGATTAGCGTTCCACAATATGATCACCATTTTCTAAAGAGGAATCCATCAAAGCTCTCCAACAACTCTCCAACATATCTAGGGTAATACTGATATTCCTAGAAATTATCAATGATTATTTATTTAAAGACCAAAAATCTACGCATCAACACAATAGGAATAAAATAATTTATTCAATTATTTTATTCATTTTCATGCTCGTGATGAATTTTCCACGAACGACTAGTACTGACTAATGTTAAGTTTTTCCTATGGTAAAACTCACATTATGAGCTCAATGCAGCCATTAGATAACATATCTATGCACCAGATTAGATTTTATTCTACTCTTGTAGTAAAAATACATGTGCCTTATATTTAATATATTTAATATATTTCAAAAAACTCGTCCAGACACACCGGGCCCCATAATGTAAGAACCCGAGTTTTTCAAAACTGTTCAAAATCCGGCCCTATTTAAACTCTTGATTGGTTATTGGGATGTCTGGAAAATATGGGTGGTTTCTGGAAATTTCCAGACTACACGCCGTGTACTTTAAGTACACGCCGTGAATGAGTTACCCGAGTGACCGGCCGTGTGCTCACTGAGAACATGTCGTGTGATGGCTGTGTAGAACTTTCTTATTACACTGTGTGTATTTATAGACATTCCATGTATCCCTTACCCGTGCGAGGCCAGGTACATGTCGTGTGGTTCCCGATTGTAAATTTCCATCTATAAGGCAGGTAGCCTTCCTTGACACATCGTGTACCCTTGCCCCGTGTAGCGGCCGAGACCCTGGCCGTATGCTTACCGTGTACCCAATTGAAGCTGTGTGCTGGACTCCGCTTAAGTCGGAGTACGGAAACACATATACACGGTGTGTACTTTGGGAATACATGCCATGTAATTTTTTTATTTGATCGTTCAGAGCATCGTTGAGTCTCATTCTCATAACCATCTTCTTCTCCCCCATAGGATGAACAGTTCATCCGAAAAACACCGAAAACTCAAACCCTTCTAAAATCTCAGTATGACCTCCATTCATCGATCCGTCGGTGGCAGCGGGACCGCATCGGGGAGGCTAACCCCATTCACCATTCTTCATCATTGATTCCTCACATGTTCCTCCGCAGATTCCATCCGAGTGGAATTTCCGGACTTGACGGAAACGCAGATCTACTGTGATTCAGTCCGATTCAGAGGCTGATATCAAAGGAGTGTCATCGTACGAGTACGAGGTAGGTGGTGCATTCCTTCATTAGTGTTTTCAGAGACTTTTGGGGGTTTTGACAATTGGGCGCGACGTCGGGTGTTGAGAGAGACCCTGTTTATTTGTTTTTATTTAATTATATGCATTGTGGAATGCCTCGGTGTATTCCCTAACCCTATTGCGATTGAGAGAGACTGGGTTAGAGGTCGTTGCTTGTTAAGGGCAATTCGGCCGGGGGTGCCTAAAGGAGTGTGAATTGGACCGTTGTTTAAACTGTTGTGTTATAACTGCTTGTTGAATGTCTCTAGTGAAACTGTTCAGGTTAATTGTTAAATTGTGAATGAGTTAGGTATTGGTATGGGATATCACAAGTAATGAAAATTGATTGTTTAGTAATTGCCTATTTAAAGTGATGTGTCCATGTATGACTATACAATGTGTGATATTTCCTGTGATGAACTGCTTGATGTGTTGGGTATGGCCCGAATATTTTTTGAGTGATGAGAATCACAGGTTGGGGCACTGGCTCAGTTTACATTGGGTGGTTGCTACCATGGGATTGGGTGTCATGGACGTCGGCTGAGGCAGTTGGATTGTCGGGTTGGACTTTGGCCGGGTTACATGGATGGGGAGGCCATCATACATGAGCGACAGGTTCGTAGTGGCACGAGGTGTCAGAAGGGTTGTGGCATGGGACATACTGAGGTTATTACCGCTCACCGCGTACTTTTGAGTAGTGTGCACACAGATAGACTCCGAGATGAGGTGGTACGACCACTCGCTGGGTAGAGGCCCCCAGTAGATGCGGTTAGGTATATTTGGTTTGGGGGTGCTTTCCATAGGAATCCAAGTGGAATGTGAGGAGCCTTCGAGAGACAGCTTTGAGGCGGTCAGGTTGGGGGGGGGGGGGCAGAGGTTCATCGTGATTTGAGGGTAGACATCGCTGTCCCTCCGGTTATCCTTTGAGGTTAGGTATCGTTGATCCTCCGAATGTTGTGCCATGGGAAGGTTGAGATTTGGAGCTGGGTTACGATGGTCGGGCATGCCTTCGGGACGTCTGTACTTGAGACACATGGTGTCAGGTGGCATGAGGTGTCGGGCTGCAGATCATACTTTCCAGCATTGGCCGAAGCAGGGGACATTTCCTGCTGGCTGCTGAGCACCAGTGAGTTCTTTTTTTACTTTTGGGCATTGCACTGTTTACTATTTTTCTTATATAAGCATGTCTTCCTAAACACTTATATTAGGTACTCACCTCTGGGTGGTATCTAACTGAGACTTGTCTCACACCCTACAGGGGACCTTCGGGATGCATGTAGACTTTATGAAATTGCGTGCAGGTAAAGGGTCAGCCTCATGAGCTGGACTTTAGTGCTTATTGACATGGAGACTAGCACAGACCCTCAGGTTGTTTCGTACTGGAGTTATATGTTTAGTTTTCTGTAGTAGCATCAGCATGTTTACCTTATATTTCTGCTACTACTGGTTAGTCATTGGCGCCGTTATATATGTATTTATTTTTATGAATTTCTTGGATGCAGGCTTGGTTGTTTTACCAGTTATTATAGTTGATTGCTGGCATGACGTTCTATTTACTTTCCGCTGCGGTTGTTTTTATATTGCTTCCGCTGTTTATTGTTATTGAATGTGTTTCTGCTATGCGGTTCTGGTTCGAGTCTGCTGAGTCATTTATTTCCACTGCATATTTAGTATTATACTCGGACCTATACCATTTTATTCCTCCGTGAGGGTATAGCCTCCCCACTATACCTATCAGGACATTGCTGGTAGTCGGTAGCCTTTGGCGTTTAGGGGAGGTGTGCCTAAGGTAGTGACATCTGACCCGTTCGACACTGTTCGGGTGGCTGGCGGGGTTCGGGTCGTTTCAAAGTCGTTTCAGAGGTTGGTTCAGGTTCAGTAACATGAGAGGGTGGCTGAGGTTCAGCTGCACGCGGAGGACGTGACAGGGACAGTAGGACCCAGCTGAGGGGTCCATGGACGGAGACTAGGGCAGCACCGTAGGGAGGTCAGGCATCAGGCAGTCGTGCTTTATGCCAGGTGCACGCTGTGGAGCTGCCAGTGTTTGAGCAGGCTGGAGAGCCGACGACAGTGGAAGGTACATCGTGGGTGTGACCGTGAGTTTCTTTAATTTCTATTGGCATGGACTCTTGAGGATTGTCTGGTTGAGTGCACAGGCTACACATGATACTTGTGGACTGACTACATGCTAGTTAGTGGTATTGGTATCATATCAGATGCGTTTTATGTTTTATATATATATTTGAGATGCATGGCAGCAGGAGCATCAAGGATACATGTTACTTGAGGTGACGTGGGAATCAGGGCATTGTGGATGCGGGTTGCTTGAGATGCATGGAACCAGGTTTGAATTGAGAATCTATTAGATGCAGGACCTCATGGAGGTGGACGCTGATGCGGCGAGAGATACGTTGGGTGTCAGAAGCGACACTTGAGCACCGAGGAGGTGTAGGGGTGACGATGCATCACGGGAGGACCATGGGTACGGGAAATAGGTCATTGGGGCTTGTTGTTTATTTGTTTTCTTTGAGCTTTGTTCGGGATGGGACCGAGTAGGTGATTCCTAAGGTGGGGAGCCCTTTTTAGGAATTTAGCAAGAACCTTGAGACCGGGGTAGTCTTGGTTGTTTAACCGGAATGGGAATGTTCGGTGCCATCTCCTGGTTTTGTTTGGTAGCTTGGGGATGAGCTACGTTAAGGTGGGGAGTTTTTAAGAACCCAAGTTTTTAGAAACGGGTCAAAACCCGGCCTTGTTTAAACGCTTGACTGGTTTTTGGGAAGTCTGGAAAATCTGGTTAGTTTTTGGAAATTTCCAGACTACACGCCGGGTACTTTAAGTACATGCCCTTTATGAGTTACCCGAGTGACCGGTCGTGTGCTCGCCGAGTACATGCCGTGTGAAGGCCTTGTAGAGATTTCCTACTACACGACGTGTATTTATAGACACACCATGTATCCCTTACCCGTACGAGGCCAGGTACATGTCGTGTGGTGCCTAGGTGTAAATTTCCATCTACACGGCGTGTAGCCTTCCCTGACACACTGTTTACCCTTGCCCCATGTAGTGGCTGAGACCCTGGCCGTGTGCTGACCGTGTACCTAGTCCAAACCGTGTGATGGACTCCGCTTAAGTCAGAGTATGGAAACACATATACACAGAATGTACTTTGGGAATAGACCTCGTGTACTTTATTTTATTTGATCGTTCGGAGCGTCGTTGCGTCTCATTCCCATAACCATCTTCTTCTCCCCCTTTAGACGAAGAGCTTGTCCGAAAACCCCGAAAACTCAAACCCTTCCAGAATCTTCGTACGACCTCCGTTCTTTGATCTGTCGGTGGCAGCAGGACCACATCGGGAGGCTAACCCCACACACCATTCTTCATTCTTTATTCCTCACCTATTCCTCTACAGATTCCATCTGAACAGAATTGTCGAATTTGATGGAAATGCAGATCTACCATGATTCAGTCTGATTTTGAGGTTGATATCAAAGGAGTGTCATCATACGAGTACGAGGTAGGTGGTGCATACCTTCTTTTGTGTTTTTGTAGACTTTTGGGGGTGGAAACCTTTGGTCATGACGTCAGGTTTTGAGCGAGACCTTGTTTTTTTTATTTAATTATATTCATTGTTGAATGCCACTGGGTATTCAATAACCCTATTGCGATTGAGCGAGACCGGGTTAGAGGTCGTTGCTCGTTTTGGGCAATTCGGCAGGGGGTGCCGAAATGCGTGTGAATTTGATCGTTGTTTAAACTGATGTGTTATTACTGCTTATTGAATGTCTCTAGTTAAACTCTTCAGGTCAATTGTTAAATTGTGAATGAGTTAGGTACTAGTATGGGATAGCACAAGTAGTGAAAATTAACTGTTTAGTAATTTCCTGTTTAAAGTGATGCTTCCAAGTATGAATATACAATGTGTGATATTGCCTGTGTTGAACTTCTTGTTGTGTTTGGCATGGCCCAGTTATTTTTGAGTGATGAGAATCACAAGTTGGGGCTTTGGCTCAGTTTACATTGGGTGGTTTCTACCACGAGATTGGGCGTCATGGACGTCGGTTGAGGCAGTTGGACTGTCGGGTTGGGCTTTGGCCGGGTTACTTGGATGGCAAGGCCATCAGACTTAAGCGACAGGTTCGCAGGGGCACGAGGAGTCAGAAGGGTTGTGGCTTGGGACATACTGAGGTGATTATGGCTCACCGAGTACTTTTGAGTAGTGTACACACAGATAGACTCCGAGATGAGGTGGTACGACCACTCGATGGGTAGAGGGCCCCAGTAGATGCGGTTAGGTATATTTGGTTTGGGGGTGCTTGACATAGGATGCCACGTGGAAGGAGAGGAGCCTTTGGGAGATAGATTTGATGCAGTCAGGTTAGGGGCATAGGCTCACCGTGATTTGAAGTAAGACATCGTTGTCCCTCTGGTAATCCTTTGAGGCCAGGTATCGTTGTTCCTCTTGATGTTGTGCCATGGGCAGGTTGAGCTTTCGAGCTGGGTTACGATGGTTGGGCGTGCCTTTGGGACGTCGGTACTTGAGAAACATGGTATCAGGTGGCATGAGGTGATGGGAAATAGATCAGACTTTCTGGCATTGGCCGAAGTAGGTTACACTTCCTGGTGGCTGCTGAGCACCGGTGATGTCTTTGTTTACTTTTGGGAATTGCATTGTTTACAGTTTTTATTATGTAAGCATGTCTGCCTAAACACTTATATTAGGTACGCACCTCCGGGTGGTATCCTACTAAGACTTGTCTCACACCCTACATGGGACCTTCGGGACGCATGTAGACTTTATGAAATTACGTGCAGGTAAAGGGTCAGCCTCAGGAGCAGGACTTTAGTGCTAATTGACTTGGAGACTGGCACGGACCCTGAGGTCGTTCCGTACTGGAGTTATTTGTTTAGTTTTCTTTCCTTGCATCAGCATGTTTACATTATATTGTAGTAACTAATGATTAGACATTGGCACTATTCCATATGTATTGATTTGTATGACATACTTGGATGCATGCATGGTTGTTTTAGTAGTTATTGTTGTTGATTTTTGGCATGACGTTCTATTTACTTTCCGCAGCTGTTGTTTTTATATTACTTCCACTGTTTATTTTTATTGAATGTGCTTCCGCTATGAGGGTCTGGTTCGAGTCTGCTGAGTCATTTATTTCAACGGCATATTTAGTATTCTACTCGGACCTGTACCATTTTATTCCTCCGGGAGGGTATAGCCTCCCCACTATACCTATCAGACCCTCGCTGCTAGTCGACAGCCTTTGGCGTTCAGGGGAGGTGCGCCTAAGGTAGTGACACCCGACCTGTTCGGCACTGTTAGGGTGGCTGGCCGGGTCCGGGTCGTTACACATAATCGCATGGCTTCTCGGTGTTTTGTCTCAATAGTAATTCATTAATCATTTAAAAACATTACAAATAAAATTAGAGAACATATATGATTTAAAATTTATTCTAAAAACTAAAATAGAACATACTATATAATTTAGAAATAAGGATTCAAAAATTGAAATCAATTTTCTTTAATTTAATTTATGAATGTGATAATAATAAATTTTAAAATAATAAATTCATGATGATTTTAGAAACAATATGATTTTAAAATATTACACTTGATCAATAATGTGAAATATTTTTTAATAAATAAAAACAAATATTCGTTAAATTATAAATTAACGTATAAAATTAATATATTCACTTATAAATATTTTTCATGATCTCAAAAATCATAAGTATATTCTAATAACTTCATAAAAGTCAGGTTATTTGTAAAAATGATATTGTCAATTTTCACCTAAAAATTCAATATTTTAATCAGAATTTGAAAAAATTTATCTAAATCTAATTTAATTATGTTGAATCCATAATTTAGTTTATTTTATAAATATAACATTATAAAATATATAAATTTTACTTATAAATGAAATTATAAACAATAAATAATAAATATTTTTATAGGAAAATAAATTATCAAAATACTTGAATTTTTTTATAAAAATTTATGACACACCAATAAATTAAGAAATAATAAATAAATATTATATTTTATTAAAAAAATCATTTAGTTATAGTATTAATTAATTTAATTAATGACAATTATAGTGAATAAAAAGATATATTCTTATACATAATATGTAAATTTGTACAAAATTATCTATGTGTGTATATATATGTATATTAATATATATCATGATTATTTTTCTTCTATTCATACTTAATAACTCAACAACCAGGTTTATATGGTCTAAATATATTGAGTTTTCAGTTTTCTTCGGTGTCGTGTAGAGACCAAGATATCAAACACATTGATTATCAAATGATAGTGTTTACTGAAAAAATGAGTTTTTACATATTTTTGAGACATTTTTAAACATAATAATTTTTTCTTATAAGTAAAATTATAAATATAAAAATATTTTTTCATGTTTAAAATCCTATATATGGTATTTTTAAACTTATGTAATAATTTTCAAATGAAATTTCTTTACTCTATTATTCAATTTTTATTTTTAAATAAATTTTAGTCACTTTTAAAAATTTAATCAAATTAAAAAAATTTAAAATTCATAAATATTATCTATATATTATTTTATAAGGGAAATTTTATTTTTTCATAAATTTTAATTAACTGAGGTAAAAAATAATTTTTTAGTAATAATAAATTTGGGTAAAAATAGATTCATATATTAGAAAAGGAAACAATATTTAAAAAAAATGTTTTATATTATGTGGTTGAGGTATTTCTTTAACTTATATATTAAACTCTCCATTATTTCCCAATTTTGGATCCACATTCCATGAGAGTGATTTTACGTTACAAAATAATGATAAAGGCATATAAAAAATGTCATCCCCTATCACTTTCAAAATGGCCATCTCACCACCCCTTCAATACAACACCTGAAATTTTATTTCCTTATTAAATGAAACCATGTTTACATTCCCAACAATCATATTTCTATTAACTGATCTTATGGTTACATAATATTATACTAATTAACTTTTCCATGGAATTATATGAATAAATCTCAAGGTTGTCAATGTGAGTAAACATTTATCATTTAATCATTCCTTGTCTATCTTACCATTACCATTATAATTTTCATATACCACTCTAAAAAAATAAGTATTGGGGTTATAATGAATTTTATTTTATAAGAGAATAATGAATAACAAACTTTTACCCCGTCCATTAAGTTATAGGAAAACAAAATTTGATTTTATGTGTGGACTAATGCCTCCATGAAGATATATATTTGTTTCACTTCACTTCCTTTCACAGATTGACCTAAGATTAATTTTAAAGGATAAATACGAGTTTCACGATTTCATTAAGATTCTATTATAAAAAATTGAATAACATGTGTTTTATATGATCAACAAATGATCATCGTTAAGTCAATGATTTATAATGAGCATACTAATAAGAAAATAATTTTATTCATGTAATATAGAATTCTCATATACATTACATCAATTTAAAAATCTTTAAAATTATAATATATGAATCTAATAAATACTAAATATGGTTTTTATCATTATCCTTAAATGATATTATAACTAAACCACCACATCTTCGTCCGTTGATCATGGTTTGTTCATGTCTTGGTCAGTTTAACCACCAACTTGAGAAAATATTATGAATTTATTTTATAGATGAATATGGGAACATAATTATTTATATAATTTCATATTAATATTTAAATACTTATTTTTTATATAATGGTCACATTATTATTAAAAACACTATTTGTGAAAACACCTTCCATTTGATAAGAATCACTAAAACATGATCAATGCTGATTTTACATTCACGGTTTGTAACAATAACTTCGATAGAATAAAATTATACATTTAAAAAATAATTGAAAAAAATTTCTAGTCCATTTATTGATATTATTAAGATTAAAATTTTAAAAATAATTAATGACAAAACATTTTTTATGAAACTATTTCCTAATAGTCCATATTTCTTACACCCAATATTGAAAGCATGTAATAAAAAAAGAAATCATTTGGAGAATGATTATAAATAAATATCATTAATGAAAAACATTTTTTTATCATTCTAAAATAATTTATCACAATTTATATATTTTTTATAATATATAATATAGGGTTTCCATGAACGATATGATAATAGGTAATGGTTTTCCTGGTCTCAATTCAGATTATTTGAAACAAAATACATTTTCAGAACTATGTTTTCCTTGATTGGCTTATTTACTACCATTGGATATATTTTATCATTTTTTATTTCAGGGTATATAATATTAAATAACTTATTACCCACTTCATTTTTAAATTGATACAATTTTTTCCTTATTTTTACTGTTTTTTCTAAACTAAAATTTTGTTCATTGAGGTATGATAATTCTCAGAAACATATTTTGTATGAGTTTGTTGCATTATACACTTGAATGAATTATATGGTATTATAAAATTTATAAATTTTATATATATTAGTAACACATAAATCCCTACCAAATATTTCATACCTTATAGACTGTGTTTCTCATAATGGATTTTGATATAAAAAATCTCATTTCATTGAGCTATAATGTTTGATACTAAACATTGATATTATATTCTTAGGATCTACTAATATAACATTTTAATAAATTTTATTTTATAATACAATTTATTAAGGTTATTATTTAATAAAAAGTAGTTATAATTAATAATTTTAAATTACGTTTTTTCAAAAAAACTATTAGTTTCAAAATATTAAAATGGTTCCTTTCCATATGTTATCTGATGTTTTTTTCTTGGATATAAAATTTCTATATAAAGCATTGTATAATTTTCAAGGATATATAATTTTTGTTAATTGATAAATTTAAATGTTTCCAAAATCATTCACTTATTTTATGTAATGTAAATTTGAATGTGGAATATATGTTTTTATTTTTTGTTAATATAAAAAATCCCTTTTAATTTTTCACATCAATTTTCCTCCTAATAATCAAAAGGATTGACACTCTTGGGATTTGTGTTAAATTTTTTATCCTTATATATAAATATATATATAATTTTTGGTTTTAATCATTCAGTATTAAAAAATATTGTTCTTTAATGATTCATCTCGGATACCACTTGAATCATTCATTTTGAAGGATGATTTTCATATATGTCGATATTATTTTGAGTTTATTTTGTTACTCCCAGGATATGTTCTTTTATAAATATCCCAATTATTTATAAAGATATATTATTAAATAATCATTTCAAGATGATTAAATTCCCATCACTAGTTTTTTTTATATCATGTCATTATGTTTTGTTTTGGTTTTTCATCTAATAAATTTCTTCAGTGGAAACGCATTATTTATTTCCATTTATTATAGGTATTCCACTTCTGTAACATATTGATAAAATATTTAAGTTACTTATAACACATTATTTTATTATATTTCTTTAGGTTTCATTTTACATTGGTTTCAGATATTTTCATAGAATTTAAATTTTTTTGGGGTTATGCACGTTTTTTAACATAGTTATGAATAACTGTGTATGTTATCCCAGAAAACTGTGTGACATGGTTTGAGGCTCTAGTGGGTGGAAAATAGTTAGGTCAAACTATAATGTATCCCCCAAAATTTTTGTCCTAAGATAATAGGGATCACAAATTTGGTGCATAGTTTCTCAAACCATGCAGCCAAACCATGAACCCTTTATCAATTGCCAAGGATAGAGTACATAGTTGGCTCATCATTTTTATAAATGTCCGAACAAATAATCTCCCTTTAAATAATACCACACTACTACGTAAAATAAAATTTATAATGCTAAAATAATTCTTTTTTAATGAAAAACCTTCTAGTGATTGAAGTGGGATTAAATTCCATTGTCCATTATCAGATAGAACAAAGAGAAACATTTTTGACACTAAAAAAACGATAAATGTCAACTTTATCACTATTTTTCGTAGTGATAAAAATTTTCACCCTTTATAAGAACATTTATCCCATGTTGATAAATGTATTTTTTATCTGCACTAATAAAATTAAGGATAAATGTTTCCTTTTTAGAGCTTTTAATAACACTAATAATTGGTGCCTTAAAAATAACTTTTTCTAGAATAGATAATATACCACCTTATTAATGATATTACTAGAACTGGTAAAGGGGAATACTTCTATAGTGTGATGTTATGATTAGAGCTCACTACCATATAAAAACACTATAAAAACATAGCAAATAATATGTTAGAAGTATGTTATTTAATTGAAATTATATTTACAAAACAAATACAATTAAAACAATATATATAGACATACAAAACATTTTTTTATAAAATTTCAAGTGTATGTTAAAATTATCCTAGATATTGAAAAAAATCGATGTTCCATTGTCTTTGGCCTCAACCCCTAATCATGCTATCATCAAACAAATCACACCAAATGAAGAATAATAATGAACCTATTTAAAAACACAATTCTTATTTTAGAAATACTATAATAAATTAAATTAAACAAAAATTGACAATATAAAGATAAAAACATATACATTAATCCATAATATTAACACAATGTATCATATTTATTTGTGGCTTCCACTTACATGTCACAACATTTATTATTGTTCTCAAAATTATGTGACTTTCAACTAGATATCACATGCGGAGATAAAAACACACTATGCATGGATTTAGTTTTGAGAGAAAATGATTCTGCATAATAATAATTCAAATTTCACATCATTTACAATTCGACATCCGTAATTATTTATTTTATAATTATCTAATTACAAGAAAAATTCGATAAGAAATTTAATTAATTAATATGAGGTAAAATGATGGGAAAAAGGTTATGAGTTCCTTTTCTCAGTTTTGACAATGTGATGCATGTTTCAAACTAAAATGTGACTTATATATTAAAAACACACATTTCATGTCAAAAAACAACATCATGTTTTATATTTATGTCCAGTTAATTTCTAAAAGTTAAAAATTAATTATGTAAAATATTCCAAAATTTTGAAATTAATTTCTGCATGTTTTCTCAATTTTGGCTAGTGAGGTTTGTTTTAAACTAAAATTCCACCTTTATATTGAAAACAAATAATTTGAGTCACATAGCTCTCATCATGTGTTGGGTTGATGTGTGGTATATTCCAGCACTTAAAAAATGAAATATGGATCAGTTTCCTAATATTTGAAAATAATATAAGCTTGGTTTCTTGGTTTTGTCTATTTGATGTGAGTATTAAATTAAAATGGAACATTTTATTTAAGACACGCACATAGAGTAATATTGACCACATATTCTACTAGATTGATGTGAGGAATATTACTACAGATGAAAAATTAATTATGTACCATTTTCATAATGTTTGAAAATACAATGAAAACTTTTTATATTTTTGGTCTATTTGATGTGAGTTTTAAACTAAAATGATACTTCTGTAATGATTACATTTTCTTCGAGTCGTACAGACTGCATCAATCATTTGATTGTTGTGGGGTCCATTCCTATAGGTCACAAATAAGTTATGTTACTTTTTACCAAATTATAAAATCATTATGAACTTTTTTCTTAGTTTTGGATATGTGATTCACTTTAAGATAATTTGATAGTTTTATATTAAAAAAACATTCTTAAATTCACATCGACTACATCATGTGTCAGATTGGGATTCTATCATTTACTAAAATTCATAACTGAATTAATGATCATAGTTCTAAATAATTTGTTTTTTGAGATTGTTTTATTTGTTTTAACCTATGAAATTTTTAATAAATTAAAATTGAACTTTTATATTGAAAACTCATACTTAGAGTCTTACCGACCACATCATGGGACAGACTGACATTTGTTCAAAACTGACACATTACAAATATAATATGCTTTATTTTCCAAATGATTTGAAAAAATATGAGCTCATTTTATATCTTTAGGTTATGGGATGCACATTTTTAACTAAAATGACACATTTTCATTGTAAACATTTAATTTGTGTTATATCAATCACAACAGGTGTCAAATTGATGTTGGGTTATTGATTATAGATGAAAATGAAATATAGACCAATTTCTTGACGTTTTAAAACAATAAAATCTAGATTTATTGGATTTGGCTATTTTATATGTGTATTAATATAAAATGACACATTAGTATTCAAAACATGAACTTCAAATCATATCAACCACATTGTGTGTTGGATTGATGTGTGGTTTATTCATACATGTGAAAAATCAATTATGGAACATTTTTCTAAATTAGGAAAACAATCATTGCTCAGTTCCCCAATTTTGGATATTTTATGTGTGTTTTGAAATAAAAAATTAATTATATATTAAAATATCCAATTCGAGTAATATCGAGTACATAATGAGTCATATTGATATGCAGTCAAATACTATACATGAGAAATGAATTATGGATCATTTTTCTATGGTTTGATAACAATCCAAGATTGCTATATTGGTTTTGGCTCTTTGATGGGTGTTTTAAACTAAAATGAAACTTTTGTATTGAAAACACTTACCTCGAATCATATCAACCCGATCATGTGTCTGATTAATGTGAGTTTAGTTCCTACACCTGAAAAATTAAATATTGCCCTTTTTCAAATCAAATTACAACAATACAATTTTATTTTCTTGGTTTAATATATGTTATGTTTATTTTAAACTAAAATTGATGATTTTTATTGAAAATATACACTTTGAGTCATAACGACCACATGGGATGTTATATTTATGTGTGCTCAATTCCTATAATTCAAAACTGGATTATGGACCACTTGCATAATGTTTGAAAATAATCCTAAATTGTTTTCTTAGTTTTGGATATGTGGCGCTTTTAAAACAAAAATAATAATTTTATATTAAAAACATGAACATTATGACATATTGACCACATCATTTGTAAAATTGGTGTGTGTTAAATTCCTAAACGTGGAAAATAAAATATGAAACATTTTCCAAATTTTCTTAAACAAAAAATATCATTTTCTATATTTTGATCATATCACACTCATTTTAAACTAAAAGAACACTTTTATATTAAAAAACAAAAATAGAGTCATACCGAACACATTGAGTGTTGGATGTACATATGATTGATTCCTTGACATAAACAATATATTTCAAATATTTTTCATAATTTTTTAAAATAATCTGATCTCCTTTTATGTGATTTTTCATTTTCATTCCTGTTTTAAATAAAAATTATACATTTTTCTTGTAAACACGCTCATCAGTTCATATTGACCACATTGGGAGTCTTTTTTACATGGGGTTGATTCCTACATGTTTAAAAAAATTATAGAATGCTTTGTTTTTTAAAAAAATACAACAAAAGAATCCCCTTTTTTGAATATTTCATGTGTGTTTTAAACTAAAATGGCACTTTTGGATTGAAAACATGAACTTCAATTCATATTGACCATATCATGTTTGATATTTATTTATGATCAATTCATGTCCATGAAAAATTAAATATAGATCATTTTCCTGTCACTTGAAAACAATATAATCTCATTTTATTATTTTAAGAAATTTTATGTTCATTTTAAACTAACATGGATGTTTTATATAGAAAACACGCACATCATGTCTCATTGAAATAAATATTTTTTGGACCGGTGTGTGGTCAGTTCTTACACATGAAAAATTAATTATGGATTGTTTTCATAATTTTTGAAAACAATACAAGCTATTTTTCATAATTTGGTTGTTCAATGTGTCTTTTAAACTTAAATGGTACTTTTGAAATGAAAACACTAAATTCATGTCATATAAACCATATCAAATGTTAGATTTTTGAGATCATTTACTACACAAGAAAAATTAATTGTAGTCTATTTTCCAAAATTTTGAAAACATCCAATGATTCTTTGTTTAGTTTTGGATATTTGATGCACGTTTTATACAAAAAATGACTCTTTTGTATTAAAAACCATACTTTGAGTCATAAATACCACATTAGGTGTTGTATTTATGTGTGGATTATTCATATAGGTAACAATTGAATTATAGAACATTTTGAAAATGTTTGGAGGAAATCTGATGTTTTTCTCACTCTTGGCTATGTGATTCCTATTGAAATAATCTGATTGTATTACATTGGAATCATGAACATTGAGTCATATCGATGACATCATGTATCAAATTTAGGTGTGGTCAATTACAAAAAATTTAAAAGGAATCTTGTATCATTTTTAAAATTTTTGAGAAAAATATGAGCGCGTTTTCGTAGTTTTGATCTTGTGACCGAGTTTTAAACGAAAAATGCCTCTTTTAGGTTAAAATAACATTCTTAGATTCATACCATCCACATTGTCTATATGATTAATTTGAATTCAATTATAACATGTTAAAAATATATTATGGACCATTGTACTAATGTTTCAAAATAATATGGGCACTTTTTCTTGGACTTGGCTTTGTGATTTCTATTTTAAAATAAATGAAATTTTTTACTCAAAACACACATGTTGAGTAATACCAACCACATTGGGTGTATTATTGGTGTTTAATAAATTAATATTGGTTAGAAATAAATTATGAACAATTTTCCTAATGTATCAAAAATGTTTAAATTTGTTTTCTTATTTTTAATCATTTGATGTGTGTTTTGAACTAATATTTTAATTAGGGAAAATAAGTATTACATAAAATTTGAAAGGATATTAAATAAAAAATTATATAAAATGAAGATAAAATTAAAAACATATGTTGTATTAAATCACATTTTTTTTATGTATGTACACATTCAAACACCATGTATTATGTCCAATCTTTTTTAAACCAAACAATTTCTCTTATTATAATTATCAATGAGAAAAAGATAATTTTTTTAAGAATATAGATAAAAATGATTCCCATAAAAAGTGTTATCTAATATCATAAAAAAATATGAAATTTAGTATTCATAACGATCTATATATCCTAGTTAATTTTGTATTTCTCTTCAATTATCATCTTCATCTATTTTTGTTTTATTTTATTCCTTTAATATATTCCACCATATTTATGTACATTTTTATGTGTATAAGTGTTTCATACCATTCTAAAACTACGATATTATTATATTAGAATAGGATTGGTAATATATATCATAAAAAATCATAAATTATATTGTATAAATTCTTGTAATTTTTTGACCAAACCAATAAATATTAAAAAATACATCTCTTCCTTAGTTTTATTTTTCTAAAAATTCCAATGCTTTTCTTGTTGTTCATGATTGAAGATAAATTTATAAACATAATATAGTAAATAAAAATATTTTCATACATCCCATTAATGGGATATAATTCCTCCCAAGAATGACAAATATCTATTTTTAGTTGAATATTCCTCTGAAATGCTAATATTCATTAATATGTATCTCATTAACATGATAATTCATTATTAGTTGACTATATGACCCTAAATTATTTTTCTAATAAGTTCATGGACATAATCAATAAATATTATTTCATTAAATAACATTAATTCAATATTATATACAGTTAAAGTGTTACATTTTATATCAAATAAATTTAGTGTTTAACCATTATTGAAAACAATAGAGATCATTTATTGGATTTGTCGAAAATAGATTTTGAGGTTATTTTAGAGGTTTGAAACAGATAGATTTTTTGGGTAGAGTGGTGAAGGAACCTCTCCCTACACTATGTAATATATTTTATGATATTTTTGATATTTTTATGAACATAACTAATAATAAATTGACATGATTTATTTGCTGAAAATTGTGATGAACATATACTATGTTTAAGATATTATTTGTTGAAAAAGAAAAAAACCAAATGTTTTTAATGCTTAAAAAAATAAATGATTTATTCTTTGAGTGTTATTAAATTGTAATAAATATTTTATTGAATAGTGGTATAAGATATAATATCTAAAATATTTATTATAATATATTCCAACTTTATGAAATCTAATGGAGATATATTGTTCCACCATGAGAAAGCAAACAAATGGTACCACAACAATCCTAGGTAGTAGAGAAGTGGATGAGAACATGTATTGGGTAGTTCTAGAAAGATCCTAGAATGGGGTGAAACTAAGACCAGGAGGACACCATTGGTCCGGAGTGGGTTGGAAAACAAAAACCAAACTACAACACCATTAATAGATAAGGATATGTCATGTCATAGTAGAGTAAAATCAAGAATTCATAGACCCAATATGAGGAACAATCAAGGGTGGATGAACGGTTGAAATAAGGTAATTGAAAGAGCTCCTAAAAAATTAATAATTTTTATTAATATTATAGATAATTTCAAAAAAAATAACAAAAAAATATTTATATATTTTAAAGTGCAAATTAATATATATTAATTATATAAATTACAACCATATTAAAAATATATATTTTAAGGAATAACAAATTAAAAATATATATAGAATAATTATAAAATTTTATGATTAGATGCATAATCTTGGATAAATATATTATGTTTATAAATATCATTCTAAAGAAATATTAAAAACTGAATAAATTACAGAAATGTTGTGTGTGTGTGTGAGTTATATATAAAAATGAAATAATTAAGCACATTTATGTGTGAATCAATGTAACGTACATTTTATATATGTTAAATTCAAAAATAAAACAAAATTTAATTTAATTTCCATTTCTTAACACAATTAGTAAATATTTTTAATTAACATTAATTTTTAGTTATAAAATATCAGAACCTACCAAATCCTTCTTCGATTTTTATCTCAAACGTCAAATCATATCGTTCTTGTTTCAACCATTTGATCAATTCATGTATATGAATTATTGCTCCAACTCCTATATAAGGGCCCCTGATTGTTTTTCCCACATAAGTTTCCAAGTATTTTTATGTTGAAGCTTTTCCTCTCTTCATAACGGTTATTCCACATTTCTGGTTTTCTTAACACCGAATGTCTTTCGAAGCATCTCCTTAGAAGAAAATAACTTCTTCCTAGTTAATATTATAATGGAAAATTTAAAGGGTGAGGTTGTTGATACAAGATTCTTTTCAAATAATAATTCCATCATTACAAAAAATGTCAAGATGAATGGATGGGAGTTCTTGTACATAGCCAAACCGAAAGATCATGATCCAGTTTATCTAGAGCTACTTGTTGTGTTCTACAAAACAGTATGTTTTCTTAATTAATGTGGCAGAGATTAATTTTTATTCAAACGTTATGTGAAAACCTATTCCCTTTCCTTTAACATGGAAGCTAATGTCAATGGTATACAGTATAAAGGGGAATCCATTTTCTTCACCCACAAACTAGTAGATGAATCATTATTCTTTGAGAAACGAGAATGCATTAGAGTAACATGGAATTACAGGATTGAAAACACCAAGCATAAACCATATTTCAACAAAATCACGCTTCTATCATTATGGGGTAAGGGTTTCCTAATTCTGATAAAATGAGATAAGGACAAAATGAAGAAGAGTGATATCCTCATTCTGCATTTCTGGGTGAACTTGAGTAATATAAATCTAGTGAAGTATATCTTTATGACGATAAAAAATATCAAAAATGGGTCCCTCAGTTCAAAAATCATTATGTATCTATAAATACTATCCCAGATCATTTTCTTATGTCTAGAGTCATTCAAAATCCCCCGTAGTTCAAAACCCATATCTTTCAAAGTCTTATTTCTTCGTGATGTTACCTTTAGGATGATGAAGGTTAGTTTTAATAAAAAATCTAGAGAATTTTATAACTTATATAAAAGTGATATTGAGACCTTTACTAAGATGTTATAAGTAGAATAGACTTCGAAGAATGTACCAAGGAGAATTCAGAAGTAACCAAAAGTCATTGAAAAGCCAAAAGTTCAGGAATCTCATTCAACACCCCCAAAGTCAATGAAGAAAAAAACATAAACTGATAAAGTGGTTTCCTAGTAGAGGGAATAGAAGAGGAGTGTGAATGAAGGAGATCCTAGAATTGGAATCGATAATCTTTTGGAAAATTATTTGAAGATTAAAGTTGTTGAGGAGTATGAAAAGAAGGAAAAAGAAAAGATATAAAGAAGGAAAATGTATGAGGCTGAAATAGTTCAAACTCTTCTTAAGAACACTGAAAAAACATCTAAAGAAATCTAGGTACTGGAATAGTTTTTCCATTAATTACTTCTAGTGAATCTGGGAAACATGTTTTTCATTCAGGAACCATAAGAAGAAGAAGATATAGTTCAAGAAGAGGAAGTGCAAGAAGATGACATTGAAGATGGTGGTGACACTAATAATGTGACAAGGAAAGATGAAGAATATCATGAGAAGTAAATCCCTTCTAAAAAGTTGTCAATCCAGACGTCCCATTATGAATCAATAAAAATTATTTCCATATTTAATGAAGAATAGGGTCAGGAAGAAGTTAATAAACCATCTGATGACGAAATCAGTAAGTATGACTTAATTCAACCTCATGATCTTACGTCAGATGCTAAGAAGCAAAATGTTGAAGAAGATAGAATTGTTCAGGTATACGATTGTGAATATGAATCCCCAAAGTATAAAGAGTCCACTTATAGAGATTAAAAAGGAAAACATTTGATAGTAGATACACCTATGTAAGTTGTTTTAGGGATGAAATATGTTGTTGGTTTATCAAAACGAAAGGCTGTTGAGATAGAGAAATAATCCCCACTAATGAAAAAATCAGTTTAAAAATCGTCCTCCATGGGTCAGGACATTGTGGTTCAGTCCTTGAAGAAATTTTCTAATACCATTCCCCTGTTTTTGAGTAATTAATAGAGGTTTCAGATGCTTTAACACTCATTTAATCAGAAATCATATACTGTTACCATGCTTATAGACAAATTAATCAGGATTGAGGCTGATTTTAAAACCTAATACATTGGTAATGATACTTAGAGGAGGTCATGAAAGGAAATCATTAAGTGGTCCAAGAAGAAAATGTAAGATCTAAGAATTCATGATGAATTTCAAGACTCATTTAAAGATTACTTTGATAGAGTAGATAAGAGGATCATGCAGCTTACAAAATGTTTTTCAGAAAAGTCAAACCTAAAACAAGCATTGTAGAAGCAGGATATAAAAGATCTGGATATGAATATTAATTTAGTCTCTTTGAATATAAAGAGGGAAGGAGATCTCAAAATCGAGTTTGAAGATAATATTATCATGTATAAGATATTTTAACAACTTAGGAAGAAATCTGAAAGTCTCAAGATGAAAATTTCAATGCTTTGGAGAAGAAAAATGGGGATTAAGAATAGCTTCTCAAGTTGTTTGAAGAAGATCGTGATGAGAATAAGAATCAAAAGACCATCATGAAAATGTTCAAGCCGATAGGAAAAACAAGGATGTATATTTTTTCTTTCAAATACATTATTTTGTTTTACCTTTCTGGAATCAATATTTCATATCTTAATGAAAATTCTAAATGTTCATCATTTGGCTGTTTTATATATTTCTAATATTTCAGGTACCATATTTTTTTAAATTCTCTCTATTAATTTTTCTAAATCAAAATGGGGAATAAAATAATGATAAAAAAATAATACTATGTAATGAAGAGAATACCCTAGTCAATGGGGAGTTTAACTAAAGAAGAGTTTACTCAATGAAGACATTCATATGCAAGAAAAATTAAAATCTCTATAATAAAGAAAAAAATATTATCCTTAGGGATTTCAAAACCTAAGAGGGAGTTAGTTGTATTCATCATGATACATAAGAAAAGTGAGATATGTTTTTATATTAAAATTCAAAAATCAATCCCTTACTACTTATATTCCTTTTCAGAAATATTTTTGTTCTTTCCAAAAATGGGGAGATTGTCAAGTCAATATTGTTTCCATATGACTTTTCCATTCCCCTATATTTTTCAAATCAAAAACACTTTATCTTAATGAAAATAATATTCCCCTTATGATTAATTGTTTAGGAAGGTTTTCCTTCTCTAAGGAAAATTTGTTCCTTATATTTTTTTCATTGTCTTATATTAGAATTTATCTAAATCAAACTCAATTCATTTCTATGACTAAATATTCTGATTTGTATCTAAAACCTTAGAATATTAAAATTCCATATATATATATATATAGAGTGTTATGTTTTTAGATTCTGAATTTTCTGAAATTTAGACTCAAAATTATCTAAAATTTAGATTCTGAATTCTCTAAAATTCAAATTCTGAATTCTCCAAATTTCAGAATCTGAATTCACTAAAATTCATATTTTGAATTCTCAGAAATTCGGACTCCGAATTGTTGGAAATTACGATTTTTTATTCTCTAAAATTATGACTCCGAATTCCCTAAAATTGATATTTAGAATTATATAAAATCCAGACTTATAATTCTCTGAAATTCAGATTCAGAATTCTTATAAATTTAGTCTCCAAAAATTCTCTGAAATTCAGATTTAAAATTCTCTGAAATTCAAACTCTGAAGTTCTAAGAATTCATAATACTAATTCCTTAAAATTTAGTCTCTAAATTCTTTAGAATACACTTAATTCCCCTTAATCTTGATTTCTATTTTCTCAGTATTCGGATTCTGAAGTCTTAATAATTTAGACTCTGAATTAATTGTAATTTAGACTCCAGAATATATAGATTTCAGATTCAGAATTCTTTCTAAAATAGAAACCAAATATCCATGTTTTATAGACTCTGAATGTTTATTTGATTAGTCTCTGAATTCTATTTTTCCTTAGACTCCAAAAAAATAGATTTTGTTATGTAACTTCAATTTTTCCTTACACATTATATTGTTTTTAAACGATGTCAAGCAATCAGTTTCTAACTAACCATTGTTCAAGTGACACATGTATAGTCCCTCTAAGATTCATGGGGAAATATGATCATTCGAGGAGGGATTCGACCATTAGAGTCATGACTATATATAGGATCTCAATTGAACAATCTCATTACTGTTCCATCAATCTCTAGATTACTTTCTATGAAGTGATTTCTAGAGAGGGAGACTCTCCTACCTTGTGTGTTATGAAAAACTTGTTCAGCTTGCTTCATGCGACTCTTATTGTTTCTAATTACAATCGAGGGTTTCTAGGGATAGGATGATAGTGGTTTTGGGTACCTTAAAGATCAAGGACATCAAGGGATAAGAAAACAGATGTTTTGATTACCTTAAAGATCGATGGATTGCGGGGATAACAAGACAGATTCTGGTATTCCTATTGAGGGCTTGTCCTAATGTGGGTAAGACGTACTTTCATGAATGTATAAATAAAGGGACCTTTATACAAGGTTGTTCAATACCCTTCTCAATGTGTTGAAATATTTTATACTACTTACTTATATTTTTTCGTGTTTTATTTCTACTGCATATTGATAAAAGAAGAAAGTCTAACATTCTTATACATTCTTGTACTTTTGTATACTCTGAAAAATAAAATTTTATACACTTTAAGGTATAATCGTTTCATAGTAATATTTTTTCAAGAATATTTTCCAAAAGCATATTTCCAGAACCTAAGAATGTTTGACTCATAGTAGTAATTTAGGGATTTTGAATTTACGTTTTTTAACACAGTTAAACATAGTTTTCCTTATGGTTTAAATTGATTTTTTTAAACATACAATTCACCCCCTCTTGTAATTGAGCATCTACATTTACAATTTTGATCCTGAAAATAATCATTAATAATATATATATATATATAAACAATCACAATTTCAGATAAAGGATCAAAATATTCCTTCATTTACTACTCATATTGAAAGTGGATCAACAACTTAAGATTGGTCCCATACATCACATCATTACGAAAGAACCAATATGTGAACATTGCCTTGATAAAATACTATGACATGTAATCACTAAACAAATAATGAAATATGGTCTCCCAACATGCTAAATTTTTTTCAATAATAAAAATTATAGCACCATTAACCCATGAATACATAGGGTTCCTAGGAAAAAAAGTGACTTACCAAATCCTTTTTAAACACTCCACTACTTTAGATGAAGATTTATCTATAAAAAAGAATGTTAATAATGATTTATAATGATCTAGATAGGGTAAAGGTGTTGTGAAGGTTTCATGTCCACCTCACTATTTAGAGATTTTGTTGAGTCTATAACGAAAGGAATCTTCTCAAAATAATTAGAGGAACAACTGAGAATATCATTCTTTGTGATGGGCCTTCCAAATTCATTATTTATTTTTTGGGGAGGAATACACAAAAACATAAATAAAATGAGAAAAATTAATTTTGGCCTCATTGTTCAAATAATATAGACCATTTATCAACTAATTGATAAAAAATTAATATAAATAATTTAATGAAAAAAATCGATCACCCCAGAAGAAACCTCTAATCATTGAAACCTAAAATATTAATTTGAATTTTAAAACAACATTTTACCATGCAATATAGTATAAACAAATATCACCCACTTGAATGAAAATAACTACTCTAAAGCTCTCTGCACCATTTGATAATTAAATAAAATGATAATAAAAAATTATTCTAAGATTAATAATTATTAATTTTATGAAATAAATTAAAACAATAATATAATATCATAATTTTATTTTAACAAAATTTCTTAGTACCATAATGATATTAACCACTTTATGAAATAAATCATGATAAATAGGAAAATTATTTTCAAACAACCTATTAAATTAGGTTGATTTCTAATATTATTAAAAATTATCTATTCTACACAACAAAAACCTTAAAAACATCAATATTTAGAAAATATCAAAATATATAATAATAAATTTAATTAGATAAAATTGAAACATAACAATAAACCTTTTTAATTCATCTCTAATCAATGGGAATCATATTATGAGAATTAAAAAAAGGGTTAGCCAGAAAATTACATTGTGTGATGGAATTTATTCTATGGTTTTTCTGTATAGTTTAGAATTCTATAAAACATCTTTTTGGTAGAATATACAAAGCCCTTTGAACTATATACATGGCCTCTGGATTGTTTTTTAGACAATGTGAGCTGACACGGAAGTCCATGATCTTTATCTTATTTTACATAAAACACAAGGGAAACACAAAATTATATTCCTAACTCATCATAAGTTTAATTACCGCATTCCAACATCAAAATACATCAGAACAATTCTAGAATGAAATCTAAATTCAGAACTAAAATCCTAAAAAAAATATTGATAGTTGAGAATATAAATGGGAAAGATCTTATAATACATTCCTAGTGTCTACCTCTCTATTATTTATGTTCCTACTTCATTACCAGCAATATTTTTTTGCACATAATATTAGGGGGTGTTACTAATATTTTACAGAATACCATATCTTATTAACATTCCATGTCAACTCGTTCAACACATAGCAAGGTTTGAAGGGTGTTCAAAATATCTAGGGGAATGAGGCAAGCACTAGTGAATCTATGAGAGAATATATTTTAATAATTTCTCCTTACAATTAGAGTAAACAAGGCTTCATGTATATTGAAAAAGAATATCTTGGTGAAACCATTATTTAGACATTCATGCATATCTGAATCATCATATGCACATAAAAACCGCAAAATTTAATAACAAAAAAAGAATGATTCAACTCATTTAAATCAATGTCCATAATCAACCAAAATATTCCTAAAAAATGTTAAATAAATAATTTAATTAAAATACAAAAAAAGATGAATACACGTTGTTTGATATATAAACATCTCAAAATAAATCAAAACCCATGATCTATAATACCAGTGCCTCAACATGACAATAGATCGCGCGATGTATCCCAACTCACCCAGCGATGGACCAAGTGGGTGATTATTATTTTGAGAAGGAATCCTAGAACATGTATATAATAGAAATTCTACTCACACATGAGTGTGTCTGAAAGGATTCAAATAATGGGCCATGTAGAATCTCAAAAACGAGTCTTTGAAATTAATTTTAGGGAATAATTAATAATTTATAATTTTGAATACAATTGAGAATAATGTTATTAAATTTATTGAGGTAAAAAATAAACATATATCATAATATAGTTATATGGAATAAAATACTTATTCTATAAAAAAACATTCTAAATATCCATTTAATTAATGAAAACAAATTGAAATATATAAATTTTTTTTTTCAAATATTGAAAAACCAAATAAATCACATTATATGTTTTATTGTATTTCCCAAGAACCCTTATCCATAAAATAATAACATCACCTTAATTTAATTTTTTTTTTCAAGACTATCTTTTAAATTAATTTTGAAAAATCAACAAAAACAAAAAATAAAAGAAACAAATTCCAAATAGATACCAATATATATCAAATAATGCAGTTAATGAAACAATAAATTAAGCTATAAGAATGATAAGGACTAGGGGACACAAATATGAATCAAGTGGTAAGCCATTCATAGATTCATCGGTCATAGATTATGTGTTATGGGAAACACTAATGGTCCTTATGTTAGGATATCCCAACCATAATATAAATAATAAAGACCTAAATCTAGCATATATTTCAAAACAAATCACTATAATTTACTCAACATTCAAAAACTGGATTCCATAGGGGAAATCCCCACGCTAAGGCATAACAGATAACTATACAACAATAGTAAGTGCCTGAACTAAAAATTAAATAATAAATCAAGGTTTACCACTTATCTTCCTAAGATCCCATAGCTAAAAATAATATATTTTTAGTAAAAGAGAGATAAATCATCAACATATATGCCAATGAACAATAAACAACACATATCACTAAACCTTGAATTCCCACAAACAAAATAGACAATTTTTACCCCTCAGAAACATCATATTACATGATATAGCCCAGAAGGTGGGGTTTATAAATAATGGCCTCATGAATCACGAAACAACATATTTTATAAGGTTCTAAATGGGACTTTATAATAAATAATAATCAAAAAATATGCCACATTCATTTCATTTCAATTTAGAAATTTATAACACCCTTTATATAACATGAAGAAAGAAATCATCTTTCCATAAAAAACTGAACTTTTAAAATAAAATTTCCCATTCACTAAAATCAATATAGGTTTTAAAAAATTAATCTACCTTATAACCATTGAAATAATCCTACTAGTAATATACACAAATACATTGAATTTAGAAACAATTATTCTTTGGTATTTCCATAAATTTTATAGAGATAGTCCTTTAAACAAATAATGAAATTGATGGAAACTAACTTGTAAAACTTCCATGATAATATATATTTATATAAATTATCAATGAATATGTTTTTACTTCTAAAAAAAATTAAACGAATCACTAAATAAATTTATGTGATAGAAACACCCACCTGAATCGGTGTAGAAACTAGTAACCTTTGATATTGAATGCCCCAAAAATATCCAATTAACCCTGTGAAAACACTAAAAAATTATAGAGATAATTGAGGACTAAACCAAACCATAAATCTAACTTTTAATGTTTTTTGGGATCATAGGGAATATAATGAACAATGTAAATTTAATTGGTTAGGAGGAGAAGATAGAGGAAGAATATATGATGGGATTCCATGGAAAATCACATTAAATATAAAGAAGAAAAGTAAAAATCCATGGAATAATGATTACATCTCTCATGTGATATTATTTTGGTTAACTGTGTGAGTTAGAGTTTTAAAGGCATAGAACACAAAAAAAATTACAAATTATATGATATAAATTTTATATCAATTTGAATCTAGTTATTTCACAATGATTAGATATATATATTACCAAATTATGTGCCAACCATGTGGGATCTACAAGATTAAACCCACTAAAATCACATGGTTTAGTGACATGGTTTCTCTGAAATATTCCCCAACAATCAGGGTCTCCCTAACACACAATTCAATGTAAAATGGTTTTTTGGATACCCTACATAGTATGTTGAAGCTTTCACCAACTATGAAAAACCTCATTGTCAATAATTTTATCACTATGTATTGTTAACTCATATAGTTTCCCCTAATAATGGGGTAGACCAAATAACTAAAAAACATCTAAATTTTCAAAAAATAAATCCAAAAAAATTAAAAATACACAAAAAAATATTTAAACTAATAGAGAAAAGGGGTGTTATAATATTGAAATCAATTTTCATATTATTTATTCACATTTATTTATCTATAGAATTACTTTTTAATGTCAACAGGATTTAGATATTACATCCATAATATGTGACTTTCTTTTTAATAAGGATGGGAATTTAGAACCAATAGTGTGTTAAAGTATTGACATTAAAGAAATTCTTATAAGTTAGAGTTATGTCGATGTATTACCAAAATTTTGGTTTGTATTACTCAAGATCATGAGGTATAATTTAAAATAAATACACACCTAATTTCATAAAAATATAAAAAACTCCTTATAGAGTATCGCTACTTGAATATAATTAATTGAAGTACGAAATCAGAAATAAAATAGTTAATGGTTTTTTATTTCCAAAATCATATTTTTAGGGTAATAAATAAACATTTTTACTGACCATAATCATTTATTTAAGATGAAACTATTAGTATTTCCTTTTTATGAAAGATCTATTAATATTTCGTTGTATTGATAATCAAAAATCCAATAATATTTTGAAAATGAAAAAGTACCCTCTACCTAATATCGATGACTATTTTGATCAATGGTGAGGTGGTGAATAATTTATAAATATTATCCTTCGATCTGTATATCACCAATTTAGGGTGAAAAAAGTGGATATATGCAAGAAAAACTTATATATAAGATATTGATACAATGACTTCAAGCTGACACCATGAAAACATACAGCAACCACCACCAACATTATGAATTTAAGGAATTGGGTAATTATTTATTTCAAAAATTAATTTTTTGTTGTCTTTATATATAATATTTATTTATATATTCCAAGAAAAAAATAAGGAATATCATTTGAGGAATGTTCAATTGATAATGAAAAATTAAAAATAATTTTTCAAATTTAGAATGTGTGGATTATAGGGGAAAATTTTCATTATTAGGTCAATTATTTACATAGGAGGGTATATATTTTGATTATTCAGAGATAGTGGTAATTCTATAATGTCAAAAAAATAACCACTATAATCTATATCTATAGTTTGTATAGATTTCTTTGATATTCTAAATGCCTTATTAGAAATATTTCACTGGATTCAAATCCCCAAACCCTATTCATTCGGGAGTGATTAAAGTTCCCTTGATAGATGAATGTGAATATAATTTCACAGAGGTAAATAGATTTTTAATCACTAGTCATTGACCCACACTACCCTCCAATATTGAATTATTTTAAAAAATATGGCATATATATGTATACTATTCAAAAGACTATAAAGTATATTTTTACACAGATCGTATCGTACATGTGCTAAATGAGAAGGTTTGAGTTTGGAAACAACTATGACTTAATAATATATTACCAACAAGGAAAATCAATCATGGTGTCTTATGTTCCTAGTAGGAAATATCATCCGACCATATTCAAAACTAGAATGGAAATTTATCTTATTGTCATGAATTAATTTTAGAAATTGAAGTCATATGGGAATGTGAGGAATCATATCACTACCAGATTACTACTCAATCATCAACCCATTTAATGATAAAAGACGAAAAGGAGTGCATGGATCTATGAATGGGGTGTTAAATAATATATTGTTCAACATTGGGGGAAATAGAGTTATATTTTAACACAGTGAAATCCTGATTAGATTTAAAGAATACAACGCTTATGATAACTTTCCTTTCACACAACACCACTTTTAAATGATTGAAAACAAATTATAATAAAATTAGTAATTAACCTAATATAGTAATTAATATAAATTCATTACCTTTAGAAGATAAATGGTTAATATGAGTTAATGATAAAAATGGTGTTTTCATTAAATGTATTTTTCTTTATATTTTTTATTTACCATTAAAAAAATAAAAATTCTATAACATTAATAAGTTAAAATAAATTAATTTTTAATTATTTATATCCTAATTAACTTAGCATTATTTCATAAATATTCTTTAAAACTGCATTTTATTAAAAAATGTGGGATTTATCAATAATTAATGATTCAATTATTTTATCAAAATGTAAGAATAGCCAAAAATACTTAAAAACCATTTTTTTAATAAAATATTAAATTAATAAATAAAAATATGAATTTAAAAATAATATTTCTTTACATAGATAACATATTCCAAACATTTTTATAACAGATATAAAATATTACGTTAATATAAAAATGAACCTGATATTCTTATTTAATTATGAATTTTCATGGTGAGTTTCGGTATGTACTTTACATGGAATCATACTCACTTTATATAAATTTATTATAAATCATTTAATGGTTTTGAAATCATTAATCATGATAATGTTATCATATATTTAAATTTTAATGATAATAATGTTATTTTTTAAAAAAATATTTTACTCATAGATGTGTTTCTATTTTTAAAATAACCTTTCAAACATGTCAAAATATTATTTTATTAAATGGTTATAAAAATTAAAATTAGAGAATTAATATTGATTAATATGGTATTTTTAAAAAAAATTAAAATTAATCACTATGCTCAAAATTTATTTTCCCATAAAAGTAAAAATGGGGAAATTAAGATTGAACAAATTTAAAAAACCAAAAATCTTTAAAAAAATATTACTTGAATTAAATTTTTGAAATTTTGATAGGCCAATAAATCTTTACCCTAAAATTTTTCCAATTTTTAATCCTTCATACCTTGCAAATGACAATACATTATTATAAAATGTGGTAGTGTTTACAAAAGATCCAATAATTTCACTTATAAAAAATATCTCTTTTGTCCATCAAATATATCCTTCACCTTAAAATTAATATCGAAATATGTTCCAATTTAATGACCCGAAATCATTATCCCATGAAAATAATCCTATGAGAACTCATATTTTTTTAATTCCCTTCAAATTCAAGGACACTTCCTAGGAAAATTCTTGTCTCTACTATAAGAATTATCTCCCTATAAAGTTTTCTTCATTATCATGATCAACTACATAACTTATCAATACAATGATATGGTGAAATTATTTTGATTATCATAAAAATATATTTATATATTAATGATACATCCCTTTTTATTAACATTCATCCACTAAAAATAAATTTCATTCATGTGTGTGTTTGGATATCCTCCTCAACAAAGAAGTGTTTTTTCATTCTTATAATATTTTTGAAACATTAATAAAAAAATCATTCAATATTATTCAAATTCAAAAACAAATTAAAATTATATCATTATAAATCTTCTATAATGATATTATTTTAAAATATACTCCTCTCTAGCCATACCCTCTCATCATTTTAAGGGGTGATCATATTTGGGTTGGTTTAAGAAACTACACGAATGATTCCTTAATATTAGATAACTGATGACATTAAAAAACTGAATAATTTTTTCATTATAGTTTAATTATAAAAATATGTATCATTTTATGGTTTTTTCAATCCTATAAAATGTATAAAATTAATTTTTAATAAATCATTTTTGACCACCCAAATTACCTAAATAATCCATTATCAATTAGGTTTTCTCATAATGTAACCTAAAAAAATGGAATGAAATATGAAAATTTTATGTAGAGACCTGGTTATTGGCCAAATAAGACTTTGAAATATTTCTAAGAATATATCCAGAGCTGGGTGCTGAGACGGCATGCAATTCCATGGCAATGTGTGCCAAGAATTAATTTTATAAAAAATGTTATGTGTTTTTATATTACGCACATGCGGTTAACTAAAGAAAATGGGGTACCTCTTAAACGGTTGATCGGATTGGAAATCTGAGACCTCAGTTGGGTCAGGAACAAAGTATTTCCCCTAGCTACGACATAAAATAAGATGACATGGGATGTTGGAAACCCTTTCTCGTTGGCGATGTATTAAATGGATAAATTAAATTATTAATTTATACAATTAAAATCTCAAACCCAAATATCTCTAGAATAGGGACTCAGATGAAGAATCTGAGGCCACTAATGAGCTTGGAATGTAGGTTTTACCCTATTAAAGGTATAACCATTGTTTGCATCGGGTGTTTGGAATATGCACCATCACGATAGAATAATTAAATAATTAAATAATTGTTTATTTAGTTATTTAGTTTATTAATTTTTACCTTGCGAGAGGTTATAAATTCTTTGTTTAGCGGGGGTTGGCCTCATAATTCATTTTTTCCAATGACGATAAACACTCCCTTCCTCTCCTCTCCTACTCTCCTCGTTGATGAACGACGGACGAAGAACAATGAAGCCTCGGATCCAAGCGAATCGAAGGGCAACAAACGCAACATCTTCTTCTCATAGTTGTTCAAGTGTGATCCTTTTCAACATCGAATGGATCTTGATGAATGCGATCTTCTCCAACGATCAATCCAAACCTATGGTGGGATTTATCTTTTTGGATTCCTTACCCCAATTGAATTTTCATGACGAACGCGAATTAAATGAATTAATTCGCGGATCGAAAAACCATGGGTTGAATCAATTTTATATTGCTTTTCTTGAAAATAATGAAGTATTATGAATATCTTCCTATCAATTCCACATGTTCTTGATTCTCAATAACGATGGCTGAAAACACACAGCCATCGATCCGCACATAATCCATGCCCTTTTCAATTTCATTCTCCGTGCGTTCATTGTGTATTCTTCATCGCAAAATAATTAAGCGCACCATGAACTCAATGCATCGTTGAGCGCGACATACGGATGCAGAGATCTCGACCCGAGGATCATGGAACCACATTCGTCTCTTTTTTCCGATTTAAATCGAAGCCGGTATGACAATAGAATGGATCTCGTGGTGTGGGTTCGATGTGGGTTCTGGCAGTCCATGGCGATGGTTCGGTTGGGCAAGCAGGCGACCTTGGTGGCTGGTGCAGGCGGAAGGCATTGCAAGCGGGAGGCCGGGACAACATTAGGCCATAGGATGCAGATCCGATGTATGAGGAATCTGTGGGAAGTCCAGGTTATTAGGCTTTGGAGGAGAACAAGCCGTGAATGGAGAATTTTATTGGAGAGAGAAAATGTTTAATGAAAATAAATTAAAATTTAAAGAAAAAAAGAGAATTCGTTGAATGGGTGATGCACACCAAAGTGAATTGGGATTGTGGGTGTGTGGATTTTGGGTGTGATAAGTTAATGTATTAAATTAAATTAAAAATAATAATAATATAATATTTTTATTGTTATTTTCGTTGGGAAAATGATTTTTTGATGGTATCTTCTTCGTGCGACCTCAGTTTCACAAACTATTAGTGGCAGTGCGACCCTAACTTCGAGATGGAATTTATTAGTCTAATAATTGATATTTTTTCATGTTTTCAAATCAGGTAACCGAAATGCTCGTACATTAATAGATTTAATAATATTTTTAAATCATAAACCTACTATAACTCATGCGTGCGTCGTCCGATTAACTCACCATTAGCAGGGATGTGACCCTATTTTTAATATGGTTGTTTCAAGTCTAATGTTGGATAATAAATTCTGGTTCATGGATCGAGTCCAAGAAACACCCAATAATATTATTATTATTATTATTACGGGGTCTTGAATCTGAATGTCTCTCCCACATGGTGTCAGAATAATGAACCATCTGTGACGTTGCGACCCTGAAATTAATATGAAAGTTTCAAGACCAATTTGAATATTTACGTCAAGGTCGAAGTGCGGGCCCCACGAGGCCCGATTCTCCTATGTTGCGGTGAAATTGATCATTTTCACTGAGTATTCGTTTTGGACAAATGGGTAGTCCATCTCGTGTGTTTTTCATGTGAATTGCAACGGTGTGACATATTTGGTTATCTGGTGTCGTTTGATGTATGACCAGGTTGGATTGAACACAAATCCAATCGGGTCCTCGGTACTAAAATGCCTACAATATATAGACTGGGCATCCGATTGATGCACTGTCTGTCTTTTTGGAACCCTTATGACATGGAGGTCCTCCGAGTTTCTACCTTGTGGATCTTCATAGCGGTTGAGGTATGACCAATGACCTGAGGAGTAGAGCATGGGAATTTCTCAGATGACTACTCCCTTGATGACTCAAGGTGCGAGTATTTCTTACTCCTCTACTCTGGTAGATACCGGACTCCCTGTCTCATGAGTGTGGGTTAGTTTTCTTATGAGGTTGTTTTCCAATCATTGGATTCGATACTCTACCACACGGCCAGACCAGGCCAGTTGCAGGGTTCACCTTGTGTTCCGATTAAACGAGTTGATATAAAAGGGTTGAGACTGTGTATGGGCACATGGATAGCGTACCTGGGGCGGAACCCCAATACTTTGACACGACTGTTGATCCTTTTTACATACTATGTAGTTACATTTTATATTAAATGACTGGACACACGGGTTATTTACTTGGGCAATACCCGGAGTCATGGAACACAGCGTTTGATCCTACTACACGACGTCTAACTTGTTTTATATGGCCTAATCCATTTTTCTTTGGTGACATGGACTAGCTTTCTTAGGGTTCGTACCATTGGTATTTCCCACGAAGGTTTCTAGTATCATTTCCTATGTAAATGAGTATGATCCCTTCTATTGGACTTCCTAAATAGAGTTGTTAGAATCCCCTCTGTGAGACTTGGATCTAGATCATTTATTCCTTCCTGGTACCCTAGGTGGAGTTCTTGGTATCGATGTGACCAACATTACCCAGGCGCCGATCCTCTGCTTAGCAGATTAGTTCAGACTGAGTTGTTTTTATCTTCCCATAGCTATTGTTGTGATCCAAATCTAAACATCGTATTCTTAAGAACTTGCGGAGTGAGTTCTCTTGGATCGAGTTCTTTATGTCTCTCTCTTCAGACCTTGGATTCTGTTCTCCCAGTACGAGTACTTCATTGAAATCTTAGAACTGGATTCCTAGAATGGGTATGTAGTTTTGTAACTTGTCTCTAGACAACATGACTGAGTTACTACTATATCTGGTGGTCCTGGGTATATGTATGGGAATATACCTGGTGTGAGCTGTGAGATGAAGATCCCCTTACTCTATCTTTTGGGTTTCATTGAGCGATCATATCTATTATTAGGTGGAGATGTACTCTTTTTGTTCACTCTTCTTGTACCTTGTTCTCTCTTACTTCTCTCCTCTCCAGTACCTCTATTTCAGCTCCCTTGAGCCTTCGGGGCATCCTATAGAGTATTTTTTATACTCACCCCAGCTTGGGCATTGCCTGCATTTGGTTTTCCCTTACAGACAACGAACAGGTTGATCGTGACATCTGAGGAGCTTCAAGATACAGGGTGCATTGACCGCATGTGGTGGTCGTAACATAGGATTCAAGAGTGTGACTCTTCTAGATTTTTAACCTTTTCACCTGTTTCTGGGTTGTGCCACTTTTCTAGTTGGTTGTGTATATTTTCACCTTTCCCTTTCAGCATTACTTTCTTGTACTTGTACTGTTAGAGGATGATGCATTTTTGTTTGGTTCCCTTTTAATAGTATTGTGGAACCATGCTCTCTCAATTTTCTATGAACTTTTTCATTGAGTTAGCTGCATGTGTGTGTGTTCAGGTTCTTAGGAAAAAGGCATCCCCATGTTTGTTGTGCCTTCGGCGCTATTCGCCAGCCCCTAGCCTATAGAGGCGAGCTTGGGGTATTTGCGGTTCGATCCCTGGTATGGGTCGGGTCGTGACATTTTAAAACAATATAATTTATACAATATTAGTCATTAATGATATATCAATATTTATCTTTATCTAAAATGATGTGTAATGGTGTTAGAATTATTAAACATTTGAAAAATATTTAATGTTACTAACACTTGATGATATGTTTCACTAAATTAATGTACACATGATGATTTTTTAAATAAGGATTATAAATGGTTAATATTTATAAGTAATTTTATGAAATCTTTTAATATGTTTTGATGTTTATTTTATAGGATGTTAGAGTGTGATTAAAAAAGAAATAAAATAGTGTTATGATTTCATCTCATATTCCTCTCTTTGATACATATTTAGTATTATGTACCTAATTTCATTTTTAGGGTGTACATAATTCCTATTTGAAATATATTATAATTAATATAAATATAATCATGTTAATTTAAGTTCAATTAAACTCTTTTAATTTCAATGGGTTTTAAATAATGGGTCACTCAAGCCACAAGGGTTTACTTGGTATCAATTCTACTTCTTTTAGATATGTTACATCTACAAACCGTGTTCTAATTTTATAGTGTTATATTGATTCCATATTCCATGAATTTTCTATAATTAATTTTCTTGTATTTGATGATATTTTATAGAAAATTTATGTTTCAAAATTCAAATTTCTATTGATACACTAGTTTCCCCATTAGTTTGGATTTTTGATAACTCAAATGACATTTTTTATGTTGTAATGAAATATATTGAAATTTATTTTTGATAATTAGATCAAAAATCCTAATATTTTATTTTAGGTAATTTTATGATAATATTTTTTGAAATAATTTTCTAATTTGAAAAACAATTATTTCTCTTTTTATAGAGTTTTTTTTAATAAATTTAATTTCATATAGTTAAAATGTCATATTCATAATAAAATGTTTTGGATCAACATTTCCTAATGACAAAAATATTTTATATATAAGTCTCCATAACTAAATTTTATTTTAAAGTTCATTTTTGAAATCAATATTCAATTTCAAATTTTAAAAAATTATATTGGAAATAACTTGTATCATCCTATTTTGTCTCAATATAAGAATTGTTTTCTAAAATATATTTTATGTTTTGAACTTATATTTCCCATTTTGTTATCAAATTTTTATTACCTAATATGTATTTCTTATTTATTTATCCTCTAACATATATATTCTACCATTTAGTGTAAATTAATTCATGATACTAAACAATCAAATTAATTATTCCTTGTTGAGGGGTATTATTCAATCATTATTTTACAAGGTTGTTTTTCATCTATGTCAGAAAATTACTAGGATTCCATTGATACAATGGATTTATGTTCTTTTGAAAAAATAAACCTTTATCCTCTATATGTTTTATCAATATTTGGTTAATATTTATTAATATTTATAAAATTATTTGTTTCATTAATGATTATTGAATGATAATAATGCCTGATTAATTATTTTATTTTTTAATTTCTCAATATATGTACAACCCATATTTATTGAGTTGAAGTCTCCTTAGTGAATTGTAAGAAATTTATTGAATAATATTATGGTGAATGAATTGGAAATAACCAGGTGCCTCATGGGGCCCAAAATTATTTAACCCCCTCATGTATAAACATGTCTAAAAAGAAATAATATGCTTGGGTATTTGGTGTATGCTTACCCAACTCAGGACGATATCATAACAAATGTCTTTCAGAAAATTAAATATCATTGATAAAGGGCATGAAAATAGTTTTTTTATGTCTAATATTATGGATTCTATTAATACGTGATTGCCATTATTCATATCCAAGTAATTATTTGTTATCATTGATATAGAATGCTCTCAGTTTCATGTCCATTATCACTTCATATTTTTGACATTTTCCATCAAAAATATTTATGTCTTGTTTATTATATGATTTACTCCATTAAAGATTCCCTTACTAAGATTTTTATCTCACCCCTTATTATGTTTCATTTCCCAAGGTTATAGGGAAATCTACTACATATGACATATTTATAAGGGTATCATGATTAGAATAATTCTTAGGAGACATTAAAGACTTATCAAAAAAATTATTAGTTTAATATATAATAAACAATTTTTCCATATAATATTATGTACATGAGATTTATCATTTTATGCTATTTCCAAGATCTATAATGATATAAGCTTTAAAATATCCATTGGATGTAAGATATTCAATAATTATTTTTGATTTTGTAATTATGGATAGTTATATCTATGTTCTTACCACTAGAATTAAGAAACATATATAAAAAATTTTCTATGAACACTAGATCATGGAGTGTAGGACTAGGGAATTACAGTTGGTATTAAACAAAATTTTTATATAAAATTATAGAATAGGATATATTTTAGCTTAATTCAAGGGATTACATATTAGGATTTATATTAAAATTAATGTTATACATTACCCTTTATGTTAAGTATATGATTTAATAATAATGAAACAAAGACCAATTTATTTTTGTATAAAAATAAGAAAACATAATAAACCCAAAGAATAAGTCTATGTACAATATTATAACCTAATGTTTTGGGAAAATATATATTATGTGGTTTTCCGTAGCAATGCATCTAGGTATATATTTTTTAAAGCTAATGTTGTTGTGGAAAATAATCTTCTATGAGTAATCACCCCAAAATGGGTTGGTAGATAATTGACTTGTCACTAATCCGATGCATAAATAACAGGTGTAAGACTACACAAATTGAAATATACTATTGGGATATATGGTTTTGTTAATAAATATATCACTATAAATCATTATGAAGTGTTTTATATTGATTATAAAAAATTTTGTTAGAAAATATTATAAAAAAAGAACATGGATAATCAAGGATTGAGCATAGGATTCATATATTGTTATGAATGTTTTATAATTAAAAAAAATGGTTTTATAAGGGAATATATATTCTAGGAAGTGAATTTATATTCATTTTTTGATGTTATCATATCCATATTATTAGTATTTTAATGAAACATGATGATGAAAATGAATCTAAGAATGATATGTTCCTAGAAATAAATATATATTATAACTGAATAAGGGAGAATATGTAAATAGTTATGAATTTTATTTTTATCCTATTATAATGGAAAATATGAGTTTCTTAATCTTACTTATGGTAGAGAGGTTGATATAATTATAGAAATAAATTCATATACACTTAAAAATTATAATTGGTGAAATTATATTTATTAATGACATTTTTCTATATTCTAAATGTTAAGAAGATTATGTGAGAAATATAAGGATTTTTCGTTATTTTTTAGGGTTTATATTTATGGAAACATATATTAAATAGTATCAATAACCCTTAAAAGGGATTTTATGTCAAGGTTTTTTTGGAGGGTAACTTTTGGAGAATGGATGATTGAGGGATTTATAACTCTCATACCCAAATTATTCATGATGTATAGGTAATTAAGGGTTGATTGATTTTTTGAAATTTTTTTTATATTTTATTGATATCCATTTTGATTTTATTATGTTTTCCTTATTATGATATATATATACTAGTTTTGGAATTTGTGAACTAGTTATTAATACATTCAAGGGCTAATTAAAGAGTTAATTTTTTTAAATAAAATTTAATCTTCTTGTTGTTTAATATCAAGAAGATTAAAATAAATTTTTGAATTGTATGTTTTTAATTTTATATTTTTTTGATATATATATACTACGATATATAATTTTATAAATTTATATTCTCTTTATAATGGATATATTGGATTTTTAGATCATAGATTTCAATTATTAATGGGTTTAGAATATTCTAATAAATATCTTATAATTCCCTAACTCTAGATCCTAGAGTTGGTGCATTATTTTAATACATTGGAATGATACAAGGAATCATTCCCTGAAGGACCGATCATTTTAGCAGTCTTGGAAAATATATTACATTCATCAAAATTACATTACAATACAAAACATAAAATATAACACATATAATCCTTTGGGAATACCATTATTCCGCAAGCATAACCCTGTATATCAAACATAAAACTCTTCTTGGCATCCTGGGAAAATAAAATATAATAAATGGGTGAGATTAGATGCTCATTAGGGATAAAAATACAATTTAAACTATAAAAAATAAGCACAAACTTTTAAGGAAAGGTATAAAAATGAAACTCAAGAATTTTAAACAAAAAATAAATCATAATATGGAAAATATAAATAAAATAATTCCATTTACTTATTCACATGGATATTATAATAGTCAAATAATAGCATTTATCATCAATAACTAATCTCATAATGATGGAATGCCTCATGATGGACATTATAATCTCATAGTCATGCCTCATTCCAAGAATAAAAATAAATATATTTTCAAGGCCTTGTTACAAGACACTAGTTTGTCACAGGGGGCCTACCGATGAATTGAGGGGCTATAGCGGCCTCCACCCGTCCAATACTAAATCCAATGCATTCCTCATAATAATAGATTGAAACATAACATAAACATTTGTATTAAAACTAACATATGAAATGTCAATACTTTAACCCTAAACCCTGAGTGGTATAAGAATAGCACATCTATAGTCAAACATACCATAACTCAATCAATAGAATAGGGAAATTTTTTTTATAATAAATCAACCTCAATCAGGATAATATCTAATAAATGATGTTGACATAGATAAAAATAATCAGTAAAACTCTTCGAGAGAAATGTCCCTTTTTCTTGAAATCATTTTATAGTAACATAATTTATAAAGGAAGACATTTAAAATAGATTATTCAATTGAAGTGTCCCACATCACTTTTAACCATTTGAAAGGAATTAAAATTTTAAAAAATCATGTTCATATAAATAAATCATAGAAATCATTTTGAATACATGGAATATAATTAAAAATATTTTGAAAAATAAATCATTAAAAAATTTAAAATGATGATCTAGTTAAAGGTATCCTTCTATAAAACCTTAAAATATTCCTTTTGAAAAGTTTTTTAGGAATCATGGGAATTTATGATATTTATGTCCCAATAAATACACACACATAAACAATCTCTGATAACAATGAGATTGAAGAATTAACCCTTAGATTATACATTCTTTTAGTTGAGGGTATATTGAACCTTTTGTATAATGAACAAAGATTGTTATTATAACAGAAACATATTTATACTTATAATTTCAAATTTGTTTCATTTATTACTTAATACTACACATTTAATAATAATTTCCCTGTTAAAGTAACAATTTACATAATAATGACTTTCTTTATCATATGTGTTTTAACATGTTATTCTTGATCGTATCGCTTAGGTCATGATTTAATTACTTTCAGAATATAAAATATGATTTATATATCATATATATACAGAATAATATATATATATATATATTTGAAATTGAATACACCATTCAGGGAGATGGTAGGTCGTACGAACGCATAAACGTTGTTTCCAATTTCACTTCGAATTGAATAGAAGTAATTGTAGGAAATAAACATAAATAAATAAATACATATATATATATATATTCTTAGTAGCATTATTATTTCATATATTAGAAACTTATTTATAATATCTATTTTTATAATCATCCTTGAATGGTGAATGTTGAAATAAATCTCATCACGTCGTGGAGACGGTAAGTCGTACGTACGCAAGAGCACCAATATCATTTTCTTAATTATTAAATGGTGTGAAATTTGTTGGTATATTGACTCTACAGAAACATTATCATGTTATGTTAATTATATATATAAATAATACTCATCATTATATCCATCCAACTAACATAGTGTCAAATAAAAAATTACACCACAGCGTGGATATGGTAAGCCGTACATACGCATGCATTGTGATTTTTTCATTCATAGGATTGATAGAATGGGGAATATAGTTTTACCTTATTTATAAAATATCATAATGTATATGGAACTGTATTTATTATATTATTATGAAAACAATGGAGAAATTGGAAGTATAAGAAGAATATAACATTGAAGGAGATGATAAAATAATTACCTCTTCTTCAGGTGTTTCCTTTTGATTTGAAAAAAAAAGGGATCCATAGGATTGATTTTGGCTAAAATTAAGGTCTCTAGTATTAATTGATAGTATTTGGGAGGTTATTTTTATAGTTTTATGGTGAGTCAAATGGCTTTGGAGGTGTGAATTAAAAATAAGGGGATGTTCTCTTTTATAAGTGAGGTGTGGGGAACTTTATGAAAAATGTTGAAGTATTATCTTATTATAATGGGATTTTCGATTTCTAATAGCTCCAAATAGATTTAATTCTAGTATAATATGTGGAAAGATATAAATCATTTGAACCAATAGGTTTTATAGACGTTTAGGTCTTAAAATGTTCCATATCATTTGGGATTTACCCTTAATGAAACATTATAACTCTTACCATGTCTTCTTGTATTTTTATAGTATAGTGTTAATTTAGTAACTATAAAATTCCATGGGAACTTCAAGTGGATCATTAAGAATATTTGGATCATTATATAATTTATTTGTCCAAATATAAGATTTTTTCTATTTTTATATCATTAAATAAAATATTGCTTGTTTTAAAAACTCATTTATGTCAATTTTGGCACTATTTAGTAATTGATTTTTTTAAAGTCATATCAACTTGATTACTTCAAAAAACATTGAATCAAACCAAACTTGAAATATTCACCTATAGAATTTGTGGATTTAACAAAAAATTTCAATTTAAATTTATTTTAATATTTATAATATCATTTAGTTTCATTATTCATTAATAAGGTAATTACTACATCATCATTGTGTCATAAATAAAATTCACTATTTAATGCCTAAAATTTATTAATAAAATACCATGATGTAGTAAATATTTTTAGATTTATAATAAATATTTATAGTAGATTTTATATTAGGTATAAACCTATATTAAAAAAATTAGCTTTTAAAATTTCAATTTAACACTTTTAACTCTTCTTTAAATAAAATATAATAAATATCCTAATCTTACCAAAGTTGATCAAAAAAGGATCATAATTATTTCGTAAGTTTTATTTTGTTTTAAAAACTCTTATCCAAAAGAATTAGGAAATGTTTTGTGTGTAATTTCATACTATTATAATATTATTGTTACCATTAATTACCCTATTTACTTTTAATTGTTGTAAATATAATTCAAAAGTTACTATTCACTAAAAATTATTCTCATTCAATTGAACCACATTTTACATATTGATTACAATGATGTATGTTGGATTTTTAAAATTAATTTCACAAAAGTGGGAAAATTACGTCATATGTGAATTTGCAAATGTACTTAGAAGGTTAGTAAATGTTCCTACAGGTTGGATAAAAAGATGTTAAAAATATTTCAATGAATTTTTATTTCTATTTGTATTATAAAATGACTCAAATAACTTACATTGGGATAATATGTGTTATTTATATATTTTGAATTAAAGATAAATTTTAATAAAAACTAATTATTTAAATAAAATGGTTGGTTTTTATATAATATGCGGTACTTTTTACTATTTATCAAAAATGGAATGTTATTAGAAAAATACCAAAAAATCGCCATAGGCTAATTCTGATATTCTAAATTAAAAATTGAAGTCTATTTTACCAAATTCAATTTACATGAGTGTCAAAAATTAATTTAATTATTTTTCACAAAAGGACAAGAAAATTTGTTTTTTTAGAAAACAGTTTCACTAAATTTATGACTATTTTAAGAAAAGATATACAATTCATAAATATGATTTATTTGTTTTAAAATAGTATAAATAACATTTAAAATTTAATTTTACTATTCATATGACATTATTTCGTTGATAAATTAATATATTGTTTAAATTATTATAATACTAATGTGTTGTTTTGCTGAAATGTAATCCTGCGTATAATAAAAGAAGACTCATTATTGAGTGCAATATAAGATATTAAATTTAATTAATGATGTAATGTAAATTTAAATAATGAGATGTTACATTCTACCCTCCTTCAATAAATAGTGTGCTCACAATTTGAAATAGTTCTTTAAAAATAAAAGTTGATAATAGAAAATAACTCTGTTGAAAACCTACATCGGAAATAGGGTTAATAAAATTTATTCATAATAAGAAGGAAAGGTATTGAAAAATTAAAAAAATGGATTTCTAATAGGGGAAAATTGGTGGAAATTTGAGACACTTAATTGGATGAAAATTGTAAATATTTAGAGGGATTGATTGAGATCATAAATTAGAAACAAGAGAACAATAAATGGAAAATTTACGGCCTAAAACCTAGAAATCTATGATGATTTAATGTATCATCAGTTCAATAAAACATAAGGTATTAGGATAAAAAAATATTTAGGTACATTGTTTTAAAATGATGGATTAATTTACTTTCAAGATAATAACTCAATAAAACATACTAGATTTAATTACCATTCATAATCATAATCTCATGATTTGGTTATACATTGATCTATTTTCACTTCATCCCTTGCACAAGGAAATTAATGTCCAAAAATGAGTTCTTACACCTGAAGCCCATTTTATAAATCATAAGGTCTACAAGCATTTCATTAATCTTTTATATGTTTACAGAAATCCAAGTTGTTATGTAAAATTATCCAATAAATTATACTTTTACCTAAAAAATATCATGTGCTCAACTTTCTCCATTCCAACCATTAGACTTATTTAATATAGTTCTATCCAAACTCATGGTCCAAAATTTTATATGGGTGGTAAACAAAATGAAGATCTCTTTTTTACACATAATAACATGTGAATAACTGCATCATGTATTCTCTTAAAACATTGTAACACCCTAAATTACCATAAAACCTTATTGAATACATTCATTTTCCCTTATTCCTTATAGAATACTGGATATAATCCTTACATCCAAAAAAATTCTGAACTAAAAAATTGATGGAATAAACAAAAAATTAATTAGTTCCAAGGTAGTCAATAATAGCCAATATTATTTATCCAGATCAATAATCTCTTATTCTAAAATCATAACCTCAGTATCAGGACTATATTAAGGATTATCTTTCCCTTAACCATGAATTTTCCAAAAAGATTTACATTCTTTTTAGTCACTTTTATTAGTACCACACAATTTCAAATCCTCAATGGAATAGTATTTCATTATAATCCTTATTTATTTACAAAATTCATATAAATAGTGTGTCATTGATACAACACTCAAATGACATAATCCTTCAATCCAAAAACACTAATTCATTAATTATTCCACATGAACTGCAATAACATCTTATGATTGACCTTGATCACTTTGATTGTTTTGAGGTATATTTCCTTGATGATTTGGACTTTTATTTGCACAATTCCCCATTTCACTATAGTTAAAACACTAAATATTAGTCTTTTATTTCCTCTCATTCTTTTATTTTTTTTGATATACCTTTTCTTCCAACTTATAACAAATACCAAGTCCTTTCAAGAATATTATAAGGTGATTCTTTCCACAATTATCACATGTGTGAAAATATATCTTCCACGTTTTCACTTTATCCATGTTTTTCACATCTATCGTTTTTTTCTCCTTCATCACTCTGAAATCATAATTCCTAGGATATTTTCTATCGATCCTACTATTTGGTGATATTATGTCCTAACCTGATGAGAATTCTTGGGATATTATTTCCCTTTGAAATATTATATTAATACCCTGACAGACATGATCCTTCTAACTCTTTGCATCATGTGCATTGATTGGGTTCTCATTTCTTATTCTAGGTGCCAATTCAATAAGGTGGTATATACTATATTAAATAATTAATAATCCAAAAAATAGTGTAACACTTTATATAAATTGAATATTTTAGGCATAACTAATCTCATAATCATAAAAAAATTCTTTTCAGACATATTTAATGATAAATCATTAATAATGGTTTTTAATGAAAATGTGACTTATCCTTAGCATCCCCCCCCACTGAGTGTCAAACTAGGTGCACAGTGTGGATCGTTGTCATGTATTGGGTTACCCTTAATCAGTCTAGGATCACCTTTTCAGAGTTGTTACTCCTAGGTATATCTGTTCCAAAACCTTGTCCACTTATATATCTAGATAGGTACATATTTCATTGAAAATTCACAAAATATCTACATTGCCAAAATTCTAGGATGATCTTTTATACTAATACTCAAAATCAATCTTTTGGTAATGTTCTCGTAAAAGAGGTTTTTCTAAATCTAGTTCCCAAGGTTATTACTAATGTTCCTCTGATACCAAATATAATTCCCCGACTCTAAAAGCCTCGAGCTGGTGCATTATTCTAATACATTGGAATTATATATGAAATCTTGTTCTGAATGACCAATCAGTTGAACAGACCTAGAAAATAGATTAAATTCATCAACCATACATTACAATTCAAAATAAAAAATATAAAACATATAATAAATTGAGAACGCCATTATTCCCCTAGCATTACCCTGCATATCAAACATAAAACCCTTCTAGGCATCATGGGAAAATAAAACATAAGAAAGGGGTGAGATCAGATGCTCAGTAAGGATAACAATACAGTGGGAACTATCATAAATAAGCATAAACATTTAAGGTAATTTATAAAATTGAAAGAAAATCCTTTAAAGTATAAAATTCCTCATAATATGGCCATGATAAATAAAATGATTCCATTTACATATTTACATGGATATTCTACAAGGTGAATCATAACATGTAACATAAATAACTAATATCATAATGGTGAAATTCATAATGTCAGACATCATAACCATGTAGTCAAGGCCTCGTTCCAACACTAAAAATAAATATGTTGTCAAGACCTTGTACCAAGACACTTGTTTGTCTTATGAGACCAACCGATGAATCGAGGGGGTATTGTGGAACTCACCCATCACTTACTAAGTCTAATGAATTCCTCATATGAAAAGGTTTAAATATAACATAAACATTTGTATTAATACTAATATATGAAATGAGAATACTTTAACCATAAACCATTAGTGGTATAATAATAGCACATCCATAGTCAAACATGTCATTACTCATTCAATACAATATAGAATATTTTATTATAATAAATCATCCTTAATCAAGAATAATGTCTAATAAAGGATGTTGACATATATGAAAATAATCAATAAACCTCTTTTAGAGAAATATCCTTTTTTTCTTGAAATCATTTAAATGTCCTACAATTTATAAAGGATGAAATTTAAAATAGATTTTTGAACCAAAGTTTCCTATACCACGTTGAAACATTTGAAAGAAAATATAATTTTAAAAAATCATATCCATATTAATAAATATTGGAAATCATTTTGAAAAACATGGAAATTAATTAAATAGATTTAGAAAATTAAAAAATTAAAACATTTAAAATGTTTATCTAGTAAAAGATACGATTCCATAAAAACTTAAAATATTCCTTTTAAAATAAATTTTATGAATCATGCACATGGAAGATAAATATTTCCCAAAATATACATACACATAAACAATATAGAATAATAATGAGATTGAGGAATTAACCCATACCTTATACATTACTTTGGTTGAGGGTATGTTTAACCTCCTGTATAATGAACATATTTTGTTATTATACCGCACCAATATTTTTGTTTATGATATCATATATTATTCGTTTATAAATTTTTACTACACATTTCATAATAATTTCCCAGTTAATGTAACATTTTGTGTAATAATTTCTTTCTTTATCGTACGTGTTTTAACATGATATTCTTGATCATATCACTTAGATCATTATTTACATTCTTCTAGAATATAAAACAGGATTTATATATGATATATATATAATATATATATATATATATAATAGATTGATATATTAAATGGAATACACCGTTCATGGAGACGGAGGGTCGTATGTACGCATAAACACTGTTTCCATTTTCTTATCTTATTGAATGGAAGTAATTGAATGTAATATATGTAAATAAATATAAATATATACATATATTTTACCAGTATAATTATTATGTCATATATTACATACATATTAATAAAATATATTTTTATAATCATCCTTGAATGGTGAACATGGAAATGAATCTCATCCCGTCGTGGAGATGGTAATTCATACGTACGCACGAGCGATGATATAATTTCATTAATGATTAAATGTTTTCAAATTGGATGGTATATTAACTTTATATATAAATTTCATGTTATGTTTGTCATATATATATATATATTAATAATCATTATAACCATCCAAATAACATAGTGCTGGATAACAAATTACACCAGGGCGAGGAGATGATAAGTGGTACGTACGACCGCACATTGACTTTGTCATTCATAGGATGGATTGAATAAAGAATATGGGTGTCCCACATTTATTATAACATATCATAATTTATAAGGTACTGGTTTTATTATTTTATAATATAATCAACAAAGAAAAAGGAAGTAGAAGAAGAAATGTACATTAAAATAGGGGATAAGATTATTGTCTCTTCTTCAGGTGTTTCATTTTGATTTGAACAAAAGCACTCCATAGGTTATATTTATGATCCCAGTAAAGTCTATATGAATAATTGGGGGTAGTTGGGATGATATCTGGATAGGGTTTGGCTAATCCCAATGTCTTTGGTGTGAATTATAATGAAATGTATGTTCCCTTTTATGAAATAGGTGAGGGGCACTTTACGAAAAAAATGATTAAATAATAATTTATTATAAATTGAATTATAGTTTCTAAAAGATAAAAAATAATTTATTTCATGGATATGTTTAGGATGGGTCTAAATCCTCTCAACCAATATATTTTAGACCTGTTTTGGTCATAAACATATCCTTATATTTTGGGATTAACCCTTAGTTAAACAGTTTAACACTTACAATGTCTTCTTGTATTTTTATACTATAGGATTAATTTAGTTACTATAAAATGAAAAGGGAACCTCAAGAAGATCATTAAATGAATTTCTATCATTATCTATGTTAGTGGGTCAAATATTAGATTTTTAGAATTTTTATGTCATTTAATTAAATAGTATTTGTTTTGAAAACTCATTTATGTCAATTTTGGAACTATTTAGTAATTGATTTCTTTTAAGTCATAAAAACATGATTACGTAGAAAAAAATTAAATCTATTCAACCCTAACATGTCATATTCACCTAGAAAAATATTTTATGGCATCAAACGATTCAATTTACATTTATTTTAATATTTATAATATCATTTATTATAATCATTCATTAATAAGGTAACTAATGCGTCATCATTGAGTCATTAATAAATTAATTTATTTAATGTTCAAAATTTATTAATAAAATACCATGATGTTGTAAATCTTTTTTATATCTAATGAAGAATTATAGTTGAATTTATCGTATGTATAACCCTATATAAAAAATACTTTAGCTACTAAAATTTGAATTTAACACTTTTAACTCTTCTTTAAATAAAATATAATAAATGCCCTAATCTAACCCAAGTAGATCAATGAAAGATCATATTTTTTTCCTATGTTTGATTTTTCTCGAGACAAACTTATCCAATAAAATTAATACTTTTCTTGGTGTAATTTTAGACTATTATAATATTATTTTTACCTCTTATTACAGTATTTTCTTTTAACCATGGTAAATAAAATTTAAAAGATACTATTCACATAGTAATATTTTCTTCCAATTGAACAAAATTTTTCTAACTGATGAAAACAATGTAATTTGGTTTTCTAAAATTCATTTCATAGAAGTGGTATAATTATGTCTTATGATAATTTACAAATGTGCCTAGAAGGATGGTAAATGTGCCTAGAAGGTGGAAAAAAATATGTTAAAAAATTCAATGAATTTTTATGTCTAATTCTATTATAAAATGACTCAAATTAATTAAATTTGGATAATATGTATTATAAACATATTTTGAATTTAATATAAATTTTAATTAATAAAATAAATTAAATGAAAAATTCAGTTTATATGTATTGTGGAGTATTTGTCTCTATTCATAAAAAATTAAATATTTTCAGAAAAATACCAAAAATTCACCCTAAAATAATTTTGATATTATAAATTCAAAAATGAATTCTATTTTACCAAATTCAATTTTTTTAGTGTCTAAAATAAATTTTATTTTTTTCACAAAAAGACATAAAAAGTAGTTCTTTTAGAAAAATAGCTTTTTTAAATATATAACAATATTAAAAAAAACTTATACATTTCATAAATATGTTTTATTTATGTGAAAAAAATTATAAATCACATTTTATATTTTTTGTTTCTATTCATATTACAATTTATCATTGATAAATAGATATATCAGTTATATAATTATAAAACTAATTTGTTGTTTCGTAAAAACAGAATCTTGCTTATAATGAAAGCCTAGTTGGTGTTGCATTCAATATAAGATATTAAATTACATTAAAGTGATAATGTTCTATGAAATCATGGGGTGTTACATTTCTGATTAATTTTGAATTTATAATTTAAGGACTATGATAATAATTTTGAGATAACCCAAAAAAAGTAACAAAGGATAAACTGTGACCATGGAGTAGCACATTTCACAAAGGACATTCCCCAGAAGAGGATCAAAGCAAAAAGAGTAGTAGCCACCTTATATAGACCTAACTAGATTGGATGCATGAGAGGGATGGCAGCCGACATCGGGACCAGGCACCGTGCAACTTTTTATGGAGCAATTCTTTCTGATCATCAATGCAAGGTGGGGAGCTCGGTGATCAATGATGCAAACAGCAGGGGAAGGTTAGTTCAAGTGGGTTAGGCCTATAAATCATGTATTGGTCATGGTATGCCTCTCGGCCTTCGGTTCATGTATTTCGAGTTTGTTACGCCTTATGCCTTGGGCCTATGGGTCATGTACGGGTTCCCTTTCCACCCTTAAAAGAGGGATTATCCATAATAAAATAAAAATGAAGGCCTTCAGCCCATTCGGGCTTAATGTGAAAAAACATTTATAAAATTTTATTTATATGATTTATAGTCTTACATGATGCTGTTATAATTTTCACATTGTGAGGTTAAATATTCTTACTGTTATTTATGATAATTCACGAATAATGATCATCTGTCATGGAATATTTTTTGGTTTTACAAATGGATGATTCCTTACAGAAGCAAGTTAAAAATTGAAGTAATGGGAATAATATAATATTTTGCAATAAAAAAACCAATTGGACAAGAGATGATGTTAGAAAACTTGTTAGTATTCTGAACAAGCAATCATGTAATATGATTAACAATATAAACGTAGTTGAATTAACAGGCACACCAATGATTAAAAATATGTAGTATCATGAAAGATCTTCTGATAATAATAATTAATTTCATTATAATCATTTGTATATAGAAAATAGATAATTTACAAACCAATGTTTCTTCAATCACAAGATAGTTGGCCACTTTGCAACTCAATATCACAATCGAAGTACCAATAATTAATTTAGTAACCGAAAAACCATGTGAACAAGGAAAATACTATATAACTACTACTAAGGAATCTCATTGCGAGTTTTAAATCCATAACTTCTAGTGTCTTAGGTTATGTATGTTTCGACCAGTTACTATTTACTGAATTGTAAATAAAAACCCAAGTGGACTAACAATCATATAAAAATCAAATATTAATATTTTAGATGAAATTAAGAATGGGTTATCTCTCTTTATAATAAAATTATAGTTATTTTAAATGTAGATAAATCTCATTCCACACCCCAAATAAATACATGAACATCTATAGTTATATTCATAATTATAACTTTTACAAATTATTTTGATCTAATGAGTTAAATTTTAAGTTTGTAATCTATTTATGGGGGAGAATATAAAACCTTGAAACTATAATAACCATTAAATAATTTAATGTGTTTGACCAATTTTCTATCACACAATACCTAATTTAAAAGAGCCACAAAATATTTGAACAACATCATTAATAAACCAAATATGGTAGTCACAAACTAATAATATCCTTTAAAAGATAAATACTCTATATGTTTTAAGGATTAAAAAGTGTTTTTTCAAAAAAATTGATCAATTTTTTTATTTTTCCTTTCACATTAATAGTTATATTTAAAAACCTAAAAATTTTAATAAGTACAACTAAAATTGATCTTTAATTCCTCATATCAAAATTAACTTAGTATTGTTTGAGCATTTTTTGAAAAGTGTTATTTTTATTTGAATTTTTTTACTTATGAATTTAATAATTTCAATGATTTTTTCACTATATAAATATAGCCTAGATCATTTCAAATTAATTTATGAAATAAAACATTATATTAATGTTTACTGTTAATATTTTTTAAATACTACTTCTACATATAAATCCCTTGCCAAACATTTTTAGTATTATATAAAATTATTACTTTAATATAAAAATGTGTTTTGGAATTCCCTTTAAAACAAGTCTCTATGTAAGGATTAGTTTTTTATTTCCAAATAAGACTCATTCCATTTATTAAATTCTAGATAAAAAATATATATGTATTTAAACATAATATCCATGATAATTTTATCCCATATATAAATGGTAAATAATAATAATGTTATTTCTCAAAAAGAAATTTATTATATTTCTATGTTAGTTTAATTTCAAAGTTTACATCTCGTAACTGTATAAATTTATTTGATATAACATATTATTAAATATAAATCAATAAGTTCAAATTAGTTAAAAAGTTAAATTTTAATATTTTATTTAAAACTGATTACTATGAGAAAAAAATAATTATCAATTTAAAATTAAAAATGTGGAAATTTGAGATTATCCCAGTGTAATGGTCCTAAAACAGTTAAAAACATGACATTAATTGAATTTTCCATGTTTTAGTCAAATAATACATGTTTACCACACAATTGTTTTCATTTTTACTCCTTGGAACTTTGAAAGGTACATAACATTTTTGAATAATGTAATGGTGCTTCCAAAATTTCCCCCTCTTTCACTTATAAAAACATACCACTTACATTCTTTGAAGATACACATCCCCCATTAAATTAATCCTAGAAACTAATTTATTATAATTTCCCTAAAACATTATCCCAAGAAAATAATCTAATTGTAACTATTTATTAGACCAATCCCTTAAAATTCATGTGTACTTCCAGGGAAAATTCAACTCTTTGATGTATATATTATCTTCCCCTTATGTTTTTTTATTAATATTACTCTTCAAAATATTTTATCACTATAATGATATTATTAAATAATTATCATTAAAATTTTGATATGTTTTAGTTTTAGTGGTACATCTAATATTTACCCAGTTATATAAATTTTGAATAACTATGAAACACCAATCGTTCCTATCCACATACTACAACCTCGACGAAGAATAATTTTTTCTTTTTTATCCAAAAATATATTTATTTAACAAAACATATTAGAAAATATTTCACCATCATAAAAAAATATACCATAATTATTCACTTAAAATGATACCATTTCCAAAAAAACCCTTCATTAACCATACTCACCCATCGAGTTAATTGATGTTCATATTTGTATCGATTTTATCACCTACATGAACAATGCATTAAAATACAATAATGGATGAATATGAGAAAATATATAATGAAATTATTATTGGTTATAAAAATGATTGATAATTTTATATTTTTAAAAAATTCAATTAATGTTATATAATTTATTATTAATAAATAAACTTCGACCACCAGAATTACCAAAATAAGTCATTAATAATCTTTTTCTCATATATTGTAAACCAGAAAAATATGAGATGAATTAAAAAATCAATATAAGTTATATGTTAGAGATTATTTGATGTTATATAAACAATTAACATGATGTCAAAGGATGGGATATCATATCAAAATTATTAAACATGTCACGACCCGTCCTTGGGGCTCGTGTAGTGACTACCCCAAGCCCGCCTTCCATAGGCCAAGGGCTGGCGACTAGCACCAAGGTATATTTCCTGGTAAAAAGGGAAGGCATTCTCTTTGTAAAGTAAAAAAACACCACGGATCAAGCAAGCATAAGTAAACACTAAGTAAAAACTGGGTACAACAGTAAGTACGGAAAAGTATGTTGGCCAGAATAAAACCCAAACTGAAAGTAAAGTACAACTGGAAAGGGAAATAACAACTGAATGTATTTCCGCAACGTCGAGCCGTCCACTGGAAGTCCCACCTGAAGGGTGGGTACAGATAGCCTCCACAACTCCTCGGGTCCAGCCGTCCACTCCGAGTACGACCTGCCCAGTGGTCCCCTCCAGGTATCTTCCTGCTCCGCAAGCCTCAACCGCGATCAGCGTTGTCCGTCTTCTGTAACCAACACAATGTAGTGCGGGCATAGCCTGTGCAGGAGTGAGTATAAGCTACTCAGTAGGGACCCCATGACCCCCGAAGGTCTCCCAGAATCCAAAAAGGTTAATCCACAATGGAAAGATACAATCAAGAAATAACTTCCGACACTACTTAGTTATATGACCATACATATAACTAAGTCATCAATTTTCCTGTTCGACTCCCACATCTGAGCCCAAATTCGATCACATCCACAGAGGATAGCACAACCCAATCCACATAGGAATAACAAGTCAAGATTCATCTCACATAGGTATACTTCTTCGTATAATGATAGAGATGATCAGATGGAGCCACTGATTCATCTAAGCCGTCGGACCCACAAAGGATCGATAGGTACTAACCCCCGCAATGAACCACAAGGGATCTGACCCACACATGATCGATAGATAACTAACCCCCGCAATGACCCACACAGGATTGGACCCACACGGGATCTGTAGGCGCTGGCCCACACAGGACCGCTGAGTGCTAACCCACATAGGATCTGACCCACACAAGATCGGTATCACGGATCCACGCAGGATCACTGAGTGTTGTAGTCGTCAGCGTCGAATCCACGGAGGATTTCTGCACAGTCATCATTGTCGTCGCACTCGCAGCCAGCTCTAGGGTTCCCGCACACAGAAAGCTCATTCGGGAGGGTCCGCTCCATGAGCCAAGGGGCTGATACATCAACTGACACATAGTCCGAAGTTGATGGATCCAAATGTTCTGTAACGTCAACAGGAAATCAACGCGACAGACGGCGCGTCGATCGGACGCACAGTCTGAGAGTTATTGGATTTGTTGTCCCAGAGGCCCAGTTAGTTTTTAAGTCAATACCATCACGACCGTACTCCAACTACATCCAAACCACGAGCGGAGTGAGCCAAAAGGTCTGTCTCACTAAGCAGAATATATCAAATTCAACTACGCGTCAATCGGACGTCCGAAGCTAATGTTATGAGAGTTTCCCCTCCGAGGGCCCGGTTGGTTTCATGTACGAACCAACCCGGCCGAAGACAAAGTACTCATAACCTTTGAGTGTAGTATATCGAAATGACCATCTCGATCCAAGGATTTCATCGCCACTGACATTGTGTAAATCGGAGGTCTGCATCCCATGTTATGGGAAGAATACCGAAAGGGTTCCGGATGTGGGTGTTTCGGGCCCAGGCCGACCCGGACCGGCAGGCACATCCCGGTCCAGCCTGGGCGCGGCCCGGCTCGGTGCACTGGCACGCTGGCTAGGGCCAGGTGGCTCGGCTGTTTCGGCTGTGCGGGTGCACAAGGGGGGTGCCGCCTCCTTGAATGAATCGTGGCCCCGTGTGGGGGCATCATCCTTCCAACAGACGCGGCCCAATGCCGCATCCCACCTCCCTCGGTCCCGCGTGGTCGCCGGACTTGTGGCATGCCTCCGCGGATTCAGCCGCCACGACCCCTCCCGGCGGCACGCCGGCTACGGGCGGACTGTTCCGCGGACCACTGGACAAGATCTGGTGGTCGGTTTTTCCTACCATCTTCACCAACGGCCCTCCCGGGGCCGGTTCTTCACTACGAAGACCTCACAACTCCCGTGCGGCCTGTTTCATCATTGCCTGCCCATCTGCACACCATGAATGAAATGATGGTGGGTTCGAACTTGTTCGTTAGTCCGAACCCACCGCGTTAGCTGTTTAAAAATGATTCCGACAAATTTTAAACACATGTCTTCGATATAAATCACACCGATTTTATTGAACCAAAACCCCTACCTCAAGCATCGTCGAGCGAGGGTTCATCATGAAAAAGCACATCTCGGAAGAAGGCATTGCGGAAGAAGCGTCGTCGAGGAAGCTCCACATAAGAAGCTTCGTTGATTTCCGAGGATCAGGAGTTCTTCGCGTTCTTCATGTTCTTCGCGTTCTTTGCAAGGAAGAGAAGATCTTCATGTGCCTAATTGAAATCTCCCTAGCCTCTCAACACCACTAGCCTAATAAAAATAAGAGTTTTATTATTTTTATTTCAAAAGACATGCGTTTTAAAATTCAAAAAACGAAAGAAACAATTAAGTTAATTAATTGCAACACTTAAACGGCCGCATTAATGAGGCGTTTATTAACCAGATTAAACAAAAGGGTTGACTTCATTAAAAAGGGGGTGCGGGTGTGTTTCTTTATTTAAGGAGGGGGTTTATGAAGAAAAGAAATAGTGGGGATTGTGACGGCCCCACCTCACAAATATCCTACCAAGTGGTAGGTTATTGTGGGTACCATATCATCCACTTCACTTATGGTGAGCAAAATAAAATAAAAATCGGTTGCACCACTTTTATTTTATTCCTTAACTTAACCCCAAAAAAATTAAAAACCACACCCGAGCAGATGCAACTCCCGAAGAGGTGTTTCTAAGAAATTTCTGGCACTATGATTCCATCTATGCCCTCGGAATTCAATTTTGATCACCAGTTTAATAGTTAGAAAAACCTGATCGTTCGTTCACTGAACGTACCCGAGCTAAACTTCAAAAAATGATTCCGGGCACACCGGGCCTCGGAATCAGGTGCCGTCAGAAACTGAGTGCTTGTAAAATTCCCAAGAAAATTAAGAATAACATTTCCTTGAATTTTATAGGTCTTTACATCACTCCCACCTCTGGGATGTACGTCCTCGTAATGACACATCATAAACTAGATAAACAAATGTGGGTACTGAGCACGCATTTGAGCCTCCCGCTCACAAGTGCTCTCCTGGAGGTTCTCGTGCTGCCATCTGATGCGCACTAGAGGAATCGACCATCCACGTAGGAGAAACTCATGTCGGTCCTCAATCTCCACCAGGACCTCCGCAAAAGTCACCCCAACATCCATGTCCAGCTCCCCATGGTCAATGATATGGGTCGGGTCATGCACGTATCTCCTCAGCTGAGATACGTGGAAGATGTCGTGCACCCGGTGCATCTAAGGTGGTAGAGCCAGGTGATATGCCACCTCACCAACCCTACTGAGGACCTGTAAATGTCCGATAATGCACGGATATATCTTGTCACCTCGGCCAAATCTACGTAATCCACGTCGAGGTGAGACGCGCCAGAAGACGTGGTCGCCATCCTCGAACTCAAGTGGCCTCCGCCTCCTATCAGCATAAGACTTATTCCAGCTTTGAGCTGTCCTCATCCACTCCTGGATGACTTGGACCTTCTCTGCCGTGGCCTGGACCATCTCCAGTCCCACAAGTGCTGACACCCCAGGGTCTGTCCAGCACAACGGTGATCTGCAAGGTCTGTCGTACAACGCCTCTTATGGTGTCATCCTGATGGTGGATTGGTAGCTGCTGTTGTATGCGAAGTCCACCAAGGGTAGGTGGTCCTGCCAGCTGCAACCAAAGTTGAGAACACATGCGCGGAGCATGTCCTCGAGAGTCTGAATGGTCCTCTCCATCTGACCATCTGTCTGAGGGTGAAAGGCGGTGCTCAGACGTAGCTACGTCCCGAATGCCTCATGCAACCCCTTCCAAAGCCGGGAAGTAAATCGAGCATCTCGATCGGAGATGATAGATGATGGAACACCCTTAAGCCGTACAATCTCTTGAACGTAGAGATGTCCCAAGCTCTCCACTGAGCCCTGCTCCCTGATGGGTAAGAAGTGGACCAACTTGGTGAGTCAGTCGATAATCACCCAAATATAGTCGTGACCTCTGGAAGTGCGTGGAAGTCCAGCCACGAAGTCTATAGATATCCCGTCCCACTTCCACTCTGGGACCTCTAAGTGTTGTACCAAGCTTGCTGGTACCTGGTGCTCTGCCTTCCCCAGCTAGCAGGTGAGGCATCAAGGAACAAACTCTGTCATAGCCTTCTTCATGCCTGGCCACTAGTGCTGTCGTCTTAGATCCTGGTACATCTTTGCCACTCTAGGATGTACCACCTAAGGGGAAGTGTGAAACTCTCTCAGTACCTCCTCTTGTAAAGAAACTGGTACCAAGGTACGTCCTCTAGAAAGGACGCCATGCTCTCCTCTTAAAGAGAAACCATCAGGTGCCTGTCCTGAGGATATCTGCGCACGCCGCGTCTCACAGTCAGCGTCCCCACGCTGTGCCTCTCTGATCTGCTGCAGTAGTGGAGGAGTGACTGTGAGTGAATGAAGGAAGGCTGCTCCATCTCTATCCATGAAGGATATCTGCAAATAGGATAGCTACTATGTCGCCTCCCCATGTAGCTGAATGCCCATCCTCCTGCTGAGAGCATCGACTACCATGTTCCCCATTCCAGGAGTATAGACTATATCAAAGTCATAGTCCTAGAGGAACTAGAGCCATCACCACTATCTCAGGTTCAGGTCCTTCTGTGAGAAGATGTACTTGAGACTCTGATGGTCAGAATAGATTGTAAAGCGCTTTCCCATCAGATAGTGTCACCATATCTTTAGTGCACAGAACACTTCTGTTAACCTCGGGTCATGGGTAGCGTAGTTCTGCTCATGCTGCCTCAACTGGCGTGATCCATAGGCGATCACGGCCCGCTCTTGAATCAGGACACATCTGAGTCCGGTCCTTGATGCATCGTAGTAAACTACATACCCAACTCCCTCCTCCAGTAGCCTCAAGATATGCACGCTGGTCAATCTTTGTCTCAGCTCCTGGAAGCTTTTCTGACATCTGTCTGACCACACAAAGGGTTTCCAATTCTTCGTCAAAGCTGAGAGTGGTGCCGCAACTCTGGAGATGTCTGGCACGAATCTCCGAAAGTATCCATCTACTCCCAAGAAACTTCAAACCTCTGTCACGCTCCTAGGTGGCTCCCAAGCTAGCACTGCCTCGATCTTCGCAGGATCCACTGCAACTCCCGCCTCAGAGATGACGTGTCCCAAGAAGTGGACATCACATAACCAGAACTGACACTTTTAGATCATTCCATAAATCTGGTGCTCTCGGAGTGTGTCTAGTACTACCGGTAAGTGGTAGGAATGCTCCTCCTCAGTGGTTGAGTATATCAAAATGTCGTCAATGAAGATCACGACAAATCGATCGAGGTATGGCTGAAAATCCTATTCATGAGGCCCATGAACACCACTGGATCATTGGTCACACCGAAAGGAAAAACCAAGAACTCATAGTGGCCACACCGACATCTGAAGGCCGTCTTCTGCACGTCCTCGTGCCGAACTCTGGGCTGATGATAGCCTATTCTAAGGTATATCTTCGAGAACTACCATTCTCCCTTGATCTGATCGAAGAGGTCATCAATCCTCGGTAGCTAACACCTGTTCCTCACTGTCACTTGGTTTAGGCGACAACAGTCGACACAAAGTCGCAGGCTCCCATCCGCCTTCTTGGCGAACAATATCGGGGAAGCCCAGGGTGAAACACAGGGTCGGATGAATCCCTTGTCCTGCAAGTCCTCCAGCTGTACCTGTAGGTCTCGAAGCTCAGCAGGGGCCATCCGATATGCTGGAGTTGATATCGGCACTATCCCGGGGTACAGTTGAATATAAAAGTCTACCTCTCTGTGAGGAGGTAGTCCTGGAACGTTGTCGGGGAAAACGCCTGCATACTGATCCACCATTGTAGGAAAACTAGGACTCTGCACGTCAAATACTACTCAGATGAGGCTAGCCAACTCATGAGTGATGTTTTGTCCTCTCCTCTGCGTGATTCCATCCGGTGATGAAAAGGCTCCCTTCTTGACGGTGAAGCTGAACATGCTTCCGTCGGTGCGTAAACATCGCACCTTGTGCCTAATACAGACAATATGAGTATGGACTATAGATAACCAATCCATGCCCAAAATGACGTCGTAAGGCCTCGATGCCTCTACAAGAAGATCCTATATGAAGCTCTCGCCTCCTAGAGTAAGCTCACACTGCCGGTACCAGTGCGTAATCGTCGAGTCTGCTCCCGTAGGAGTCTCTAGTAGTAAGGATCGAGCCAACGGCTCCGTCGGAATCTCGGAGATCCGAACAAGGGAAGCGTCTATGAAATAATGACTCACTCCTGTGTCTATAAGATCTATAACAAGGCTGGAATATACATAGATAGTACCTCGAATCATCTCGGGTGTGCAGTGGTCGTAGGCCTCCGCTGCCTGAAGCTGTTCCTGTCTCTACCCACCGGCTCGCTATGGTCAGGGTGGACCTCCTGGTGGTGGTGGTGGTGGATCCTCATAGAGTCTCCCACCACCTGCTGCTTGGCCAAATCCACTGCCACATCCTCCTACTCCCTGCGGACCGCCACGGTCGATCCTCTGCCTTTGCCTGGGTGGTCCCTCAACCGTCTGCTGCTCCTCGGTACGGCGGGTCGGGCAGTCACGAGCCATGTGGCCCTGCCCGCCGCATGCGTAGCACTCTCTGCCTCTCGAAAGACTAGCTCCGCGCTGTATGCCCCTTACTGCTGAGCCAGTGTCCTAAGGTTGTCCGCCTGAGGGTCTGGTCTTCCTGGACCCATGAGTCATCCGTCGACTGCCTGCTGCAGAAGACTCTACTATGTGCCACCCTGCAGTAGGTTTCGCTGCTGAAGTAGGCTCAGCAAGGAAGCTCTCTATTAGAAGGTTTTTCTCTAGTACCCCTTACTGTGTCGGAATGATGAGGGAGATCAACAATGCCCGGATCTCATGCCTCAATCCCTACTTGAAGGTCCAGGCCCAGAAGAATGGGTCTCGTACCATGTCTATTGAATAGCGTGAGAGGTTGGTAAATCTCGATGAGTACTGGGCAACCGTCAAGCTGCCCTACCGCAGCTGTAGAAGCTCCTGGATGCGCACCACACGGAGGGTGGCTGGGATGAACTCTGAGCAGAAGAAGCTCTCAAAGTCTGTCCAGAGGAGAGATTCCTCATCGTGCACCTGTAGCATCATGCTCCACCATCTTCCTGATGCCGTGTGCAGGAGGCTCGCTGCGAGGATCACCATGAGGTCTGCTGGTGTCCTCACTAACCTGAAAACTCGTACCACTGCCTCTTGCGAATCCTCGGCTGCCTGAGGGTATGTCTCCACACAGAACCTAAGTGGTCACTGACGATGTAACTCGTGCAGTGCACTGAGGCGACGTGCATCATCAGCGGCTGGGGCTGGTAGCATCGGTGGCCCGGCGGGTAGAGGTACCATCGGTGCCTCTGCTGTCAAATGGCCTTATACCGAGGCCTCGTCGCTTGGTGGGCTGTCGTCACGCACAATGCTCGGAACCCTAGATGGCTTCCTTCGTGGGGCCAACCTGAAAAGAAATAGGTGCGCCACGGTCATACAATATACATGTTAAGCTGACAAAAAGTAATCACAACGAAAACTTGAAACACATATGCAATCATTGTTTTCATGCATTAAGTCGAAAATCAGAAGTCAGGGTCCTGGTGTACGGATACGTCGGCTGCCGCACCAACACTGGACTCCCTGGAATGATAGCCACACTCAATACTCTTAACAATATTGCTTCACATAGAAAATATCAGAGTCTTGAGTTCTGCAGTAGAACTGAACTCCTCTGATACCAATTTGTCACGACCCATCCCCAGGACCCGTGTCGTGACTACCTCAAGCCCGCCTTCCATAGGCCAGGGGCTGGAGACTAGCACCAAGGTGTATTTCCCATTAAAAAGGGATGGAATTGGCTTTGTAAAGTAAACAAACATCATAGAGAAAGCAAGCAGAAGTAAACAGAAAGTAAAAACTGGGTACGACAGTAAGTGCGGAAAAGTAAGTGGTCCAGAATACAAACCCAAACTGAAAGTAAATTACAACTAGAAAAGGAAAACAACAACTGAAAGTAAAGCCACAATGTTGATCCGTCCACTGGAAGTCCCACCTGAAGGGTGGGTACAGATAGCATCCACATCTCCTCGGGTCCAGCCGTCCACTCTGAGTACATTCCGCCCAGTGGTCCACCTCTAGGTATCGTCCTGCTCCGCAAGCCTCAACCGCGATCAGCGCTGTCCGTCGTCTGCAACCAACACAAAGTAGTGCGGGCATAGTCCGTGCAGGGGTGAGTATAAGCTACTCATTTGGGACTCTGAGACCCCCAAAGGTCTCCTAGAATCCACAAAGGATAATACACAATGGAAATATACAATGACGAAGAAACATCCGACACTACTTAGGTATTTGCCCATACATATACCTAAGTCATCAATTTTCCAGTTCGACTCCAACATCCGAGCCCAAATTCAATCATGTCTACACAGAATAACACAACACAATCCACATAGGAAAAGAAAGTCAAGATTCATCTCACACAGGTATACTTCTTCGTATGACGATAGAGATGATCAGGTGTAGGCACTAATTCATCTAAGCCGTCTGACCCACAAAGGATCGATAGGTACTAACCCCCGCAATGAACCACAAAGGATCTGACCCACATATGATCGATATGTAACTAACCCCCACAATGACCCACACAGGATCAGACCCACACAGGATATGTAGGCACTAGACCACACAAGACCGCTGAGCGCTGACCCCCACAGGATGTGACCAACACAGGATCGGTAGAACTGATCCATGTAGGATCGGTGAGTGTTGTAGTCGTCGCTGTCGAATCCACGGAGGATTTCGGCACAGTTGTCATCGTTGTTGCAGTCGCAGCCAGCTCTAGGGTTCCCGCGCATAGCATGCTCATTCGTGAGGGTCTGCTCCACGAGCCAAGGGGCTGATATATCAACTGACACGTAGTCCGAAGTTGATGTATCCAAAAGTTCCCTAACGTCAACAGGAACTCAAAGCGACAGACGGCGCGTCGATCAGATGCCCGGTCTGAGAGTTATTGGCTTTTTTCGTCCAAGGGGCCCGATTGGTTTTTAAGTCAAAACCAGCCCGACTGTAATCCAATTGTGTCCAAACCTCTAGTGGAGTAAGCCAAAAGGTCCGTCTCACTAAGAGAAATCCATCAAAGTCAACGGCATGTCAATCGGACATCCAGAGCTCACGTTATGAGCATTTTTACTCCGAGGGCCCGGTTGGTTTCATGTACAAACCAACCCGGTCGAACCCAAAGTACTCCGAACCCTTGACTGTTGTATATCTAAACGACCGAATCGATCCAAAGATCGCATCTCCGCTGACGGTGCATCGATCAGAGGTCTGAAGCCCATGTTATGGGAAAAAGACCGAAAGGGGTCTGGTTGTGGGGGTTTCAAGCCGGGGCCGACACGGCCCGAGACCCCCTGGGTCGGCCCGAACCAGGTCGACTCAACCCGGGTCCGGGTCCAGCCTGCTTGGGTGTAGCTGGGCCCGGCCTGGGCGGCCCGGACCGGCGCACTGGCCGGGCCGGGTGGCTCGGCCGTTTCGGTCGAGCGAGAGCAGAAGGGGGGCATCGCCCCCTTGAATGAACGGCGGCCCCACGTTGGGGCCGCTTCCTGCCAACAGACGCGGCCCAGCGCCGCGTCCCACCACCCTCGGTCCCGCGCGGTTGCAGAACCAGCGGCCTGCCGCCGGGGCTTCAGCCGCAGCGGCCCATCCCGGCGGTGCCCAAGGCGCCGCCGTGCCGGTGACGCGCACCGACGGAGTGTTCCGCGGACCACCGGACGAGCTCCGGTGGTCGGTTTTTCCTGCCGTCTTCTCCAATGACCCTCCCAGGGCCAGCTCTTCACTGCGAAGACCTCACAACACCCGTGCATCCTGTTTCATCATCGCCAGCCGATCCACACACCATGAACGAAAAGACAGTGGGTTCGGACTTGTTCATTGGTCTGAACCCACCGCATTAGCGGTTTAAAAAGGCATCCCACAAATTTTAAACACATGTTGTCGATATAAATCACACTGACTTTATTGAACCAAAACCCCTTCATCAAGCGTCGTCAAGAGAGGGTTTTTCGCGGAAAATCACATCGCGGAAGAAGGCGTCGTGGAAGAAGCGTCGCAGAAGAAGCGTCGGGGAAGAAGCGTCATTGATTTCTGAGGATCTGGCATTCTTCGTGTTCTTCACAAGGAAGAGAAGATCTTCAAGTGCCTGAGTGAAATCTTCCTAGCCTCTCAACACCACCAGCCTAATAAAAATCAGAGTTGTCTTATTTTTATTTCACAATCTGTGTGTTTTAAAATTAAAAAATGAAAGAAACAATTAAATGAATTAATTGCAATGCTTAAACCGCCACATTAATGAGGCGTTTATTAACCAGATTAAAATCGGTTGCACCACTTTTATTTTATTCGTTAACTTAACCACCAAAAAAATTAAAAACCACAACCGAGCAAATGTAAATCTTGAAGAGGTGTTTCTAAGAAATTACCGGCACTGCGATTCCATCGGCGCCCTCAGAATTCGATTCTGAGCAACGGTTCAAAAGTTAGAAAAACCCGCTCTTTCGTTCACTGAACGTACCCGAGCTAAACTTCAGAAAATGATTTTTGGGCACACCGGGCCTTAGAATCAGGTTCTGTCAGAAACTGCGTGCTTGTAAAATTACCAAGAAAATTTAGAAAAAAAATTCCTTGAATTTTATGGGTCCTTAGAAAACAAGCGCAAAACTGTTAATGTTATTAACACCAGATGGTAACATTATACTACTATTAATTAAATTTATTATCATATTAATTATAATAATGATTATAAAAGTATGATGCTTATGAATATGGTTATGAAATATGAAATTATTTGTCTATTTTCTCTTCAAAGGATATTAGAGTTTGATCCACTAAGATAGGAGGCAAGGTACGAGTTTTATCAGAAAATCCTCTCTTTGAGACATATTAGTACTTATAAAATTTATTTCATTTATGTGGTGTATAGTCTCCCTATTTGAGAAATAATTTCAGGTATAATATTTTATTCATGGTATTTTAGATTTATTAAATGACCTCTCTATCAAGGTATTATTCAGAGTGAGTAACTGAAGATGAGGTGAAGTGAGTTCCAAGTAAAAACATTTGTTAATAAATAGAATAAAAACCAAATCCCCTTTACAAAATAAATTACCCATTTAATTAAAATATAAGATCTTTATAAGATATATCCTTTTAAAATATTTCTTAAAGAGAAATTTGGTCTCAGTTGTAATATACTTGATAAATACCTTAACATTTAAAATAAATTTACATAGAAAGAAACATATATAAACACTAGTTAATATTAATTATCAAATAATTTTTTTTTTGTTAATAAAAAGTTATCTAGAATAAGATAGTAAGAAAATAACATAGTGACATAGTGGAATAAACAAGAGGTTCAGTTTCAAGTGAGACTTAATCCACTCCACATTCCAATCACCTACTACCAAGTAGATTGTAAATATAATCAAATAAATCCTCTAACTAGATTAGGTATATAGTAAATAGAAATATGATTTCTAGGATAAAAAACCTCTCCACATTTATTCATGGGATGTAAGAGAACCACAGGTCACACATGGACCTCTTCCAGAAACATAGTGGTAAAGATATTGAGGAAGAAGATAATAACATGTATTCTCCAAGGATATACATGAGACAATGTATGTTAGATAACTATAATAAAACAATGTGAAAATATAAAATAAATAGAAAATATAATAATATAAAATGATCAGTCTGATGTTTTCTATAGGTTTGAAGCCCTCAAATCACCATTTTCTAGGATTCTCTTCGTTGTTTTGGAAAATTGAAGCAGAACAGTGGATCACAAAAATTTACAGATTTGATTCAGTTGATCATCGTATGATGTCTCAACAAAAATCTAAAATGCATTATGTGATTATGTGTTATTGATCTTCATAGATTAATAATCAACAAGTTCATTAGAATTCATATATTTGATGGCACAATCCATAGTAGTTATGTAATAGATCATATAAATCTATCATTCTATGTTCATGGTAGAGAGAGAGAGATCATTTTGGAATATATAGAAGTGTCGGATAGATGAGATCCAAATTCAACATATCAGATTTTAAAAGACATGATGAATTTTTAAAATTATCTATGAATAGTTTTATTCATTGATCATTTCACTCCAATGTCCCCAAACAAGAATGGTAATATGAATATGGCACTGACTCAACATATTTTAGTGAATCACCTTTGCAGGTAGCTCCTCTAGTAGTATTGGTGACTCTCCTCTGGTGGTACCTCATCATGGAGGTAACTCCTATTGGTTGTGATGATGACTCCATCTGGAGGTACCTCATCCTGGTGGTAACGGTGAATTGCCTATATCAGTAGCTCATCCAGGTCATAAAGGTGACTCCCATCCAACGGGGTGTTTCCATAACCCATAGAAGAAATATCATACATACAGTCTTATCATATAATATTCTATTATAAAACATGTGAAACATTAGTAAAAAATGAATCATGGTTTTCAATTCCTAAAATTAGAGTGTGGAAAACACACTCCACATAAGGAGTAAGAATCATATGTTAGGGAAAAGTTTATAACGGATGGTAAAGTTGTAGTAGGTGGAAGTGGCTTTATGAAAATAATTTGTTTGAGTTGTATGATAGCTTCACCTACTTACATACTCTGAGGTTGATTGGCTGGAGGAATAATAATGGATGAATGAGTGATGAGAATAGCCCTATACTGAACTGAGTATGTTGATATGATTGAAGGAATTGTGGAAACATGGATTTATTATCTATAAATTATAGTTGTTTGATGGAAATGAATGTAGGGTTTAGATTATTGATAAATTTCATAATTATTGAACCCACCCTTTAAATTTCATTAAATAATTCAGCATTCTCACACATAAATCTTTGAAGAGTTTGTGTGAGAACCATCAACTGACTCAGCTGTTCCTTAAAGGCTCTTCTCACTAGTGGAATTCTTAGTTCTCAGAACAAAACCTAAAATTATCAGACATTTCATGATTTTAGTAAATCCTTTAGAGATAATACTTTATATACTTTTTTAACTTCCTTATCGTGTTTTAGATCATCATAATACTCTTTTAAGAATTGAATGATCTGTTCATAATTGATGCGTATCTTCCAAATTTTTTCTTCATGAGTGCTCATATAACTCATTTTATTTCTGATTTCATATATTGTTATATATTGCAGTAAAATTGTATCAAATTGTAGTGGATCATGAGGAGGAGAATGTAAACTAATGGGAGTAGTAGCTAAACTGTCCACCTTCTAAGAAATGGATTTCATGGATTCTAATATAGAGGATTCCATAATCTCTTTTAAAGATTTTGAATTATCTACTTCAGATGAAAATAATGTATTCTCTACTTTCACTAATTGAATATGAAACATATCTTTAGGTTTGTTACGAGATATCCCCAATTAAACCAATTATCGAACACTTTCTTTAGTGAGATTTCTTATTGGATATACTTAAGTGCTAGAGTTAATTGAAAAAAATGAAATCAAAATCCTTATCATTGAGTCTAAATCTTAATTCCCATTTCTTTGTAATGAAATTAAATCATCCTTGGTAACTAAATTAGGAGGAATAATAGGTTAAACATGTTGAACAATTGGTCTATTGGTCTCTATGGGGATAACGGGCTAGAACTCTCAAGCTTCATTGATATGATCCACCATGGATCCTTCTCTTCTGAAATAGTTTTCTGGCTCATCATCCGAGTCAGTTTATATAAGTCCAAGTGTAATAAAAACTTGATACTTATCCCATTTTTCAAATGAGAAAATGTAAGATCTTATAAATGGAAGTATTGGTGAGTCTTTGAGCACTTTATTACTTTTACCAATTTTAGTTGTTGACAAAACATGTAATTTCTGTTATAGTTGAATGTTGGTTGTTTATGGAGAAGGATCCCCAAGAACTGACTGATTAACTGGAATGGAAGTGATCTCCACCTCCCTTATAGTTGGTATAACATATATCTGATTTGTTTCCATGTTAAAAATTGGTTCTAACAGATCCAGTTTATCTATCTATTCATTACGATTGGGAGTTTTCTCACCTTCACATGTAGAATTCTTATCCTCTGTAAGAACTGTTGTAATATTATCCATCATGGTATCCTATGGTTGATTTTCATCACTATGAGAACTAGATAACATAGGTGAAGAGGATTGAGGTTGAACTATCACATGTTCATGATCATGATCATATCCATTATCATCACTTCTCATATGATTAGTACCACCATTTTTATCATCATTTTGATCTAGTATACAATTTTCATTCCCATTATCATTGATAGTAACCTAACTGGAAGATTCATCAGACTTTTGAAGATCTTAAATCGGTTTATCTGTCCCTTTATAAACTATATCATTACCTCTATCATTACTCTACTTAGTGGACATCTCAGAGGAATAAAATTTAAAATGAGCTTCTCTAGAAACATCAATATCTTCCTCATCATAATTTTCAAGTAATTGAGTTTCTTTCTAAGCTAGAGATCCTGATAAACTATCTTGTAAATTTGATACAATAGGTATAGATTTAATGGTATCTCGATCACACCCTTCTTCAATTGAAACACCTTATTATTATTATTATTCTTCCACTTATTTTACAATGGGCTCATTTATTTTAGCAACAACATCATCATTAGAGTACTCAGATATCTCATCAGATTCCATACCTAGGTCCACCATGTCCATAGGTATAGTTGGGTGATTAGTCAGGATAAAATCATCACATAGTTATTCATTGTACCGGACACCACATCCCTTCAAAGTATTTCATCTTAATTTCACTCTATTTCAAATTTTTTTGGCGAAGAAGAAATCCCCAAAATTTTATTCATATTCTTATATTATTTGTCATAACACATTTCATCTAAAATATTAGAGATCATCTTGGGATAAATCATAGAATTTCTATTATGTCTCTTTTTTTCACATGTCATGAATATGGATCATAAAAAATCTACCCAAATTTATTTTATTCCCTTTATTATTCATATATAGGAAGTATAGATCTTGATATCTCAAGGTGTTGAAATCCCATTTCCTAGGACATAGAACATGTTGTAAAAATTCTAAAAACAACTTACATCCACCATCAACCCCGGCATCCGTAGGTATTCTCAGAGTTCCTTCTCCAGTCAAATGTAAGAGTGCTATTTCATAATTAAAATTCTCACTATCAGTGGGTATAATTCATTGGAAATCCTCTTATACTCCTTTATGAGATACTTCTAAACATGTTTCCCATTCTATTGATCATAAATACATATCCTCTCCATATATGATTCTTCGAATTCTATCAGCTTTCTTCCCAAACAATAATCTCACATTCTGATAAAATTCAACGTCAATCTATGGTTAATAAACTAAATGTTTTGAGATAAACCATTTATTCTAATTATACTTGTATATTACATTTACACTATATTTTTTAATTTTTTAAGCCAATATGAATCAATTTATTTTTCTGCTTCGACTACATTATTTATCACAAGCGGATTCAGTGAAATAGGTTCCAAACTGCATGAGGATAACCATTGTTTCGTGGAATCACTCAACTCTTCTAGATTTGATTCTGCTACTACATTCACAAGGTCCATTCATATCAGTAGAAATATTTAGCTATAACAAGGAAGAAGGAAGAAGGATTTGAGATGAAAAAAAGGATCATGAGATTAATGGTTAGGGGTAGCGTATTGATTTTGTGCTAACCTGAATGTTTTATCATTTGTGGATTCAAGATAAATAAAATAGAATTAAAACAATAAAAAATTATCGGCTATGAAAAATAACAATGGTAATAAAATAACTTTATAAAAATGAATGAGGACTTTCTCAATGGTGACTTCGCCAATAGTGACTTCATCAATAGTGACTTCATCAATAGTGGCTCATCAATGGTGACTCATCAATGATGAATCATCAACGATGACTCATCAACGGTGACTCATCAATAGGGACTCATCAACGTTGACTCATCAATAATGACTCATCAACTGTGACACATCTTGGGTGACTCATCAATGGTCACTCATAAAAGGTTACTCATAAACAAAAATTTATCATTCATAATTCATGTTTGAGGTAGTTTAATATTTCATAATTCAAATTCATTAAAAATATTCCAGTTAGTTGACATTTAGTTCCAATAAATTATAATGTTATATCACCCTATTGATAATGATCTCTCATAAATTGATTTCTTACATCATTGTGTTTTGTTCTAGAGTGACATACTGGATTTTAGGAAATCTTTATTTCCCATGGGTTATAGAATTTTTTAGTTACATGTAAAAATTTGTATCCAATGTATATTAATGTTTGTTTTATTCACAAGATCTGTGCACATAATATTCATGCAGAAATGTACTAAGCTTTAGTATTAGATAGTGCCACAAAAATTTCATCTTACTACTCCATGATACTAGAGATTTTCCTAAAAGATGGCATGTTCCTGATGTTCTTTTTCTATCTAACTTACAGCCACCAAAATCAGCATCTGAATAACATAGTCAGTCAAAAGCATGTCCTATTGAACAGAACAATCTTAAATTGATTGTATATTTGAGGTATTTGAAAATTTATTTAAAAACTAAAAAATGTGACAATTTTGGATTTTCTTGAAAGCGAGCACACATAAAAACACTAAACATAATATCACGCTAACTAAAAGTTACGTATAAATTACAACCAATCAAACCCCGCTAAGCAGTTTGATCTTCTGATTTCCCAAATTCATCACGGTCTAGTTTACATGTGGTTCTCATGGGATTATCACTACATTTAGTATTTTCAAGGCCAAAATGGTTTAATATATATATATATATATATATATATAGTGTACTTTTATTTAAAATAAATCCTTCTTTATTTTGAAAAGTATGAAACCCAATAAATAGTTTTAGTTCATCCATTAAACTCATTTCATATTCAATTTCCATCAGCTTTGAAGAATCAATACATAATGAATCATTATATTATTCAAAAATAATATAATTTACATATATTTTTACTATTAAAAATCCATTGAAATTATTTTTATAAAGAGAGTTCGATCATCTATAAATTTTTAAAAGATTCCGAAATAAGGAATGAGGTTAGCCTATATTGCGAATATCTATGAGACTTTTTTAAACCATAGAGATATTATGTTAATTTATAAACTCAATTTGTAAAATTTGGATTTTTAAATCATGGGGGTGGTTAATAAAAAAATCCTTAATTATAAATCCATTAATAATTCACTTTTAACACCTATTTGATATAGTATGAAGTCCAAATGTGCTGAATAGGAAACCAATATCCTAATGGCTTCAATTCATGCTACTCCTGAATAACATTCTTCATAATCAATAGATTCTTCTTGATTATAACCTTATGCAACTTGTCTTGATTTATTTCTTACTATAGTTCCTGCCTCATCAACCTTGTTTCCAAACACCCACATAATGATAATATTTAATTTTTATTTAGGAAAGTAAAATAGTTCCCAAACATTGATTCTTTAAAATTGATTATGTTCTTCTTGCATATGCATTACCAAGAATTCATCATTGATTTCCTCTTTATTGTTCTTAGGTTAAATATGTAAAAAGAAGTCTTTATGTTCAATTTGATTTCCAAGGGAATCTATGGTCTGTGTACATCTATATAGGATTACAATTACAACATCCAAAGGGTGGTGTCTATGAGTCCTAATGGTTCTTTGAGAATAGGTGTTTGTTGAATCAAGGTATTCTTACTATTCATGTTCTCATAGTTTAATGGATGAACTATCTTTTTGTTTTATAGAACATTTAGAAGGTTTACTATTGAGATTCAGATTTGATAGATCATCATTAGGGCCTTCTAAGATGGTTTTAACTTCATTGGTATTAGTTTAATAAAACATAATGTGAAATATTCTTCCATTATATTGGTTCTATTTTTAAATACTCAATTAGATTTTCTAGAAGTTGAATATTCATGGAAAATTCATTATCTCTATTAGAAGAAATTTTTTCCAAATTTTCCATTGTATTTAGTATAAAAACAATGCAAAAAAACTATAATGTGATTAACCATTTTATTTCTGTTATTCCATAACTCATTCGGTTTTCTCTTTATGAGAGGTCCAATAAATAGTCTGTTTATAATATACCAGTCTTTATTAACAGCTTCAGCCCAAAAGTAGACAGGTAGGTCATGCTCATTTAATATGGTTTGAGAAATCGCTAGAGGATTCCTTTTTTTCTTTCAAGCAAACCATTTTAATGTGGTGTCCGTGGAGAAGAAAATTTATGATTATAACCATTTTTGTGACCAAAATGATTCAAAGACTTGATTTTTAAATTCTCAATCGTAATCACACCTTAATGATTTAATCTTATATACAGTAAGGTTTTATACAGATTTGGTATACATAATAATATAATAACATACTTCACTTTTTCAAGAGAGAAAGTATACCCATGTGTATATAGATAAGTCATCTAAAAGGACATAGAAATAATGTTTTCCATTTACACTAGAGACTCTAAAAGGATCAAATAGGTCCATATGGATTAACTCTAAAAGATGAGAGGTTGAAACTTTATTATTAGATTTAAAAGAAATCTAATGTGGTTTTCTCTTTTTGGTAGGGATTACATACTCTATATTTTGAAAATTCAATCAGGGGTAGGTCTCTAACTAACCGCTTTATAGCTATTGTTCTTTGTGAGTGAATATTGAAATGGTCTAGTCTCCTTTTCCAAAGCCATATTGTTTGTTAAATTCACTTAAGTAAGAAATATTTTTATAAGATAATGAGTTTAAATAAATATATAAAATATTATCATTTCCTAAAGTTTTAAAAATTAAATATTTTTACCATTCAAAACATGAAAACACTTGTTTTTAAATTTTATATAAAATTCATCATCACATAGTTCGAATATTATATGTAGAATGTATTTTAAAATATGTACAAGTAAATATTTGGAAATTAGTACTGAATTAGAATTACCAATTTGGACAAGTGCTATGATTTTCCCATTTTCATACTCTCAAATAGTGACATGTCCACCGTCAACATTGATCAAATTCTTTATGTTTGAATATGATACATACATGTTTCTGGAACATCCACTTTTTAAATACCATTGTATTTTTCATGTGGATTTCATGCAGGTTTACTACAGGACAATGTTTTTGAAAAAAATAATTTTTTACCCAAGTCCTCTTGGGTTCATTTAGGATATTAATAAGAGAATTTGGAAACCAAATGTTTCTAAAAAGTTTCTTATAAATATATTGAAGACTATTAGAAATAAAAAAAACTAGATCCAATTTAGTAGGTATTGTAGTATATGATCTTTCAAAACTGGCATTAGAAGTAAATCAGGATTTTGTAATTTTTTATCATGGACAGTGATCCATGCCAATTGTATATTTGGGAGTGAATTTTATTCCCAGTATTTTTGTTTATGTTTTATTACCTTTGGTGAATTTTTATAATTCATTTTTAACTATTAAATTGTTAATATTATTTAATTTTTTCCTTTTAACAATTGATCATTTTTCTTTTTTCAATATTAATGTTATTTTTGACGTTTACTATTAAGGAATTCTTCTTCTTTAGTGACTTATATTTATCTTTATGCTCATGAAATGTTTCCCACAGAATGTTACAGTAATCATATATATCATTCATAGTTATGTTTTCCTTATTTTTATTATTTTATACTCATTTATAAATTTATGAATCATAAGTATTGGAAAAAAGAAGAATATTTTAAACCTCTAATGTGCTTACTATAGAAGCACCTATTGGATCAATCATACTGATCTTCTTGGTTAGTGTTAGAGTAAGTTTAGCTTTATTTTGGGGAACTCTATATTGATTTCTTGGAAATTTTATATATTCTTTCCTTATCGTCATACATCATTTTATAATTCAATTTTGGACAGTCATATTTAATGTGACCTTTCCAATTAAATTCATATTAGGTGGATTCATTTTGAGTTTCATCTATTTTAGAATTTCTTTTTTTTATCATAATATCCTCTGAAATTTTATTTATTGAAGAATGTATTCTTCTCAAAGAATTTCATGATTCCTCTGGACAAGTGTGCCATTTCATTATCCCTTTCATCAGGAGTTCCTTCTTAACTAGAATCCTAACTTTTTCATTTTTCTATTTTTTTGGATGTTGTAGATTTGATGGCTACTATTTTTTTCGTTCATATAAATCGATTTTATTATTTACTTAAATATCTTCTTTAAACATCATCATATTTCCTATTAGTTCCTTGACAAGTAGTTTACATTTATAACTTGATTCACTAATTGAAAAAAATTCCAGTCTCTATCTTTCTGATAAGAATCTGACTAATATCATTACTTGATCATTTTATGTCACTTTTTTCCAAGTGAGTTCATGGTGCGGCCTATCTCATTCATCCTAGGATATATATTAGAAATAGGTTTATCAGATTTAATTTTGAAATATCAAACGTGATTGTGTATATATTTAATGATATTTCCTTGGAAATTTTTTTCCTTCAAGTGAGACAGATAAAGTGTCCCATATTTGAAAAGAACATTTTTATGTAGATGTTATATTTAATTCATCATCTCCCAATTCATAAAACAAAGCATTCATAACATTAAAATTATTATTGTACGAATATTTTTTTTATAATTACTCCCTTTACCTCTTGATGTTTCTTGTATTTCATAATGATATTTTATTACAGTCTATATGTCAAAACATATACATTCGTAATACATTTTATTCATGATTTTCCATTGTGAATACTTGGTACAATTAATATAAGGTGGTGTGTTGGTAGAAGATCCTTCTTTTTTATTATCCGTCACAAACTAAAATTTATAATTGAATAAAAAATTAGATCATTATAAAATAACAAATATAATAGTAAAAAGGTAATAATATATATAAAAGAACAATCCTCTTATATAAAACTTTTATCCGAGTGAGCAACTCAATGTTGTGAATTGAGTTTCATATAAAAATTTTATTATATAAATAGACTAAAAACAAAAAACCCTTTATAAAATAAAATGGATAATTATTCAAAAAAGAAGATTGATATAAAATCAATCCTTTTAAAATATTTTTAAAAGAGTGATTAGTTATCAGTTAGAATATAGTTTATCAATACCTTACTTTTAAAAATCAATTTACATAGATAGAAACATATATAAAAACTTATTTAAATTAATTATCAAAGAAATTGTTTTTTTAATAATAATTTATCTAGAATATTATAATAAAAAACAAATAACATAGTGACGCAACAGAATAATCAAGAGGTTATGTTTCATGGTGAGACATGATCCCCTCCAGTTTTCAATCACCTTATGCCATGTAGATTATAAATATAATAAAATCAACAAACAACCAGTATTAGGTATATAAAAAATAAAAACAAGTTGTCCATGCCAAAAATACCCTTCCACAATTATTCATGGGATGAAAAAAACAAGTCACACCAGGACATATTCCACAAACACAATGGGAAATTGATTGAGGAATAATATAATAACAAGTATTCCCCAGGAATGTGTGGGAGATTGTGTATATTGGATAAAATGAAAAAAAACAATGCACAAGGGTAAAATTGATAGAACAAATAAGAATAGAAAAAGATTCGTCTAATCTGTTTTTCATGTTTGTAGTCCTCAGATCAACATTGGTAAGGATTCTATGCTTCATTCTGTAAAATCAAAGTAGAACAAAGGATGGTAGAAATCTGCTAATATGTTTTGGTTGATCTATGTATAACATATCAATCAATCTTAGTAATGGGTGTTGTGATTATTTTTCTTTGATATTCATAGAATTATAATCTCAAAGTACATGAAAATTCAAAAATTCCATTGAACAATCTAGTGTAGTTTTGTTAGAGAATGTATGAATCTATCTTTTTGTTGTAGTAAGAGAGAGAGATAGAGAGAGATATCCTTTTTGAATATATATAGTAGTATCAGATAGAGTAGATCTATATTCCTAAGATTGGAATTTACTAAATATTGAAGACATGGTAAACTATCCAAGAATAGTTTTAGTATTTGATCCATTCATAAAAATGTACTTGGACAACAATGGTAACATGAATATGGCTGTGACTCAGCATCTAGAAGTGACTCGCCTCTAGTAGTAACTACTTGGGAGGTAACGATGACTCACCTCCAGTGATACCTCATCCTAGTGGTAACTTTTTATCGTTGGTGATGTTTACTCCATATGGTGGTTCCTCATCTTGGTGGTGATCTTGACAAGACTTTGGTGGTAGCATATCATGGTGATAACGACAACTCCCAACTAATAGTGACATCACATAATACTTAGTAGATATATCTTACAAGAAGTCTAATCATATTAAGTTATATTATACAACATGTGAAACATAATTTCTAAAACAATCTTGGTTTTCGATCATTAAAATAATAGAGTCAAATACACTCCATACAAGGAGGTTCCTATATAGGGGATTATGAATAAATAGTTACTCTAGCTCCTAGGGTTTCAATTTTCTCAATATTGATTCTTTGAAAAGTGTTACAGATTATGAACCATATTTCATTTTTCCATTGTCATATTGATTTTCTATCCAAATAATTTTCAATATATTTTCCTTTTATTTCATTGGATTTAATATAAAAATCATGTATTTATAATAATGTGTATATTTATTTTGTTATTTTCCCCATAGTATGTATTTTTGGTAATTCAAATCCATTTTTTGTGATATAATATATTACCTTGAATGTTATTATTTCATATTTATAATCTCCCACCCTATTATTTTATATATATAAATTAATGTTCTTATTTGGGAAATTTATTTTTTAATTAAGAAAAATTATTTATTAATCTTTTTATAATGATGGTTTCGAAGAAATGAACTTTAAATTATTAAAAATTCCCCTTTAATACTAATATGTTTTTGATCCACACTTTCTAAATAATAAATTATTTTTTTTAATGGAAACATTATTGGTTATTATTTTAAATTTAATGGTTTACAATGATTATTCACTTAATCATTTAGAAAACACTTATGGAAGTGACTCATAACATCATATTTTTTTTCAATGTTAAAAATATTTTCAAAGAGACCTTTAATGTTTTCAACTGTATTTCCCTTTGAATTGAAAATGTTATTTTCTTACTATGGTTTATATTTCATGATATATCATAATATATATGTATATATATATGTTTTCATTTTCTGGAAATGAACTCATGACACCAAAAAATCAAATTATTTATTCCTTTTAGCATGGTATAATTCAAGCATTCATTTATGATAATGGTCTTCATATATTCCGAAACATTATAGGTTTATTTTTCTAATATCCTGACACAGATTCTCAAAAAAGTGTTCTTCCAGATAGTTCCACAAATGACCTAAAACAATGTAATCCATACACCAGAGGCTTTTTACTAGTTTCTAGGCCCTAAAGTGTGTTAGTTGGGAGACTATAGCATCATATCAGAGTATGAAAATATCCCATATAACCAAGAATCATCTAAATCAGAAAATAATTAAATTTCAGATGAAATAATTTTAACCATCTATTTAATAATAAAATTGAATATACTAAATGCTCAAACAGTATGGTTAACATAAGGAAGGGATCACACACTAGACTGATCACATTTAGAAGAGTACACAATGGAAACTATAATAAAATTACATGGCTCTACTTCTTACTCAAAACTAAACCACATACCCTGTCTCTAGGATACTAACATGATACTCCAAAAGTTTCAAAATAATCCACACGAAAAACTCCACAAAATCATGAAACTGTGGTCCTCGTCGTGATTTATCATGTATCTATACTCAACATGAAAATAAAACAATTTTTATTAACCTACATTGAGGTTCACATATAGGGGTGAGAAATAAATCTTAAAATGGAATCCCTAATAGTGATCCTAATATTTTCTGTAATATGTTCAGGCTCATCTAATGAACTAATCCTAGTTGAGACAATACTAGAAATGATAAATAAAATAAATAAATTAAAAACATAGTCGATCCTAGTGTCCATTATCCTGATCAATAGGAAAATGTCTCATAATGTATTTATATATAAACATATGCACATATAAATATATTCCCTATATATATGTCTATGAGTGAGGTGAAAAGACATAAATCAATAGTAGTCAATACTTGGGTCCATAATACTGATCGTATGGAAATCCTCTGGAAAGGGAATTAAGTGGGATGTCGTACCACTGAATCCATGTTTAATTAAGTTAATCACTAGGTCTACAATCTATATTGACAAATAACTAATTTTTTGAGCACTATAAATGTCTCTAATAAAACTATTTCACCATATATTAATACATTTTCCTACCCCAAGGATAACCTATACTCACCTATAACCACTATAATGAAGGATTCTAGTTTTTAATTGGGAATCCTATAAGTATTAATCTAAGATGGATGTTATACAATTAATTCCATTTAAATCCAGCCTGATGTTTGAGACCTAACTCCTATAATTTATGTTGTCATAAAAAGGGTTCTTGGATGAACCCTATATGGGATAACACTTAGGTGATCAATAAAACGATTTTTATATGTGTCGAAGTACATGGTGGAAATCAATTCTCCAAAACGCTTCAGAATATCACTCCCAGTCAATTAAAGAGAGTTTAGTAATGTAAGGGTGCATCCACTAAATCATAGAGAGAATAATATGAGCCTCTCATGATATCACAATCATTCTTGAATTGATCTATTATTTGTATCACTATGTCCAACACAATAGTAAAGTAATAGATCGAGGAGAGAATAATCAATCCCATCAATCAGAAGAGGTTATTCATCATTGATTTCATAAAAAATATTGAACATGAAGAGCATAATCATCCCAATCCCTCATGATAGTGTAATCATATTTGAGTTCATCTCATAAGTCGAATCAAAACATGTACATCTAGAAATTCTATATAAAATTATCAACAAAATAACTAAGAATATAGATTTGAGGAAACAAATATAGGCATCGCAAGAAATGAATAGTCTCATAATATGGATCATAATAAGTATGTTTTGGAAACCAAAATCAAATATTACATAGTGTCAAGAACATCAGCCAAAATGTAACAAAAATCTATAACAATCATATCTCAATCATGAGTAACCATGTGAATGTATAAAAAAGAGTAATGTTGGCCAAATTCCTAGTACCATAACTACAATCCTAGCCTTGTGGATTATGTGTTTGGGACATGTTCTAATGTGACACATTATAGATTCTCTAACCAACCCCATTGTAATAGCTCTGGGTCAATCAAACCCCATGGTACCCATTAGGCCCCTCAGGTCAAACCAATTGAGTTTTATTCTACATTGGATACTTTAATTTTATATATAAGATATGAAATCCCTCAAAGGAAATTAAGAAACTATAATCAACTAGTGCAATCCAGCATGAGATCCTTCAAAATAGTATATAAATAGAGGCATCCAACATGGCATCCTCTTGGTCAAACATAAGAAGAGGCATCCTACATAGTATCATCATAATAGTAGAAATTGACTTAGGCGTCCTACACATGATACTTGGGAAGAGTAAATATTTAGAGTGATCCTATAAGGGATTCTATATGTTGGCATACATACAAAGTTATCCCACATGAGACCCTTGGTAACAATATTGAGTTTGATTCCTCCAATACAAGATCCCCTATGTTGTAATATAATATAGAATCTTAGACAAAAATGAAAATTGTATGAATAACAACCTATAGAGTTGTCTCATTCCACATCTTAGATCAAGGGTCTCACTCTATAGTGATATCTTGATTTTATTACCAGAGGAAGAACCTCTACCTTTTAGTAAAAAGACCAAAATTCCTCCATGGAGTCCCAAAATCACCTCAAGGGTTTTACCATTAATATCTATTTGAAAATATACTTAAAATGGATTACTCGTGTTTCCAATTATTACTCTGGGGTATAAATTGAAAAAACCCCAATAATGGTTTCATACTACCAGTACATTATGTCTATACTCGAGTTCATGGTGTGTACCCTGAAAGCCTCACTTAGGTATGTAATTCATTCCAACATGGTGTGTAAATACCTTGTAAAAATGTGTATACCTTATAAAATATGTGTACCCTGCATGGGGTTCCTTCCCATGTAACTCACAAGGCATGTCCACGTATTCTACCTAGCTGTATACTTTTACACACCATGCAGTCCATCTTGGGTCTAGTCGTGTACATTACATGGCCTTGTACCACTGAACGAGATGTCCTAAAACGTACCCAACTACATGGATGAGACCTAGAACTTGGTGTGTATACACTATATATGTTATGTACTTCTAAAAATATAATCTCCCTTGAATGGGAATAAAACATGACTTCTATTTCTAAACTACACATAATGTGATTGGGATTTCTGAACCAGAAACCACTCAAATCGGCTCGAAACCCTATTTTTATCCAAAATGGTTTTATATCAACCCTCAAGGGGGTCCTAAGTTGACATAATAGAGCCATAATATTTTAATGTTTTAAATATATAGGTATATATGGAATTAACCTCTAAAATTATACCCTTAGGTAGACTTTTCTTAAGCTTCTCTGTATCCACAAGCCATGCTGATGTATGAAAATTTGGCTCCTCCAAAGTTCAGTGATGCCTCCTCTCTTCCTTTATATCATTATCTATCTCTATAACTCCCCCTAACCTTTTTTATATCTTATTCATATAAAGGGGAATCACACATGTATAATGTCAGAATCTAGGGGAGGATAAAAGAAGGTAATAATAAAAATAGAATAAATAAAAAAGACATAAAAAAATGGGGCCATATACTGACCCCAAACATACCATGTATCCCAAAAATAGTTTATACCTACCCATGAAAACAACCCCCATTCCATAGTCAATGTTGGAGATGTAATCTTAATCGAGTGATCTTTTTGAAAGGAATAGCGGAATGAATGTTTTTTAATAAACTATTTTTTAATAATTTATATTTAATATTATTTATTCCACGAAAATTTTAATGGATCAAAATTCATTCAAAAGAATATACTAGGGTAAGAACACTATTCCAATACCAGTGGTGTCTCTGAAAAACTTCATGAGATTGTATTCCTTGGGAAAATGGATTGTTTACTGCATACAAGAACTATAAAGATAGAAGTCAAATTTCTCCTCAAATTCTAGTCTGAACAAACATGGATCCCCAAAATATACACATAATAATCCATATAATCCCTATGAAGTCTAGGAGTCGAAGTAAAGTCATGCACTAATCATAAGAATTAATAAAAGTATGCTCTCTTTTTATTGTCTAATAACCATCATCTCATTGTTAACAACTTTTCTATCAAGGAGTTCAGTTATCCATGACCAATCTAACTCTCCCCACTATATGAGTATCCTTATCATCACTTCATAACATCTCTCATTCCTGCTTCCCAATTATTGTTTTCATGGAAATTCATGATTTCAACTGAAAATTAAATTCAACACCCTCAAATAGGAAACACAACATACAAGGAGTTCATTAATCAATATGAAAAATGTATTTAAAAAGGTCATAATATAATCGATGTTATCTTATCATACTTCATATGAAGTCATGATATATGGAAGAATCCTATCTGACTATGAGGAATCTAAGTCTCCATCAATAGGAATGTACTCTATGATCCATGCTCCCATTAGTCAAGCCAAAAATTCCATTGATGAACTCCAGACACCATTTCTCAAGAATATGTTAATCTAGGTCCAGAAATGGCACTACTATCTCATGAAATGGGATTTTTATGGAATTTTTCCTCTACCACCAAGGGACATTACACATTTTATCACAACTCCTTGAACCTATGCCTAAATAATGTCATTGAAACCATCAGCCCTCGGATAGAACACAATCAATCCCCCAATTATGATTTACATGGTTCCATGTACAACTGACATGTACCTTTTCTATACCTCACATCATTGTAGTGGTATAACCCCATACCACCCATTCATCAGTTGTATCACAGTCTTTCAAGTCACTTGATACTAAATCTCAGAATACTGCACTACACAAAATGACGTTCTCTTTACATCAGGATCTCCCTTGAAACCATTTCTCAAGATCAATCCCATTACATATTCCCTGAATATCCCATGATTACCCATTAATGATTTTCATTTTGAGGAAATTTAAGCATCAACTGCACAACTTATTGTTGACTAGGATTAGAAACCGAAAAGTACTTCCCATCAAAGTGAGTCTTGAAACAAAATCCCAATAGGTTCTTCTAGAAACCTAAACATAGAATGTCTAAATATAGTTTCTTCTACCAATTAAATTGTCATTATTAAAATGAATAAAATCCCAAATTATTTATATATTAGTAGTATTTCAAAAATAGATACATTCAAGTGTCTTATATTACAAATTAATACACATATTAATATATTTTTTTTCTTTCTGTAAATAATTAACTTCGAGGATAATAACAATATTTCATGTATCATATCATTTCATATAGTTCTAACTATATGGATTCCTGGGGAAAGGAAATATAAATAGGGTGAGATGAAATTATCAGCAAGGGTAAAGTACAATAGAAACAATAATCAATCGATTATAATAATAAAGTATAAAGGTAAATAAATAAAAACACAATCCATTCAAATAACTAGATAAGGATAAATAAATATAGAATGGTAATAAACTAATTCACATTCCATTTATTCAATGAATTAAAAATGAAATGTATACATAGCTAGGTCGAAGCAAGATCTCATAGATGGATAATAACTAAAACTAAATGAGGGAAATTATTAATTATTGCACTCTATGTTTTATAGGTACATGGAACCAGTACCATTCAGGCCTTTCAGTAGATAGTTTTGAATATCGAGTAGAAACCCATATATTATACTTTGAAACAATGTCAAATGGTTTTTATCTAACAAATTTCATCTCATGAGACTACTAATGCATCGAGGGGATTATGTTTACTGGTCCCTAACCCTTGTGGCTTACCCCGAATAGTCCCCAACATGTGTCCTACCTATCCCTAGATTTCTACATATCAAATATACAATATTCCCTATGAAATATCTATAATTAATAAATGATAACAGTTTATGATTATTCCCCAAAATAACAAAATTACCATAAAAGTCAACACCAAATGAAAAACGGTATATAGTTCATGAAATATTCATATCCATGAAAAATGATAATGATATTTATGGGAAATTAAATGTGAAATGATCATAAGAAATTAAATTATTCAAGGGGACTAAAAGGAATCAATGAATTTAATTTCAATACTATCCTTGACCAAATCATTCATAATCCATACAAATGAAGAGTAAGGGTGATATTAATATAACATACCCCTTGTGAAGAAGAAATAAATGATTTTTTTCATTGACGAAAAAAATTACTATAAAAATGTTATTTAAAAACATTATTGTTGGAAATGACATTTTGTTTGGAAATATATTTTTGAAAAAACATTTCTTTGAAATAGACTTCTGATAAAACTTTCATTAAAATCTAACCTTTTAAATTTTTAATTGAAGATTTAAATAAATGATGGTGGGTAAATCTGTTCATGTTGGGTGAGGTAAAATAATATTCATTTGTCATGGTAAAAAGGTAGAAAAATTCCTTGTTCATAAAGGGATAAAATAATTACATTTAAAACATTGGTAAAAGAATGAAGGGAAAAATATATTTAATAAATCTTTAGGAAATTAATAATAAAATTGATAGTATTTTAATAAAATATACGTTTTAGAATAAAGTGGGTTCTCTGACTAAAGAGGGAAATTAAGTCAGTTTTTCATAAAAACATTTTCTAAAACATTTTGAGTACCAATGAGTGGTAAAATGGTATAAAAAATTGAAAATGGTAATTAATAAATAAAGTAGAATGAAATGAAATGGATTATTTAACATTGTTCATATAATTATATTGAATGGAAATACCATTGAAATATCATTTTTATTATTTGTGAGGAATATAATCTTTAATCATCCCAAAGTGTCCCATTACACTTTGAACGATTTTAAATCATTACCCTAATGAATGAATAATATTAAATAAAAATTTTAAATACTATGAAGAAAAAAATTATTCATGATATAATATATTTAAATTGGTATTATATACCACTCACAAAAGAAGTAAATGATGAACCTAAAATTTCATTCATTGATGTAAAAAGTAAAATGAAAATTCCTTACCTTCCATCTATATTATCTCATAAGCCCTTTTATTCCGGAATTAAAAAATTATGTTAATGATTTAATTTATTGAGAAAATTTTTCATGGTTATTATTACTTTTATTTCAAGTAATAACATGTTTTATGAATATAATTAATCAATTAAGTTTTAATCATGTGTTTTTAAAAAACTTCTGTTTATGAGTTAATAATAACATCTGTAGGTCAGCTATGGTCAAATGGGTCATTATATAACATATATAAAATAAAAATCAACACTTAATTATCGTATTTATACATAAATTTTTCTTTCAATCCAATAATTTAAAATTGTTTTGAAAAAATAAACCGATGTTCTAATTATTGAGACAATATGTCGTTTGTACGCTTGTGTAACATTACCATTTTTCAATGACCATTATGAAAAGGTGGTAAGTAATAGTATATCTTTAAATAATTATAATTATATATTAAATTCCATTTAATTTAATCATATTTATTTATATATATAAATCATGTGATGTAAAATAAATCACATCATGACGATGAGGCAGTATTCCACAGGTCCACGAATGACATTATCCCTTTTTAAATGTGTGAAAGTGTAATAAAGAAAACGACATGTATTTTTTATTTGCAAAATATTAATTATTTCATGAAAAAAAATATATGTTTTTATGTAACATATTTTTTATTAAAATTATCCTTCATAAATTTCATGTATATTGAGAATGAATCATATCTCTTTAAGGGGCGGTAGTTCACACTTCCAGAAATGATTTCATCATTTTTACCAAAAATGTAATGTATAAAGATATATTTTTAAAATAATTAAATAATATTAAATGAGTAATTAATATCATATATAAAATATATAAATAGAGTTTATATCATAATTCCCAACAATTATAATTGTTAAAGAAAAACAACAATCATCATTTCATGTGGTGGTAGTTATCTGTTGACATAAACAAAATGCTTGTTACCGATTAGATGGAAGTGTGTGTTAGTGAAAGTAAAAATATTATCATAAAAACATCCTAGTATAAATTAGATACTATGTTTTCTATAAAAAGTTAATAATAATATTTTAGGGGGTGAAGAGTGGAAATAAAAGTTATTGAGGAATGATGTTACCTCTTATTCTGGTAACTCCTAGTTTACACCAAAGGGATTCCTTGGATGGATTTCATACCAAAGGGAGGACTCTATTATGATGTAAGGAATTTTTAGGGACTACATTGTTACATATGATTTTAAAAAATGTGTCTTGTGAGGTGTGAGGAAGTTGGAGGAGAGGAGGCCTTTTATAGTGGAGGAGTGACACTTTTGTAAATTTTTGGAAACCAAATTCCACCCCTATTTTACCCATTGAATGTGGATCCAATAATTTTATAAATTCTATAAAATGTTATATTGGGACTAGATATTACATACAATGTCTTTTTTAGACGTTTATAGGTTATTTTGTCAATTAATATTGAGGTTTAATTCCACATTGAGCTTAATTTCACATTTATAGTTGTAATTATTTTTAATTAATTTTCCTAATATTTTGGGAAAAAATATATGATTACATTATTATTAATTATAAATTATTCTTATTAAAAATATTTAATAAATTTTCCAAAATTATAATCACATAATTGGATGAAATTAATTTCAATTTAATCCCACAGGTCGGACGACAATAGAAGATTTTAATGTAAAAACATCCTAATATTTGATAAGTTTTTATACTAAATTTCAATGTGAAATTGATTAAAATGAAATAAATTGAATTATATTATTTAAAAAACATCTAATTAATCTTTTAAACTAATTTAAAAATAAATTTACCTTATAAGTAAATTAGATGAAAAAATATTTTTAATCTAAATTTCAGTATTTTTCTTTATTCACTAAAAAATGAAACTTCACAGAAAAATTACAAATAAAATAACCTAAAATAATTTTTATGTTTTTATTTCATATATTATGTTTATGTTTACATATAATAATTGTAAAATTTCTAAAAGGATTGTTTAAAAAGGTTCCCTATTAAAAGTTAGTAAAAGCAACTTAATTCAAAATATAATATTTTATACATTAAATTGGTTTGTTCTTAACTTATGTCTATGGAATCTCTTTGATTAATATACAAAATTTTATATGGAATATATATATATATATTACCTGGATAAATTTCAATAATTCTAATTAATTTAATTTATTAGCGTAAATTATTTTTCTAAATATAGAAAATATTGTCTATAAAATTTTCCCATTATTTTCAATCGATTATTATTATTCATTTTTTTAATATTTAACCCATTAATTAGTTTTATAACCAGATATTATTTTATGATAGTTAATAATATTCATACCACCTAGTTTATATCATATTATACTAAATAATAATATCTTAATAAAATATTATTGTTCAGTAAAATCTGATCTTGCGTATAATGCATGCCATTGAAGAAACTCTTTATTTCATGTGACATACGCTAAATCAGTGTTAAATTCATTGAAATATGTTAAATATATTGAAAATATTGAAAATATTAAATATATTATAAATTATCAGGATATTATATTCCCAAACATACTTATTGTTTCATAGCACAAACATAAAACAACACTTATTTCCTTAAAAGACATCCATATGCTCGGGAAAACCACGCTCATAGCTTTCCCCCAATCGAAATGAATATCGCCATACTATGTTCCAAGTAACAATTAAGATCATATAAGTCACCCACATGTCCCTAATGATAATGTCTGATGTGAGGATCTCTATTTCTAACCAACTATCCCATAGGTCAAACCCCTCTCGAAGGTTACATAACATGGGGTTCCATCTGTGCACTTTTCCCAACACAAGTCATCTAACATGCTAATCAAACATATCTAAGAGAGGTATGGAACAAAAACGACCATCAAAGGTCAAACTATAAATATAGATTAAATTATAAAGGTCAATAATTTTCATTATAAAGAGGAAAAAACCATATAAGTTGAAATTGTAAATACATTTAATTAAGAAAAAATTTTTACTGCCAAGTTCAAAAAAATACTAAAAAAAGTCACATATTAAGTATCATCGTACTAGGTCTCAAATACTCTCTAACAATCCTCATGAGGAACAACCCCCTATAGTTTAATTATATTAATGTAGAAACAGAAAAAAAATTATTCCTCATTGGGAATCCCAATTTTCTAATACCCCTATAGGTCCTCATTTGATATAAACATTCATTTACCAATCTACATCACACTATCTAATATGAATAGGTGGCTATGAATGTTGGTGGGTTATGTGTAATTTCATTCCATGATATTTGATAAAACAACATATAAGTTGTTAATAAAACATTAAATAAGCAGACCTAATAATCATCACCTTACGAGTGGTACAACACATGGGAATCGTATTCCCTATTGGCCTACTATAGTCAATGCACCTCCTATGCACAAGGGATTTTTCATTAGACACACCTTAAGTGTCTCATTTTAGATTCACATATCCTACTATCAGAATAAAATATATTCATGTCGGATCGATTGAGTTGAATTCCACCAAGAACCAATATGGGAAAACACTATTTAGGTTATTTCGGAAAGTTTAATTAATTTTCATATACCATCGGTAATAAAAACATGCTTTTGTGCCTATAAATTAGTAATATAATGTGCCAAATATAATTCAATTGATGTCTCTTAACTCTGTTTTCCATGATTCAAAATTGATTAATGGCCTCTATATAACTATAGAATATCATGAAATCTATAATAAATCATATATCTTCTAAAAATGTACATCTATCACGATGATGATCATATGAACTGGTATCATCATAGATCAATACCAATAATCCCATATTCATGGCCACCAAGATAGATTATCAAAACATGTATTCTCAATACACTGATCTGATATCCATCATTGGTCATGACACATCCATAATTCTTTTGTCTACCATATCCCTAATAGTAATACAATAAGATAGTAACACATGTGATACAAAATTTTAGCATCTTGACCTAGAATCCAATAAACTTGTGATCTAATCCAGTTCACCAGAAAACCTCATGTGGGCCTCTCCATACAAAAGAATATTTGGACTAGTATTTAGGGAGTAAGGTGTGTCTGTGGAGAGACTATTCCCTCAAATGAGAGTAAAAAACCAATTTAAATAACCAATAATCATCTAATTTCATAAATAATCAAACTGAAATGGAAATAAATATAATCAAGGTTGTAATAATAAAATTAAATGTAGTGAATTCCCAAACCACCATTCCATACATACAACACTAATCTTTCACTGAGCTGATAATATATATAGGAATACATATATTAAATAGAAAAAAAATTGCAATACTCTACAATTATTTTTGAGAATAACCACATACTTGGCCTCAAAGCTACTTTTGAGATACTCCAACCAGATCAAAAGAATCCAAATGAGTGGCTCCACTTGATTGTGAAACCCAAGGCCTCATTCCTGTCCATATTGTATCTATCATCAACCTAAAAATGAGGAAATAAGGTATTCACGCTCACAGATGTTCATTTATAGGGATGATAAATAAATCATAGTAGGCCTCTGCCAATTGTGAACCAAAAATTTAATATCATAAGATCATTCTCATGAAATATTTTTCGCATGGTCAATAGGCAACTAGAAATTATAAATAAAATATATAAAGGTAAACAATAATATATTCTTGTGTATGTGATCCTGATTAACTAGATAATGTGCCATAATATAATCATATATATAAGTGTATATATATATAAATATATATTACAATATATATACACACATTTATGCACACACACACATATATAAATATATATGAGTGAGGTGAAAACTAACATAAATCAACAACAGTCATTCTTTGGGTCCATAATCTCAATTTTATAGATATCTCATGGAATGGGAATTATGATGGATGGTGTCCCACTCAAAACAAGTTTAATTAAGCTCATACATAAATCCATAATCCAAATCAAGAAATTTTTTCTTTTACTAGTACATGAAATATATCTAAGAAATCTATGTCACCAAAGACCTATACTTATATATCCTTTCCCTATGTTAAACCGTACACAACATCAGTTACTCAAATAAAGGATTACAGTTAATAATAGGGAATATGGTATATATGGTATTGAGTTTGATGACTTGCCACTAATTACATGTAAATATAGGCCGATGTCTAGGACCTAGGACCGAGTGTCAAGGAAATCAAGACATTGGAGGTCATATAAACAATAAGGGAAATAACCCTTTTTGTGATTTGTAAAAGGAATTCTCCCTAGATCCAATTACATGTTAATAATCCATTCACATAAATATTTCAAAAACCCACTCATGTTCATGTCTAGTGATTATTGTAATGGTTTGTTGGGTCGGTGAAAAACGGGAAGGATGGCAAGAGGGGGGTGAATTGCCTTTTAAAAAATGATTAACAAATTAAAATCAATGTTGAAAGAGCAGCGGAGATAAAGAGGCAATCACACAAGAAATTGTTAACGGAGTTCGGCCAAAAACCCGGCCTACGTCTCCGCTCCCAACTCAACCGTTGAGAGATTCCTACCGCTTGCTTTTCAATGGTTTTAGCAAGAAACCCACTAGGCTTGAGGTAGCACTAGGACCTATTACAGCTTGCTTTTGAAATGGTTTAGCAAGAACCCACTTGCTTTTAATGGTTTAGCAAGAACCCACTATCCTTCTTACAGGTGAAGGATAGCTCACCTATGTCTCAAGCTATTTAAAGGAAAGCTTGACAACCTCTTCACACCTTAGTGGTGATGTGAAACCCAAAAGAAAGAGGGGATGAGAAAAGTTTGGGGTTTGTAGGCACAAACCCAATTTTAAGCACAAAATAAATAAAACAATGAAAAACCGTATTTGAGGAAGTCTTGGGCACCTTTGATTGATTGGAGATGTTGAAGGCCACTTCCAAGCTTCTTGGGTGGAGCTCCTTGGATGTGGAAGTTGTTGGAGCACTTGAGGTTCCTTGAAGGAAGTCCACCGGAGGTACGCCAAATGATGAACAACGTGTCCGTGGGCTTTATATATGATCCGGTTAGTGTCCGGGGCTTCCTCAGCCTTTATTTATTGGCATGAAACCCTTGGGGAGTCTTCGGAGCTGTTGGAGAAGTCTTCGGAGCCGTTGGAGGCCAAAAGAAGGTTGACTGGTGAAAGCCAACAGCTAGTTTGACTGGGCTACCGGCTGGCCGGTACAGCTCCACCGGCTGGCTGGTGCCTTGGAAGTTTGAGAGTGCTTCTACCCAGTAGCCACCGACTGGCCGGTGAGAAGGCCACCGGCTGGCCGGTGGTGAGACAGTAGGTCTCACTATTGAACCAGGATGCCACCGGCTGGCCGGTGACAGAGCCACCGGCTGACCGGTGGAACCTGGCAGTGGGCAATGCCTCTGCCAGGTCCACCGGTTGGCCGGTGGACTGCAATTCAGTCCACTTGCCAGCTTTCTTGGGCCAATCCTTTGGCAATATTTTGCCTATCATCCACAACACTTAAAAACAAGGTTAGAAAAATAATAAGGTGATTGTGATCATGAAAATCAAACAACGAGGGGAACGAGAGGTACAACAATCTCCACCTATTTTGATGATCACAATCACCAAAACAATTAATGTAAAAACTGAAATTGAAAGGAAATGCTAAGCATGTTGAAAAGGATTCTCCCCCAATCAATCAAGAAATTTCTCCCCCTTTGTGATTATCAAAATAGCGTGGGGCATAAAACTTGATTGAGGGAAAAGAGATTTGAAAAACAAGTTGAGATTTGAAAATCAATTCAAAATGATATCAATTGTTGAAAATTTTGAAATGAAAATTGAATAACAGTTTGAATTGAAAGTTTTGAATCAAAAACCAATTGAATTTTGAAATTTGAAACTAAATGAAATTTGTTGAAATTGAGAGTTTTGAATCAAGAATGAATTGAAAATTTAAATTGAAAAAGAATCGAAAGAAATTTTTGAAATTAAGAAAATTTCTCCCCCTAAATAAAAACAATGAATCACCGGGGATAGGAAATAAATTTTGGCCCGGAGAGACTCGCAAGAAGGGATTTTTCATTCCAAACTTGTCTCATAGCGGGTCTTCTCCTATAGAACTCATCGGAATAAAAATAGACTTGGGTTGGCCATACCGGGCATTTTTGCAATCACACTCATAAATGAGGTGCCCGGGTTTTTTTACAATAATTGCAAAATTTAAAACTAGAGCTCCCCCTTACAAAAACAGTGGGTGCATGGGAGGAGTAAGCTTGCTTGGAATAGCCAAGCCCTTGGGTGGTTCGGGAAACGCGTTGGGAACCAAGTAAATTATTCAAATTTTGTTCCCCTTGGGTGAACTTGGCTAGAGTTTCTCTAAGATCCTTGATGGTTGATTCCAAAGAATCAACATTGGGGAAATTTTGGATTTTTAGGGAGAGTTCCTCCTTCTCTTTGAGAAGTTGGTCTTTTTCGGAGGAAAGTTTTTTGAAATTCTTTTTCAAAGAAACAAATTTTGATGAAAGCTCATGAAAACCATTTTCTAATTGATCTCTAACGTGTTGGAGTTCTTCAAATGACAAATGATTGAAAGAATTTGAAGAACTAGAATACGAGGAAGAAGAGTCGGAAGATGATACCTCATGATTTGCCATTAGGCATTTTTTACCTTGGTCGCTCGAGGAGAAGGAGGAGAATGAAGAGGTGGAGCTATCACTCCATGTTTCCTTTGAAGCCTTCTTCTTTTTCTTCTTGGCCCTTTTCTTGTGAGGTGGGCAAACGGGCTTGATCTTTTCGTCGGGTTCTTGCTTTTGATCGGATTCTTACTTTGGAGCCTCGCTAGTACCTTCATAGGTTAGTTCTAAAAATTTCCAAAGATCGTAAGAAGTAGAGCAAGTAGAAATACAATTAAATACATTTCGGTCTAGCCCACAATGTAGAGCATTCATGGCTTTGCCATCAAGCTCGAAATTCTTAATATCTATGGTGGTCCACTTAGACTCATCGGAAGAAGTGAGGGTAAAACCATGCATAACAATTCTAAAAATAGGATAGCCAATACTTTTAAGAAATGTGGTCATGCGGGTTTTCCAAAAACTATAATTGGTTCCATCAAAGAATGGAGCACGATCCAAAGAAAAGCCTTCGGGGGCGTAAGAGGTTGAAGCGGTAGAAGCCATCAAAAAGGATCTTTAATTTGAAACCGGTTAGGGAATTATTCAAATATCCCTCTGATACCAAATGTTGGGTCGGAGAAAAACGGGAAGGATGGAAAGAGGGGGGGTGAATTGCCTTTTAAAAAATGATTAACAAATTAAAATCAATGTTGAAAGAGCAGCGGAAATAAAGAGGCAATCACACAAGAAATTGTTAACGGAGTTCGGCCAAAAACCCGGCCTACGTCTCCGCTCCCAACTCAACCGTTGAGAGATTCCTACCGCTTGCTTTTCAATGGTTTTAGCAAGAAACCCACTAGGCTTTGAGGTAGCACTAGGACCTATTACAGCTTGCTTTTGAAATGGTTTAGCAAGAACCCACTTGCTTTTAATGGTTTAGCAAGAACCCACTATCCTTCTTACAGGTGAAGGATAGCTCACCTATGTCTCAAGCTATTTAAAGGAAAGCTTGACAACCTCTTCACACCTTAGTGGTGATGTGAAACCCAAAAGAAAGAGGGGATGAGAAAAGTTTGGGGTTTGTAGGCACAAACCCAATTTTAAGCACAAAATAAATAAAACAATGAAAAACCGTATTTGAGGAAGTCTTGGGCGCCTTTGATTGATTGGAGATGTTGAAGGCCTCTTCCAAGCTTCTTGGGTGGAGCTCCTTGGATGTGGAAGTTGTTGGAGCACTTGAGGTTCCTTGAAGGAAGTCCACCGGAGGTACGCCAAATGATGAACAACGTGTCCGTGGGATTTGTATATGATCCGGTTAGTGTCCGGGGCTTCCTCAGCCTTTATTTATAGGCATGAAACCCTTGGGGAGTCTTCGGAGCCGTTGGAGAAGTCTTCGGAGCCGTTGGAGGCCAAAAGAAGGTTGACTGGTCAAAGCCAACGGCTAGTTTGACTGGGCTACCGGCTGGCCGGTACAGCTCCACCGGCTGGCCGGTGCCTTGGAAGTTTGAGAGTGCTTCTGCCCAGGAGCCACCGGCTGGCCGGTGAGAAGGCCACCGGCTGGCCGGTGGTGAGACAGTAGGTCTCACTATTGAACCAGGATTCCACCGGCTAGCCGGTGACAGAGCCACCGGCTGACCGGTGGAACCTGGCAGTGGGCAATGCCTCTGCCAGGTCCACCGGCTGGCCGGTGCTATCACACCGGTTGGCCGGTGGACTGCAATTCAGTCCATTTGCCAGCTTTCTTGGGCCAATCCTTTGGCAATATTTTTCCTATCATCCACAACACTTAAAAACAAGGTTAGACAAATAATAAGGTGATTGTGATCATGAAAATCAAACAACGAGGGGAACGAGAGGTACAACAATCTCCACCTATTTTGATGATCACAATCTCCAAAACAATTAATGTAAAAACTGAAATTGAAAGGAAATGCTAAGCATGTTGAAAAGGATTCTCCCCCAATCAATCAATAAATTTCTCCCCCTTTGTGATTATCAAAATAGCGTGGGGCATAAAACTTGATTGAGGGAAAAGAGATTTGAAAAACAAGTTGAGATTTGAAAATCAATTCAAAATGATATCAATTGTTGAAAATTTTGAAATGAAAATTGAATAACAGTTTGAATTGAAATTTTTGAATCAAAAACCAATTGAATTTTGAAATTTGAAACTAAATGAAATTTGTTGAAATTGAGAGTTTTGAATCCAAAATGAATTGAAAATTTAAATTGAAAAAGAATCGAAAGAAATTTTTGAAATTAAGAAAATTTCTCCCCCTAAATAAAAACAATGAATCACCGGGGATAGGAAATAAATTTTGGCCTGGAGAGACTCGCAAGAAGGGATTTTTCAATCCAAACTTGTCTCATAGCGGGTCTTCTCCTATAGAACTCATCGGAATAAAAAATAGACTTGGGTTGGCCATACCGGGCATTTTTTCAATCACACTCATAAATGAGGTGCCCGGGTTTTTTACAATAATTGCAAAATTTAAAACTAGAGCTCCCCCTTACAAAAACAGTGGGTGCATGGGAGGAGGAAGCTTTCTTGGAATAGCCAAGCCCTTGGGTGGTTCGGGAAATGCATTGGGAACCAAGTAAATTATTCAAATTTTGTTCCCCTTGGGTGAACTTGGCTAGAGTTTCTCTAAGATCCTTGATGGTTGATTCCAAAGAATCAACATTGGGGAAATTTTGGATTTTTAGGGAGAGTTCCTCCTTCTCTTTGAGAATTTGGTCTTTTTCGGAGGAAAGTTTTTTGAAATTCTTTTTCAAAGAAACAAATTTTGATGAAAGCTCATGAAAACCATTTTCTAATTGATCTCTAACGTGTTGGAGTTCTTCATATGACAAATGATTGAAAGAATTTGAAGAACTAGAAGACGAGGAAGAAGAGTCGGAAGATGATACCTCATGATTTGCCATTAGGCATTTTTTACCTTGGTCGCTCGAGGAGAAGGAGGAGAATGAAGAGGTGGAGCTATCACTCCATGTTGCCTTTGAAGCCTTCTTCCTTTTCTTCTTGGCCCTTTTCTTGTGAGGTGGGAAAACGGGCTTGATCTTTTCGTCGGGTTCTTTCTTTTGATCGGATTCTTGCTTTGGAGCCTCGCTAGTACCTTCATAGGTTTGTTCTAAAAATTTCCAAAGATCGTAAGAAGTAGAGCAAGTAGAAATACAATTAAATACATTTCGGTCTAGCCCACAATGTAGAGCATTCATGGCTTTGCCATCAAGATCGAAATTCTTAATATCTATGGTGGTCCACTTAGACTCATCGGAAGAAGTGAGGGTAAAACCATGCATAACAATTCTAAAAATAGGATAGCCAATACTTTTAAGAAATGTGGTCATGCGGGTTTTCCAAAAACTATAATCGGTTCCATCAAAGAATGGAGCACGATCCAAAGAAAAGCCTTCGGGGGCGTAAGAGGTTGAAGCGGTAGAAGCCATCAAAAAGGATCTTTAATTTGAAACCGGTTAGGGAATTATTCAAATATCCCTCTGATACCAAATGTTGGGTCGGAGAAAAACGGGAAGGATTGCAAGAGGGGGGGTGAATTGCCTTTTAAAAAATGATTAACAAATTAAAATCAATGTTGAAAGAGCAGCGGAAATAAAGAGGCAATCACACAAGAAATTGTTAACGGAGTTCGGCCAAATACCCGGCCTACGTCTCCGCTCCCAACTCAACCGTTGATAGATTCCTACCGCTTGCTTTTCAATGGTTTTAGCAAGAAACCCACTGGGCTTTGAGGTAGCACTAGGACCTATTACAGCTTGCTTTTGAAATGGTTTAGCATGAACCCACTTGCTTTTAATGGTTTAGCAAGAACCCACTATCCTTCTTACAGGTGAAGGATAGCTCACCTATGTCTCAAGCTATTTAAAGGAAAGCTTGACAACCTCTTCACACCTTAGTGGTGATGTGAAACCCAAAAGAAAGAGGGGATGAGAAAAGTTTGGGGTTTGTAGGCACAAACCCAATTTTAAGCACAAAATAAATAAAACAATGAAAAACCGTATTTGAGGAAGTCTTGGGAGCCTTTGATTGATTGGAGATGTTGAAGGCCGCTTCCAAGCTTCTTGGGTGGAGCTCCTTGGATGTGGAAGTTGTTGGAGCACTTGAGGTTCCTTGAAGGAAGTCCACCGGAGGTACGCCAAATGATGAACAACGTGTCCGTGGGCTTTTTATATGATCTGGTTAGTGTCCGGGGCTTCCTCAGCCTTTATTTATAGGCATGAAACCCTTGGGGAGTCTTCGGAGCCGTTGGAGAAGTCTTCAGAGCCGTTGGAGGCCAAAAGAAGGTTGACTGGTCAAAGGCAACAGCTAGTTTGACTGGGCTACCGGCTGGCCGGTACAGCTCCACCGGCTGGTCGGTGTCTTGGAAGTTTGAGAGTGCTTCTGCCCAGGAGCCACCGGCTGGCCGGTGGTGAGACAGTAGGTCTCACTATTGAACCAGGATGCCACCGGCTGGCCGGTGACAGAGCCACCGGCTGACCGGTGGAACCTGGCAGTGGGCAATGCCTCTGCCAGGTCCACCGGCTGGCCGGTGCTATCACACCGGTTGGCCAGTGGACTGCAATTCAGTCCATTTGCCAGCTTTCTTGGGCCAATCCTTTGGCAATATTTTGCCTATCATCCACAACACTTAAAAACAAGGTTAGACAAATAATAAGGTGATTGTGATCATGAAAATCAAACAACGAGGGGAACGAGAGGTACAACATGGTTCATCCATACGAACCTATGGAGAATTATATTTGTCACTCGGGAGAGTGTAATCATCCTCAAGTTCATTAATTACTTAAATTTTAATGTCCAACACAATTTTCTAGTAATTTATTTGGGAGAGATTAATCATTCTAATCACTCTGGATATCAGAATTATCCTCAAGTAAATCAACTATGTGGAGTTCCTTGTCCAACACCATGATCAAGTTATTGATTGGGAATATCATTATCATCCCCGTCACTCAAGAGAGTGTAATCATCCTCAAGTACATATCATATGGTAGATCTCAAGAAGTACATCATAAAATAATTGATAAATAAAAAATAAAATGGATCATAATGTAGATCCCAATAAATATATTTTTGAATACCAATAAATTAATAAGCACATAAGATGAATCACATGAAGTACGTCTTCAGATCCCAAATCTAATATTTCACCGCATCAGACACATTAGCCACAAACTGTGATGCACCTTAGGCTGTCATAGTTGTATCATGATAAACCATGTGAATGTACAAGAAAATAGTGAGAGTGGAAAAATACCTAGATCCACTCCTACTAGAACAAAAATTACCTGTTCAGTATATGTTCTATGGTTACACCCTCTATAATTTGTACCTAAACCCAACATATTAGCATAGTGTTCATCAAACACAGACGCACCCACTAGGCCCACTTGGTGATAACACTATTGAGGAATCCTACTTGGGATCCATTAATTCTACACAGTAGTGAATGAATCCCTCAGGGGAACCCCAAAAGTAGTATGATACCAAATGCATCCTATATCGGTTCATCAGAATAAGTAATTAAACCGGAGCATCCTATACTGGATCTTCTAGGTTGAACATAGGTTGAGTAATCCGACATGGGATCATAAAAACTGTATACTCAGGTAGAGGTATCCCACATGGGATCCTTCGAAAGAGTAATATGGTAGATGGTTCCATAAATTTATTCCTTTGTTAATAATGAATAAGATGGCATCCCACGGGAGACCCTCGGTAATAGTAATATGGTAGAGACATCCTACACATTATCCTATATGTACAAAGATAATATGTACTCTTAGAATAAAAGGAAAATTATTTGAATACTATTCTAGAGATATGTATCATGGCTCACCTTATATCAAGGGTATCACTCTACAGAGATAGCTATATTGAATTACAAGAGGATGAACTTATCCATTTAGTAAGCATCCCAAAATTCCTCATATTATTCCACAAATAACAACAAGGGTTTAAACATTCATATATGCATATAATGATACTTAAAATCTACTAATCATGTCTCCATTTCTAAATATGTGTTGTATAATAGGAAAATCCCTATAAAAGGGTAGTAAGGGAGGAGTATACGGTGTGTATAGCCTCACTTGGGAATGTACTTAATCCATAAATGTCTTATAAATACCATGTTCATGGTGTATATAACATATACATAGTCTGTTCCCTATATTGTGTGTCATCCCATTTACCTCACATTGTTCTCCCATGTTTTATTCCAGATCGTGTACATCAACATGGGGTGCAGTCCACCCAGGGTCTGGTTGCATACATTACCCGACTAATACACCTACACGGGTTGTCTAGCTAGGTAATAAGCTACATGGACGAGCAACAATACTTATATTTGATTGCCTACACATGAATATAATTCTAAAAATATTCTTCCCTGACATGGAGGAATGAATGGTGTGCATTCGTGAGATACATGTATTGTGATCGTGATTTCTAAATAGGAAACCGCTCAAATCAGTTTGGAACCTCGTTTTCCACCCAAAAAGTTATAAATCATTACTGAAGGGGTCCTAAGAATTCATACATGGAAATAAAAACTTTAAAGTGTTAAATATATTGGTATATTTGAAATCAACATAAAAACATCCGTCTTTTGGTTGGAATCTTCCAATTCTTCCCCATATCCATGGTATATGGCTTCAACGTGACAATTAGACTCCTCTAAAACTCTACAAAGACACCTACCTTCCCCTCCTTCAACATATCTCTCTCTATCACACTCTACATGTCTCAATCTCATTTTAGTGAATCAAAATCCCACCAGTAATACTAGAGAAACCATGGGGAGGAGAATAAAAGTAAAGAACAAAAAGAAAAAGGGGGTGTGAGCCCAACCTCAGTGCCTGACATATGTTTATGACTCCCAAAGGAAAAGCCACCTATTTTGGACTCAACAATAGAGAACTAATCTCAATAATATTATCCATTAAAATATATATTTGATGGAACATGTGTACATAAATTAATATTTAATTAATTATGTTAAATAGTAATTTGAATTGAAAATTTAAAATGTTCATAATTATACAAAAATACATTCATATGGTAAAAAATCTATTACGTGACCAATAGATTTGTAATAGAACTATCTGATATCAAATTATAGAGTAAATGACCATTTTAATTCCTAAAATCACCTAAAAACAAAAATTAAAATTTCTTATCAAATTACAGTCCTAAAAAAACCCAGATATTGAGAAATTTGATACACTAGGGACATGTTATTTTGAAACCACCCACCTTCATCCTATAAATGGGTTATGATAATGTTATTACTTTTATTAAAATTTATAAATTTATTGTAATTATTTAAGATTATTCACTTCTAATGAAGTTTTATTATTTATTTGATTTCGTTATTTCTCATTTTAAATATAGAAATGTTTTATTTTTTAAGGGTTTCCTCATGAAAATTAATAAAAGTTCTTGATGAATATTATTTTAAATGAATCTGAAATACCCTATTGATGGGTGGGTTTGAAAATTATATAGCACCTTGAAGCATCAATAGGTCTCATGAGGCAAATCACGTTTTGGTATTCATTGTATGTCATCCTAATCTAGAAATATTTCTTGACAATCATCTAAATGGAATGTATATATCTTGGCATAATGAATTGATAGTATTTTTTGATGTAAATCATTACTCAATATATTTGAATAAGATCAGTATTATTGATATCTGTATAATCATTTATTTTCATGGATATAGAATGATTTTGGTTTCATGTTAATTATGGGTTTATGTTCTTTACCTACTCCTACCATAATGTTTATATCATGTTTAGGCCATGAATTTCAGAGTTATATGTTTCACTTACTAAGTGTTTAAGAACACCTATTCTTATGATTCTGTTTCCCTGGGTTATGTATAATAGCAGTTTTTGTGACATGTTTAGATAGATTGACAATGAAAATAAATTTTAGAGTGATTTTGGAGACTTTTTCTCAATTAATTATTTTTATATATAATGGTGAAATTATTCATGTTATATAGAGTAAAAAATATTTTTCCATCTATGTTATCTCCTTGTTCAATTAGTTTATAAACCTAAAAGATCAATTGTATGTAAAAGATTCAATAATATTTATTTATTATTTAATAATGGATGGTTATATATAGGATTTTATGGTAAGTATCAATGCATCTTTTCAACGTATGTGCCTATGAGCACCAGATCCATGAATGTTGGTCTGGGGAATCACATATTTGATTTTAACACAAATATATATCCCATGGATATATGAATTGAGTATGTATAAGTTAGATGTGTCACATAAACCATATTTTAATATACACCCATAGATCACAATGATTTATAAGTTTCTAATGTAAAATATCTTATGGACCATATATAATGTGGGATATTGGAGAGTGTATATATTAATGAATTATGTTCTAGAATAATAAGAATGAATGTTAAATATTTATTTGTAACATTAATCAATTAAAAATACCAATTTCAAAATTGGATAACATTACCATTGATAACATTGTGTGAATTACATAGACATGTAATCTAGAAATTTCAATATGAGTTTTAGTTTATTTCATTATTAAATAAGTGCATTTCATTTATGTTAAAAATGGTTTTTTATATAATCTATATTCCAATACATACAAAATTCATGTGGTTAGGATATATGGAGTACCACGTTAAATTATTTTTTATTAGGATTCCAGGATTACATTAATGTTTTGGAGAAGTCTTCAACAAGATGGGAATAGAAATACGAACTGTAATACTACCATTCATTTTTATAATGATTTTCAATCTGTAGAGAACATTTAAACACTATGTGTTATTATATGGTAATATTAAATGGATTTCAGTGGAGTTTTGGACAAATATATTCCTCTATTATAGTTCTCATATAACAACATTTTTTACACATTCATTACAATGGAAATATATGGTGCATGGCATATGAAGTGGTCAAAATCTCTAATATCTTAATATGGTGTTATATGATATAGTTTTATAGTTCCAAATTTATATTAAGATGTTTTAGAGAATATTAAACCTATTAAAGAACACATTAAAATTTACAAAAGTTGACATAAGAACTACATTGATAATAATCTATATGATTGGGGTTTGATGTTGGAGAAAAAGTAATTTATTTTAAAATAATCTTGTATGAGGGTTATAGGATCTATGAAAATAGAAATGTTGAGCCCTAGAGACATTGGATCTATTGAAATTCTCTTTTGTGTATGGATTGGAGTATATAATATTGAACATCCACCAATCCTCTCCCAAGTTCACAATATGTTCAACATGTTATATTTAATTAATTACATACCTAACCATTTATATTAAATAAACTATTATCTAGTTTTCTAGAATACTACATTATGAAATCGGATAAATGTTTTGAAATTTTTTATCAATGAAAGAAACTAATATAAAACAATACCACACTTTTGGTAAACGTTTTATTTTGAAATCATAATACTAAAGTAATGATGTGGAATCCTAATGATGTAATTATGAAAATATATTTTCTTTCATTTCATTAGTGTATTTATATTCAGAGGGATAATTTTTCTAGAGTTAGAATGTAATAGCCCATTAATTTATTCTGTATCATACTTTATATACTATGTGGAATATCTTGTTTTACATGAAAAAATGAAGTAAATGTATCCAAGATATGTTTTTGATATCAACATTTAAGTACAAGATCAATATTGATACAATATTATAATAATTAAAATTACTTCTTAAATAAATCTATAATAAAATAAAAATACCATTAATATTATAAACAAGTTTCTAAAGATAAAAAAAATACATTAGGAAATTGATATATATATATATATATATAACTCCACTCAAAAGTCACTTATCGATTGACCCATTATCTACCCCTATAAAACCATTATTTTTCAATAATTCACTCTAGAGTCCCAACTCTTTTTTCCTTTTAAAAAATAATCTTAGAATTTTGGTATCCATAAGTTACAGGTAAAAATTATAAACCCTTCTTAATGAGGGAACGTATTCTGAGGGGGAGAGAATTTATCACTGTAGTTATTTAGTTCCTCACCAAAATTTTCAATTACATTATAAAATAAAATATTTATAAATATAATTATCCACTATAATTATAGTTCCCTAATCATGTGATATCATTGACAGGGGGTGTTGGAATCATGGATCCCTTTTATCATTTTACGTCTTATTTTCATTATTCCAACCTTTTCATTTTGATAAAATATAAACATTATCATTATTAGTTTTATCTCCCATTCTTATTTGTAAAAATATTACATAAAATAGAACACATTATTATTTAATGGTTCTTACGTGAAACACTACACCTTTATATATTTTTCTCAAAATTTAACATAATGCTTCTCCATAATAAAAAACTATGAGTTTACGAACAATCTATCTCTTAAAAAGATTAATAGACAACTTCTATAAATTCTTGGGTTGCAATTTAGTCCCTAAGATATATACGAAAATTTTATTTATTATTTCTCCCACATGTTGATTATATAATATATATTTTTTCTAGACACTCGTAACATGGTCATTATAATTCCTCCAAACATTTCATCAAACGTTATTTCCAACTCCTTCCTAGATCAAGTCATCGAATGACCCTATCTTCTGGCATCTTCGACAATGGAATTGTTCTAATTCATTTTTGTGTATCGTGATCCATAAAAAAAATTTTCCTTATTCACCTTAATTTAATAATGATGCAATGTTATAATGGAATGAAGGAATTTGTTCACACTTCTTACACCACCCTTAACTGCAATATTACAGCCACATTGGAATCTTTCTAATTCGTCTTTAACATGTATGTGTTCATAGATGTATTTAGGTTTAATTCCATAACAAGTATAATATATATATATATTTCTTTTTATATCATGAACCATCAAAATTTTATTCTTCCATACCTATAATTTTATATACACCTGACATATCTTAAATATTATATCCCTATATAAAATATTTATACACCATGATTTTCATTTTATGGTTTCATCTAAATAGATTCTCTTATTATTAAAGTGGTGATATTAAATAAAATCCAACTTAATACAATCGATATCACCTTTCATTATGTATCTAATATATATATATTTTAAACACCTTGTAATTTATCAACCACATGTGCATGGAATTTTAAACTATAAATATCAATACGACATATAAGTAACTCACCATATAATGAATTAAAATATTCTAAATTAATAATGACTTTTTAATATGGAACCATTTCACTTCAAATAATCATATAATTTCATATTTTCCTAAAGTATCCACAAGATGTTTATTGTTTTGAGTTTTAATTTATTTTAATATCTTATAATGTAATAATATCTTTTGTGAACAAAATTTAACTCTAATACAAATGATATCTTATGTATTTATTTATGAAACAATTATATCTTATGAGGTCCTTAAATATTATAAAACCCATAACTTATAATACTTGTTTCATATAAGTTTTAGTAGCTTACTTGGTATGAATTTCATACACGTGCATACGTTATATGTTATTCATTTATTTTATGTGATTTATTAGAGTGGATGTCATTATCCTTATTATGGAATGGTATCATCTTATATATAGAATACATTTTATAAATTCAATATTTTTATATTCTATTCTTTTATATGTCTATTATACAATGTTCCATCTCTCAGATGAAGTCAGTTGAACACTCTATAATGACTCATATATAATCACATACTCACACATATATATTCATAAAGTAATGAATATGAAGTCTCAATAATGACTCTTAAAGAGTCCATAAAAAAAAATAAGAAGCTCTTAATGTCTGAGACATAAAGTTTAATAACAAGTACACTAATCTAAAATCACTTATATTAAACTATTTCATATTAAAATTATTATCTTTATATGTTATATTCCGAAAATCACTCAATTAAAACCAATTCTTGGTCGACCTATCTCCATGAATTATCAATCAACTAAAATAAACACAAAACCACATACAAATTATCAACATAAACTAATATAATACTGTGAATTATGTGCTTTCTGTTAGAGTTTTTTTAATTCATCCACCTTAAATTACTCCATAATGTAGTATTACAAAATCATCCAATAGCTTATAACATCTAACATCTATAAAATGATATAGAAAACACTACTCTATAATCCCTAATAGCATTTTAAATTGATAAAATCTAAAAAATCATAAATTATAATGGTTATTACAAGAATTTCTCAAGTAAATCCAACTGTGAAGTAGAATCTTATTGTTTTCCATTCATGGTAAAAATTACGTTCTCATCCCATTAATCATATTTCAAAGACCTAATGACACCTTCTAACAATAATATACATCGTACTTATTGAGAAAGTGTATAATCTATTAATGTTAACATCAATATCCCATTTGGGATTTCAATTCTATAAAACGACTCTTCTTATGTAAATATGTTTTTTTCCGATTATTTCTTCAACTCATTAATGAAAATTAATTAAATAGAATATAAATCAATGTATTCTATATTCATTTTTATTCGTATTAAAATATTTTAAAATAGGAATCATCCACTCTCATTTATTCTGAATTAGTGCATAATCTAATTGTTAGTAAAATGAGGACATCACATATACCATAGAAATGATCCATTATCAACCCACTCTTTGCTTAGTAGGGTTATACTAATTTCAAAAATAAGAATAAATAATCCTAGACATCATGGAATTCAATTTCTCAATTCATTGTGTGATAATAATTCAATTATGTCAATTCATGGAAAATTAAAACATATTTTTCAAGAGATTTATATATTTAACACATCTCAAAAAACAAATCAAAAATGTGAAGTGGAAGGAAAATAAACATCACTTTATTTAAGAATACCAATAAACCCACACTCCAAATAAATAAATAAATATTATATTAAAAAATCATGGTAAATAAGTGTGATTATAAAAAATCTCACCATCCTTTCTTAGGACGAATTCAAGATTCTTGTTATAAGAAATAGTGAATCATTAGGAAATATTCTTCTAGTTAATGGATTCCCACAAATTTATTCTCTCATCTCTTTACCATGGTTTATTTGTTTCAATAAAATACTATGACATACTCCTAATACTTTCTGTAAAATAGTGAGTACACTACCATATAGATCTCATGGGTTTATCTAAAACAATTCAATAATTTTTAGTATTTATAAATTGATAAATATGAATAATGAATAGATACTTGGATCCTAATTTATTACATCAATTTTTAATGTTATCTCTCAACTAGGATCTTTTATTATTTCCCCTTTCAAAAATTTGATAATGCTTGATGTTTCTATTTATTCACTCTTTAAAAAAATGATTTTCAATAGACATAGTTTATTTATTATTTTAAATATATTTCATTCAGTACAGAATGTGTTTCTTCATCATTTCAAATAAATTTCATTCAACAATAGATTCCAATTATTTTATATCAATCCACTTCAATAAATCTATTTTAGTAACAATTATTCTAAAAAAAATATTTCAAATATGGAAAAATTTAATTCTTGTAACTCGTAGTCTGTTAAGTAATCATGTTCCATCATAATTTTATAGTATCTATTTAAATTCTTGTTTTTTAGGTGAGATAATTATTTACCACTAATAATTATCTCTTACTTTTGTCCATCAATTTTAAATTGGTATGTCCAAAAATCATGAAACACCATTATTACAAACCCATTTTTCATAGATTTTTCACATGGTATTATCTTAAATTATATGTTTACCTTTTTATTATACACATTTATAAATTCTTAAAGGTTATCATAAATCATTCTAGTAACTATGTTTCACTCCATGATTGATTACATTTTAGGTTCTTTTCTTTTAAAAAAATTATCTCCACGTTCCAATTATTGTGGTCCATGTGGTGTTTATTTCTCCCAATAAATAATATACTCCATTTTCTATTGAAAACCTCTATATCCTTATTCTAATCATAATTTTATTGGGTTTTTCAATATTTTTCAATTTTTCTCAACACCTTTCATTACATTATTTTCTCCCAATACATATATCCCTTATTTTCAAACCTTCTTATGACTCTAATGTGTGATACTTTTCTCCATGGTATATGAGTGATAATATATGGATCACATACCATAACTATACATAACTATTCGACCTATAAAACAATAATTCATAGAAATATATTTGGAAATAAGACATGTATTTGATAAATATATTTTTCACATTCGATGTATGCATCTTTAATAAAATATATTTTATTCTCCCATTAATTGTACTTATACTTCATATAGTTATTATATGATATATATATATATATATATATTTATTAAATACTTTTCAACAATCTAGTTTTGTATTACCAATAATCCCACAACATAAACAAAACCTAAAAAATATTTTTCTATTCACTGTTATGGTAGTCCGGCTAGGTATTCTAGGTTTTTTACCTTAATTTATAATGATTTCAAACCCATCTATTTTTTTTATTCTTGAAGGAAAATTTTCATATCCATTAGAAAATCCCCCCTATATGTGTTGGTGAATACATTTCATGTTTATCAAAATATTATTGTCTTATTTTGATTTGGGAAAAACATTTGCAGAGGAGGAATGTTTAGTAAAAACTAAATTACTTTTTAAATGGGTTCCCTTTCAAAACTATCATGTTGTGAAAAAAATAAAATTAGGTTTCAATATCCTCTGAAACCAGGTATGTGCCACTTTTGGGAATATATTCCCATATAATTTTTAAGTGGTAGATTTATTATTCTCAACTATTGTGAAGTTGATGCTTATATTAGTTCAAGGTTACATAAAATCACATCATGATAAAGAAAGTTTATATTCAAATAATTCACATCATTCTTTTAAGATTTAATTCCTCAATCCCTAGAGTTCATCAAAATAATGGACTAATCATAATTCACCTTTATTTATTCATGTAATGAAATCTCAATTTTTTTACCCTTTTTCATTAACATGTATATGTGAAACAATTATATTTCTAGGGGTTTTTTATATTTTATCACGTGAATAGATTACACCTCTAAAGACATGTATTAATACATGATATCACAATCAGTAATTTTTATCTTTTCATTAACAATAGGAATATATTTATTATAATGGGACAAAAACCCTTATTTAGCGTTAAATAGTATTGTGAGAGTCACACACTTCAAAAATTGTTTGGAATACTTCATCCTTTATCTAGTCATCCTCCTCTTCTAGTTGAGTATATTAACCAAAATGTCCCCTCAAAATAATAAATATTCAGGTTACGAATATAATGGGATCTGTTTATATATATTTCTATACATCAAAGTATCGGCCATAAATAATTTAAAAAACTTTTTTTCCCTTATACTCAATATTTCATGAACAAGGTTACTAAAAAGGATCACCTTTAATTAATTTTGTTCATTAATCGATACCACTTAATTCTTAATTTTATTTTAAACATATATTAAATTAATTTACTATCTTTCCATTTTTGCTCTTTGATTAATGCATCTTGATATTTTTAGTAATTGATGGCTCTTTTATAGGGAACAAAGTTTTATCTAATACAACATGAATTTACCATGTCATAATCATTGATAGTGGGTGAAATTTAAACCCTATCTCATTTACATTTTATTTCACGTAATTTAATAAAAATATCAATATAAACAATCCATAGAATTCTGAGTCAATGAATTTTTAGAATTTTTTTTCCTAAACCAATAAAATAAAATAAAAAATTAAATATTATTTGAAATATGTGTTATTTTATCATAGTTTCCTTTGAACACTTAATACTGAAATGAATAACCTGGGGCATACGTATGAAAATGTCTGAGTTTTAGAGCCCAGTAAAGGAATAATAAAGATTAATATGATTAAAATTAATTGATGTTACATATTAATTCATAATTTAATTTTCTCCCAACATATAATTGTCACATAAAAATGATTAATTTCTTATTAGTGTTCATTTTTTTATCATAAAAACATAAAAAGAGAATTATTCAAGTTAATTTAATTAAACATAAGCTTAATGTCGTGATCATTTCATTCACTATACTACAATAAATTTTGTGATTCATATTTTTTATTCTTCCTCATAAAAATAAAAACATTTCATTACAAGGGAGAGTTGGAAAATGTGGCCAATTTTATGGTCATATAGACCCCACAATAAGAACCAACAAAATTGTTGATAAAACTGGGCCAGCCATGAGGGTACAATTTATGGGTTCAATTAGGAATTCCAAATTTGATGAAACAATTGAATATATTCTTGAATATCAATAATAATAATGGATTACAATTTTAGGAACCAAATCCCCAAAAAAAGTCCCAAATGATGCTTTTAATTCCATACCACCATTCTGTGATGGAATTAACAACACCATTTTGGACATATCTCCTTATAAATCATCTAACTAATCAGGGATTTTTTGTTTTTGAAGATATGATATATTTTTATGACTTTATAGAATAAATGGTTCATATTTGAGGTTATATTTAGATCCTAAAACTCATTCTCATTTAGACTTGACAAAAACTCGACAAAAAATGGATAGAAGAATATGGTTTTTTAAAATAGAAATTACTTTGGCTCAAAATTACCATTGGCCTCAAAACTATGAGTATTGAAATTGAAAATACTTATCTACAAATTTTGAGGATAATATATCTCTATATTGAGCTATCTGGATATCCAAATTGGTGATCCATGTAGAGGGTCATTTTTGGAAAGCAAACAGTCCACCAACTTGGGCTATAAATATGTCCCCCTCTTCTCCATGCATGGGGTTGAAATTTCAGAATAGAGGAGGATATAATAGAATGAAAAATAACCTCTGAAAGGTTTAAGAGGATCTTCCAAATTCATTTTTCAATTGGGATACATATAATCCTCTCTTGGTGTTCATCTTATCTTTTGTTTTTCTCAATTGTAATCACATAAGTTATTTTAAATTCTATTTTAATTTTAATTCATGATTCTTCGTCATTTTATCTCATCCTCATCCAACCAATTTAACGTAGTATTAATGTTAAAAAAAATTATATGATGTTAAAATCTATTATCTTCTTTCTCTTTCTAATTCAATCACAAGTGCATTTTAATTCTCTTTATAGTTTATGTGAGTGTTCGGTGCACAACGCTTTTATTATCCCATTATATTTATTCTATTTTTAACTAATCATCCTAAACACATATTAACAGATTATTAACCACTCAAATGTGTTATTAAATATACCTTGGGGTGACTTATAATTTGTCTGTGTTAGTTTATTATGACATTTTACTCGATGAGTATTTTTAAGGTTAACAATGTTTTTCCTAATCGTAAATATTCATGGATTAATGACATATTTAAATTATCGTATGGATTCCATAGAATATTGGAAACATAAGTACACAACAATAAATAATATTTTTTCTTATTAGAATCCTCGTTAAGTTATGTGTTAGACTAAAACCTTAATAATTTCAAATTCCAATCAAACTCATCTTGTGATGTGGATGTTAATTTAATGTAATATAAAGAAAAGATGGATGATATCATAATATTAAATCCCCAATAATGAATTCACCCCAATATTTATCATGTTTTTAAATCAAGCATCGTCCATCAATCAATTTAATTATTTTTTGCAATCATCCCCCAAATATAAAGGCAAAAAAATAGAAACAATCAACCCTAAAATTTGTACCGTCCATGAGGATTCGACCTATGTGTCACTATACACTTTAAAAAAAGAACATGGACTTTAAATATTAGATGGATGGAATTCCTCCATACTTGAAATGGTGATATTTCTATGAATGGTTCAACTAATTGTTTGTAGTTTTTGAATTTTGAAAAAAAAACAAATTCAAAAAAAATCTTAAAAAACACAATGGAAAACCTATTATTTCATAAAAACCATAAACTTAAATATACACAATGTAATACCTACTTTCCATAACCATTAAAAATTTCACAAAATTCCCTGTATGATCAAAAAAATCCATAGAATTTGTTTGACTGAGAAACTGGGCGAACACTTCACCGAGAAAGGGGAAATATTAGGGTTAATCAAAACAATATAGAACCCTTTTTTCCCCATCCAATGGCTCTATATATGGACATTCCTATAGAATAAGATATAAATTAAATCACAACCCCTGGTATTAATTACCAAACCCTTTGTATTAAATATCCAAGTATTGAGTTTCATATAGAACTCAAATATATTGTGATTCATGCTCTACCTCATTTCTAGAAGGTATCCATTAAGGATCCACATCATCATTTCAATGTGTTCTAAGTGGTTTTCTCTACCATGAATCCTCAAGGGGTTTTTGAAGAAAAAATCAATCTTTAACAATTTCATTTCTCCCTAGATGACTCTTCCAAGTCATGGCTCTACTATCTCCCTCCTGGATCTAAAACAACATGAAATGACATGAAAAATATATTCTTAGTGAAATTATTTCATACTTATTGAACTACATCTATCCAAAATGAAATTAGTGGTATTTGTCAATTCCCCAATGAAGCACTAAATGAGTACTCGTATAAGTTTAAAAAAATATGGTAACCAACACATACAACCAAATACCTAGCCAAAACATGATCCAATACTTCACTGAGGGTTAATTTGATATGTATGTAATTCTCATTTATACCAAAATTGGCCATTCTCTTGTGAAAAAAACAGATTTAGCTGCTTGAGATCTCAAAAAAAATATCGCTGAAAACAAGTAAAAATTCCCAAATTGAGCTCACTCTGAATTCAAACAAGTATATGAAAATTTAAACATAGAGCCAAATAATATGATCAAGTGGATGAGTGAACATAAATGTCTTCTTAGAAATTTAGTAGGGGAATCCAAATCTCCAACCTCATCTTCTCCACAATCATAATTCTCTAGATCTATCAATAATTGTGGAATCTTTAGCTCGCTGCCTTATCCAACAGACACATGTCCACAACTTCAGTATGAGGCATCCAATTATTCTAGTCCAATAGTCCTCAATGTGGAATATTCGCAGTGTAACAAAGACCAAAAAAATCATGTTAGTTCAATATAAGAATCATCTAATCCCCCTCTGAGCAATTTTCTTCTACCATTAAATTGGGATTGATGTATGGTAATCCAATTTCTCATCCCCCTCAATTCACTCCTCAAAATACAAACTAATTTCAAATTCTCATGGTGGTGGAAACATCAAACAACCTTATCCTTTTGTTCCTCAACCTCAAAGGATCAATCCTCCTCTCACTCCTCCTGTATTCCACCATCAAAATTATAATTCCCAATTCCCAACTGAATACAAGAACATTCACAAGAACCTAAATGAAGGTAATCCCAATGTGGGACATGCTTATTCATCCAAAAAACATGAGATATTTCTATGGAATATCTTTCCACCTTCACTCATTCTATCCTTAAAATCATTGAGACCCAAATTTGACAAATTTTTTCCATCCTCAGCCAGCAGAAATAGTCCAATTCTTCCTAACTCCCGACTCAACCATTTTCCAACACCAAGGGTAATGTAAGTTAAATTTCACTTCGGTCTAGAAAGAAAATTTCCATGACCCATGATGAATCCTAAAATTAATCTTTGAATGCTGAACTTGAAAATTAAAAGAACAAAAAGATAGAAAAATATCATTAGGCCACTCCCTCTCCTCCTACCATTCCTCTATGGAACCCAATTCAATTATTTCAAGCTATCTCTAAGACAAAGAAGTCTTTTTAACCAGATCATGAAATGCTTGAAATGATTATATGTATTGAATCCAACATTCCCCTCTTAGATTCCTTTATAAAATTCTTATGTATTTAGTTTTTCATAAGGAATTGTTCACCCATAAGTGGTAATTTACTACCATATAGAATGTTTCAACCCTGTAGTCTATACCCATGAAGTGCAATGATCCATGGACCTTTGTGTTTCCAAGACAAATTAGGAGTTCTAAAATTGTTGATGAATTTATAGGCCTAATATCCTCGAAAAATTTCATCATCAAATCCATCTTCTCCAATTTTTTCTAGGTCCCTTTTACCCAATGAGTATCGTGATCCTATTAGACAAACAAATCAAAGATATTCCTAAGGGAATAATTGGGGATTTCCATGTCTGAGATAATGATCTTACCTTCTCATATTTTTTCTATATCCTTGACAAGGAAGGTGAGATGATGTCTTCTTGATCTACCCAAATTCTATAAGGCCCATTCATACTGAATAATAGAACTAAGATTAATGTCCATGTGGGAAACTAATCCATGGAATTTGGATACCATCTTGTCCTATTATATATTTTTCAAGACATGAGATACCCATTTGAGAATCACTCTACATTATTAATCAAGGCTTTTGAGGACACTTCTAAGAGTTAACTGAACCCCATTCCATCATGTTCATCATTTTCTAATGAGATTGTAACTTTTGAAATTTTCCCCATGATTAACCAAGTCATTAATGGGGAATTTGATGTTGAGTTTTCAATCATATAATCAATCAATCTAGAGGATCTTGAAAACTCCCTTGAATCACATATTATCTCTAATATTTACTATTTCACCTATGACATAGTTGAGGAAAATGAACCGGAACCATCTAAAATCCCTTCCCCTATTCCTAAGTTGTTTGGCCCAAAAATGAAGGATTAAACTGATATGAAACCCCTTCATGCACACCTATAGAATGCATTCCTTTTCCATGATCACTCTTATCTGTTCATTATCTCTTTTCCACTTACTGAAACCAAGGAGACCAAACTTGATCATGTGTTAGTTTAAAATAATGATACCTTAGGTTGTACCATATATGGCATACCCGGAATCAACCCTTCCCTTTCATGAATCACATATATCTTGAATAATCATCCAAATAAATAATAAAACATAATAGAAAATTAATCAACACATACTTGAGGTAGGTAGGGAAGATATTAATAATATTCTTCAAGCTTGTATTGTCTACCCAATTTATTAATGAGAATTGGTTTGTTTGATTATAGTGGTACTTAAGAAGGATCGGTTAACTTTTGACCCAAATTAACATATAGATATGGTCTCAAATAGAGTGAAAAAAATGGTGTGTGTGCATCGATTATTAGAAATTGAATGCTAAAATAAAAAAATTTCACTACCCTCATCCTTTCCTTGATCAAATGCTTGAATGATTAGGTAGAATGTCACATTATTTATTTCTTAGTGGATACACTAGCTACTTCCAAATCCCAATATCACCTCAAGAACAAGAAAAGTCTGCATTAACTTTCCCATTTGGACATATGTATAAAAGATAATTCCTTTGGCCTTTTCATATCACCAACAACATTACAGAGGTGTATGATGAGTAGCTTATTCTAAATTTAGTAATAATTTCATATAGCTATCCACTAATGACTTTACCATTTTTGGTTATTCATTTGAATCATGCTTCCATTCACTCTCTCTAGTCCTTCAAATGTGTGTCAAATGTAACATTTTTTGAAATTTTGAAAAAGGTAATGTCATGGTAACTATTGGAATTTTTCATGGGGAAAAGTTTTTATAAGAGTGTATTCAAGTAGATCATACAAAAAATGAGGTGATCCAATCACTTCATGAAAACAAATAAGTAGAAAACATCCATTCATTCCTACTTCATTATTGTTCCTATCAGTGATTAATCCATAAATTTAGTAAGATTTCCCTCCCACTCACTTAGAAACTCCATAATTATGTTACAATCCATTTTGTTGAGGCATTAAAGTGAGCATTAATTGATCTCAATGTTTTTCTTAAATATTCCAGGATAATCCTAACCCCAGGTTTTTCCTTATCCTTTGAGTTTATTTCAAATTTTTATGATAGGGCCTTTGGGGCTGTTCTTGGTTAATGTACTGCAAAAAAAATCCTCATGTCATCAATTATTCGACACCAACATTGGATGAAAATAAATATCAATACACTATGAATGAAAAAAATAGATATGGTTTTATCCTTGGATAAATTCTGATCTGATATATTTGTGTTGGACTCCTCATGTTTTAATGCTCATAAATCTTGTTTTATACAATTATAACTCTTGTTTTAAACTCTCACAGGATTAGGATTTAGAATATCACAAATAATGTTTGAATCATGTAAACTATATTTAATCTTGTTCAATTATGTTTTAGTATAATAATGTTTAATCTTAATCCATTATATGAATATTACTTCCCAAGATAGTATATAGTTATTTGGATATGTTTGTGAAACTATATGCTGGCTACCAGTTCCAAATTCTCACATTGTTTGTGACACCATAAGCTTGCTATCGGCTCCATCTATTCACAAAGGACCAAACATTGTAACTCTGCTATCAGTTCTAGATATCCACAAAGGAACGATCATTTTTTCCCTGATACTGAAACCATGATACCATTTCCAAGAACTATAACAATACATTTTCCATACATTACAAATAGGACTAGACAATATTTCCTGAGGCATTGTTTACCCGACACCATAGTCCTACTATCGGTTCCAGATTTTTTTCAAATGACAAACCACTATAACTGTGCTACTGGTTCCATATCTCAACGCAACTATAGCATCATGATTGTATCTTTATGACTGTCTCATTCTGACTGTCTTACTGTGACTGTCTCACTGTGACTGTATCACAGTGACTATATCACCATGTCTTTCTTATAGTGACTACCTATCATGAGTCAGTATGGGGTAAGAGGTGCGAACATAGTACACCTTTTCTATGCCAACACATACACCCAAATTAAAATATAAAGCATGGAACTCATGAAAATAGAGAGATACTGCATCGCATGAAGAAAGAGAAGAACACTCATACATGAAAATACACAAAAAAAAATTTGATTACTAATCCTTGAAAACAAAGAAAACCCACTATAAACCACCTTGAAATAATCCTTGATGTAACTTGAAGGATAATATGAACATCTTATTTCACTGGAAACTAGAACACACAACTCACAACATATTGTTTTAAAATGTGGACTGGAACATTTCAACTGCTACATCCAAAGAGTCTGGAGCTGCATTTCTTGCCACATAGATCCTTCTACACTCTACCTCATAAAATTTTTCTTTGTTTTGTACTATTTCATAACTTTTCGAGGAGTGTTTGTATCTATTTAAAAAATAGACATTTTCTCCAACACTGAACTGGAGGATAGAAGATATCCATACTCAAATATATTTCTACACCTAGTTTAATCCACCTATAACTGTGGAAGAGGAACTATGAGACATGGATGTTAGTTTTACCATATAGAGCACTGGAAGAGGTCTTAGACCTAGATAGTCTCATTTACTGTTGTTAACCTCGATTCGGGGTGAGGATCGAATATATATATATATATATATATATATATATATATATTGGTTAATGGATGGTGATCACTAAGTGGATTGGATTTGTTCTCAGCTTGAGACTGAACCACTTATTCTATCTTCTTTTTTTTCTATTTAGTCTCTCTCTCTTTTAACTCATATTTCAGAAAACAATATTTTACTTTGATATTTAGTCTTGGATATTAGTTATTACAATTTTCCATTATTATTTTAGTTTCAAATGGTTCATCAATATCTCATCTTTTAATAACAGAAAATTAATAAATCTTCTAAGAAACTATTTGAATAGACATGTTATTATAATATTACTACCTTGGTTAGCTGGATAGTTTTATTTTAATATAGGGGATCCTTTTAAATAAAAATTTTAAAATAAAAATTTCTATGAACTCAATTTGACCCCCCTCCCCCCACATGAGTGTCCTACTCCTACCAACATTTTTTATGAGAGGTTGGTTTTAAAGATCAATTTTCAAATGGTTTAAAGTATTTCATAAAAATTCTTCAATAATGATTTCTTTGTGTTTTAATGATCTTCAAATTTCTAATTGTTTTAAATTTATATCTCTTTAAAAAAAATTCTTTATCTATTTGTCATGGATAATAGATTGGAATGCTTTGATGCCAATAGACAAAAATACATTAATCGAAAAAATTATGCACAATGGAAATTTATAATCAAAATGCACATCGAAATTATGGATTTTGTAATTTGGTCTTGAATTATAGATGAATATAGGTTACCTTCTATTGATATAAAAATATGGAATGACCCAACTAAGGCTTCTTATAAGAATAGTTTCCAATCCATGAATTCCCTATAATGTTCCTTAGGAGAAAAATATTTAAATTAAATTTCTTCATCTAAAACAACCCATGAAATTTGGGACACTTTATCTATTTCACATGAAGGTTCTTCTAGTTTTATGGAAATGCAAATTAAAAAATATACTATTAAATATGATAACTTTAAAATGAATCTTTATGAGCCTATTTTCGTTATGTATCTCAGTTTTAATGAAATATTTAATACTATGACCTCTTTGGGAAGAGATGTTAAAACCAAGGGGAAAATCATGAGAATACTCAAATGCTAACTAGATAGATAGAGAGGGGAATCTGTATCAATCAAATAATCATGGGAATTCAAGAATTTTCTAATAAATGAGCTTAGAGGAATGATGATGTATGTGGAAGAATTAAATGTAAACAAATAAGAGGAAGATGAACCAAAGAGGAAGCCAATGGCATTCTAAACCACTCCTTTTAAAACTAAGGAAAAGGAAAGGATACAACCATGTTATGACAGTACAAGTAATGAAAATTTACCATATGATAGTGATGAGTAAAATTCTCAATTATAAAATGATTTAAGAGGTTTTGAATAAGAAATAAATTCATTATGATGCCTAATTAAAAGGTAAATATGAAAACCGGGGAAATTTAAAAAATGATTAGAAGAAATGTGATAATTCTAGTGAAATAATATATTATGAATGTAAGAGAAAATAATATGTAAAGGTTGATTATCCCAAGATAAAATATAATACGAGATATGAGGATAAATATAGAAAGTATAAAAAATAGATTAAAGTAACACAGACTGCTTCTGGAGAAATTTTAAGTGACTCATTTTCTTCACATGATGAAAAGGCCGAAAAATAAATTCCATGTTTTATGTCAAACACATTTGAGGAAACCCTTGAGTTTCATATATAAAATCCTTAATATTCTAGTGATCAATGTGATTATGAAAATATGAATAATATTGAAATTTTTGAATACTACCAAATTCTAAAAGACTCTTATAATGAACTAAAAGATAAATAAAAATCATAAAGAAATAGAATTCCTTGACTACTGCAATTAAATCCGAACTTGTTATAGAGAAACAGAAAATATTTCATTTTCATATGGAAAAAATAATCTAAAATTATCTAATGAAAATTTAAAAAGTGAAATAGAAAATTTTAACAATGGAAAGAATAATCTAACAAAAATTCATGGTAAACAAGCATCTCTTAGGTATACTACTGAAATAGAATACCATCCTGGAAAAAGAAACATTGCTGAAAAATATAGAAAAATATTTTTTGTTCTTAAAATTGATAAATATTTTACATGTTCTAGTAATAGAGATTTTTTTTACTTCTTATAGTTTCTAAAGTATGAAAAGAGTTTTATTTTCAAATTCTTTAAAAAAAATTATAAGCTACCCATGATGAAAATATGGCTTCCTAAATCATTTATTACTAAGGTTTTTGGACCCATGGAAATCAATATACCAAAATCTCCTTTGGTTTGATCCCTATATAGTAAAGTTACTTGAATAGATCATTTAAAATTCTATGGTACTTGGATAGTAGATCTCCAAAACACATGATAGAAGATTACGCATGCTTCAAGAGACTAATAATGATTGATGGTGGTCATGTCACCTTTGGTGACAATGTAAAAGGATAAATAATTAACTATGGACAAATTGGTAAGTCTAACATAGTTTTAATTTATAAATTACTTTTTTTACAGATTAAAATATAATATGACTTGTATTTCAGAATTATTTTATGATGGTTTTTATGTTAAATTTGAAAATAATTCTTGTAGTGTCATTAATTCAAAAAATGAATTCTTATTTTTTTAATGTTACAAATTAAAGTGTTTATTCTGTTAACATAGATTGTTTATTTTCTCAAAAAATTAATTCATAACTATATTTTAAAAATATTCATGGATTTAAAATATAATCCTAGTACACTACAATATACACTCCCTTATAAATCTTACTAGAAATGGATTAGTCAAGGATCTACCCAAAATTGAGTGTCTAATTGAAAAAGTCTGTAATCCTTGTCAAAAAGGTAAACATCACAAAATCTCTTTCAAACCAATTAAAAAAGATTCACCATCCCAACCACTCTAGTTTGTTCATGTGTATTTTTTTGGACCTTTCAGACTCTCATGTCCTAATGGGAAGAACTATGTCTATGTTCATGTAGATGAATACTCTAGATATACTTGAAACTTTTTTTCTCACAAAATTGACACTTTATCTCATTTAACTATATATGTTAGGACTGTAGAAAATATTATTGGTCTTATAATTAAAAACCAATGAATCGAATAGGTTTGTGCAGTTGAAAACAAGATTTTGAATCCTTTTTCTCACAAAATGGTTATGGTCAAAACTTCTCTTCCCCTAGGAAACTGTAACAAAATGGTGTTGTTGAATGATGAAATAGAATGTTGAGCCCTCTGGAAGATTGATTGATTTCATGTCTATGATTGATGTTTTAATAATCACAAATCATCACATACCATTAATGCTTATTCTGGTTTGATTTCTCATAAACTTAATTAAAATCTGTTAATGAATCTATTATCATGTCTTTGTCTATGCTTATTGACTTACAAAGTATTTTGGAAGTCTTCTGGATTAAACAGACATCGGAAGCACCGATCCAATATCAACAGACATCAGAAGCACCGATCCAATATCAATAGACATCGGAAGCACCGATCCAATATCAACAGAAATCGGAAGCACCGATCGAATATCAACAGACATCGGAAGCACTGATCGAATATCAACAGACATCGGAAGCACCGATCCAATATCAAAGGACAACGGTCGCACCGATCCGATATCAGGATGAAAATGACTCACCGATGCAAATGACTCACTGATGCCAATGACACACTGATGCTGATAAATATGAGTCACTGATCCAATGACACACCGATGCTGATCAAAATGAGCCACCAATCAAATGACACACCGATGCTGATCAAGATAAGACACTGATCGCATGACTCACTAATGCTGATCAAACTGACTCACCGATCAGATGACAGACCGATGCTGATCAGTTTGACTCACTGATGCTGATCAAACTGACTCACTGATCCGATGACAGACCGAAGCTAATCAGTCTGATTCACCGATGCTGATCAAACTGACTCACCGATCAGATGACAGACCGATGCTGATCAGTCTGATTCACCGATGCTGATCTATCTGAGTCACCGATCATTACTCACTAATACTGATGACCTACCGATCACTTGATTCTTCAACAGTCATAAACAACTGTTTGAATTTCTTTATCTTTATCTTTATTTAATCTAACCAACGGTCATATTAGGTATATTTTAATGCTCTGACATTTAATCAATAAAGGTTGTCGGATGTCAGGAAACCGTACCTCGTACCTGCTGAAAAGAAACTTCTTCTGTCTTCCGGAGCACGTGATATAAAGATTAGAAGACTCGGCTACAAAAAGTGGAGACAAAGGATATTTTTCAGAGAACATACGAGGAATACAAGAAGCAAGTTGAGAAGAACTAAGTAGAAGAGAAGATACATATCAAGATATTACACATAATCTCATAGACAATCAAGCCTACTCAAAGGGAGTTATGTTCATACAAAAAAACGATTGAAGAACTTCATCGACTACATCTCTCTGCCTATGAACAAGAAGCATACGACACTCTTCTTCTCAAACAAAAACGAGAAGAGGACTCAGAATAAATTCTGACCAAATACAAAAGAGTCCAGAGCTACACTAAAATCACCAGATCCATTTCTAAACTCTACATCTCTTCTCTGTGATACATTTGTTTTACATTTTGAGTAGTGTGTGTTATCTTCTATATTAAACACACACACTGACTCCTGTACTTTCACTGGAGGATCTGTAAATCCTCAGCAAACCTTTTTAGACTTCATTTCCCACTGTGGATAGTGGTAGAGGTCGTGTGAGACCTGGATAGCTCTGAGCTGTTGTTTGTTTTCCCACAAAGAACTGTGGTAGTGGTCTTGTGACCTGGACAGTGTGTTCACTGTTGTTAACCCCGATCCAGGGTATGGATCATTTTTATATAAACCTTTGAGAGGACTAAGTCTCCACTTGAGACTGAACCTCTTGGTTAATTCTATGTGTTTGTAGCTACCTACTATATCCATACTATACATATTTATTTCATATTCCGCTGCTACTACTTTGAAATATAATTTATTTTCAAAGCTACTTTGATAGTTAAACTCGCAAGTGTTTATATTTATTATAAACCAGTAAGTTAGTTTCAAAAGTTAATTCAATCATAAGATTATGTTAACTGAGAACTAATCAATCTTTGAGAAACTAATTGAACCTTTATAATATGTATAAATTCACTACAGTTTAATCTGTTTTTGAAATATGGGGATTTTAATAAACATTGTTTTTAACAGAAAATTTTAATTTGAACTCAATTCACCCCCCTCTTGAGTATCCACTCCGATCAACATTTGGTATTAGAGGTTTGAAAATATTTTCTAAAGTACTCTGTTTTTCAACTGTGATTTTAGTTGTATTTTAAAGTTCTTAAAATTTCTGTTATTTCTAAATTTTTATCCCTTTAAAATTTATTTTTGTGATATCATGGATAATAGACTTGAGGGTGCTGCTACTAACCGGCCACCTTTCATTAATGGAATCAAGTATGCTCAGTGGAAGCTAAAAATGAAAATTCACTTAGAAAGTATGAGCTTTGATATTTGGACTGCCATTGAAGCTGGATACAAAATTCCCAGTACTGATAGATCTAATTGGGATGAACCTACAAAGACTGCTTACAATAATAATTGTAATGCTATGAATGCCTTGTACTGTTCTCTAGGAGATGAGGAATTTAATAGTATTTCTGCATGTAAAACTGCATATGAAATTTGGGATACCTTAGCTATTTTTCATGAAGGAACAACTAATGTTAAGGAGATGAGATTTAATACCTATACTATTAAGTATGATAATTTTTAGATGAAGCCTGATGAACCCATTTCTGATATGTATCTCAGGTTCAATGAAATTTTCAACACAATGACTTCTCTGGGAAAGGATGTTCCAGCAAAGGAACAAATCATGAGAATTTTGAGATGTCTACCTGAAAGATGGAGAGGAACCTCTGTCTCCATTAGAGAATCGTGTGACATTGGAGAAATGCCCGTCAAGGAACTAATTGGAAAGTTGATGTTGTATGAAGAAGAACTCAAGGTAAACAAAGAAGAAGATGATGAACCTAAAATGAAGTCTATTTCCTTCAAGACTACAACCTCAAAGAATAAGGAAAAGGAAAAGCTTCAAGCTATCAATGAAAGTTCAAGCAGTGAGGAAAGTGAGAATGATTCTGACAGTGATGCTGAGATGGCTCACATTGCTAGAAGATTTAAGAAATTCTATAGGAAGAAGAAGTTTTTCAGAAAGTCAAACTACAAAGGCATGTATGATAACAAAGGACACTGGAAAAAGGATTGGAAGAAGTCTGATAAATCAGATGAAGTTGTCTGTTATGAATGTAAAAGAAAAGGACACATAAAATCAGACTATCCAAAGATGAAATACAGAAAGAAGTATGAATACAAGGATAACAAGTACAAAAAAGCCATGAAGGCTACTTGGAGTGCTTCAGAAGACAACACAAGTGAATCTGAATCTCCAGACTCTGAAAGGAATTGAGCCAACATGTGTTTCCTGACAAACACTTCTGAGGTAACATCAGAAACTCCTGCTTCAAATTCATATTATTCTAGAGATGATTCTGAATGTGATAACATGTCTAAATCTGAACTGTTTGAATATTGTGATATGCTTGAAGAAACCTGTAATGAGCTTAAAGATAAATATAAAGGTTTAAAGAAATAGTATGCTTTAAGTGTTAAGCATAAATCTGATCTGGATATAGAAGTCGAAAAGAATGCTCAGTTGCTTAAAGAGAATACTGAACTAACATTGTCTAATGAGAAACTCAGAAAAGACTTAGAGAAGTTAACAAATGGCAAGAATACTCTGACACAAATGCTAGGAAAGCAAGTTGCACCTGGATATACTACTAGTATAGGATACCAACCTGGACAAAGAAAAGTTGCCAAAACTAGATTCATTCCTAAATCTGGACAGAAGATAGTTAATTCTGGAACATCATATGCCTCAACCAGTTATATTCATAGTTATGGATCTAATAAGGTTTATCTTTAAAAGAATGTTAATTCAACAAATTATATGAGACCCATTAGACAAATATGGGCACCTAAAGTATTATTGGCTAACATGTCTGGACCCAAGAAGATCTGGGTACCAAAATCATCTTCCATCTAAATCTGTTTTGTAGGAGACCTTCTTGAAGAGCTGTCACAAGAAGATATGGTACTTAGACAGTGGATGTTCAAAAAATATGTCAGGATACTTTTCATGTTTCAAGAGCTTAGTAAAAGTTTATGGAGGCTTTGTCACTTTTGGGGATAATTCAAAAGGAAAAATCATTGTCTTAGGCCAGATTGGTAACACTGATTCAATCTTGATTTCTAAAGTGTTATTTGTGGATGGTAATAAATATAACTTGTTAAGCATTTCTCAGTTGTGTGATGATGGTTTTTATGTGAAATTTAAAAATGATTCTTGCAATGTTTTTAACTCTAAAAATGTTTTCGTATTTTATGCTTTATGAAATGAAAATGTTTATGCTGTTGATTTCGATTCTTTAGCTAGGCAGAATATTCCTTGTTTAATTGCTTTTCATAAAGATTCTTGGCTTTGGCACAGAAGATTAGGACACTGCAATGTGCACTCACTTAGAAAACTTTCTAGGTATAACATAGTTAGAGACCTACCCAAACTTGAATTTCTAGCAGACAAAGTTTGTAATCCCTGTCAAAAGGGAAAGAAACATAAAGTTTCTTTTAAATCAAAGAACGAAGTGTCAACTTCTCAACCTCTCGAGTTGGTTCACATGGATTTATTTGGACCTTCTAGAGTTTCTAGTTTTAATTGGAAGCACTATGTCTATGTTCTTGTAGATAACTTTTCTAGATATACTTGGGTATATTTTCTAGCTCACAAAAGTGAAGCTTGTTCTTACTTTGTTAAATAATCCAAGTCTATAGAAAATCTTAGTGGACTCAAGATTAAGACCCTGAGAAGTGATCATGGTCGTGAGTTTGAAAATCATGAGTTTGATTCTTACTGTTCAAACAATGGCTATAGTCACAATTTCTCTGCCCCTAGGACACCCCAACAAAATGGTGTAGTAGAGAGAAGGAATAGAACCCTGCAAGAAATAGCTAGAACCATGCTCAATGAATATGAACTGCCTATTTACTTTTGGGATGAAGCTGTAAATACAGCTTGTTATGTAATTAATAGAGTCTTGATCAGACCAGTTATTAAGAGGAATCCTTATGAGTTGTGGAACCATAGGAAACCTAAGGTTAACTACTTCAAAGTTTTTGGCTGAAAAGTCTTCATTCCCAATACTAAAGACAATCTTGACAAATTTTCATCCAAGAGTGATGAAGGAATTTTCCTAGGTTACATTATCTCTAGTAAATCCTATAGTGTTTTCAATAAAAGAACCAAATGTGTGGAAGAATCTGTTCACATAAAATTTGATGAAACTGATCCACATGAACCTAAAATCTCTCTTGAAGATGATCTCTCTGGTTTTAATCTCAATGATAAAGACAATGGACCTATAGTTAAAACATCAAATTCTGAAAATTTTCCAGAACCTGCTTCTGTTGAACCTCAATCTGTTGATGAATCTGAAATCTCTAGCCCTATCTTTTCAAGACCATCTAGGACTCTAAAAAACCATCCTTTAGATGTTGTTGTAGGAAATCTAGATAGAGGAACACAGACTAGAGCTTCTCTAAGAAATCAGGTTGAACATCAAGCTTTTCTTTCACAGTTAGAACCTAAAAATATCAATGATGCTATCAATGATGAATTTTGGGTAATGGCTATGCAAGAAGAACTAAATCAATTTGAAAGAAACAAAGTCTGGAAATTAGTATAAAGGTCTAAGGACACTTTGACCATAAGCACAAAATGGGTGTTTAGAAACAAAGTTGATGAATCTGGAAACATCATTAGAAATAAAGCTAGGCTAGTTGCACAAGGTTACAATCAAGAAGAAGGAATTGACTATGAGGAATCCTTTGCACCTGTAGCTAGATTTGAGGCTATTAGGATCTTACTTTCCTATGCATCACATCTGAATTCCAAGCTATATCAAATGGATGTCAAAAGTGCTTTTCTATATGTTTTTATTGTTGAAGATGTTTTTGCAGAACATCCACCTGGTTTTTTAAATCCTCATTTTCCAAATCATGTTTTTAAACATTCTAAAGCTTTATATGGTTTAATACAAGCTCCAAGAGATTGGTATGAAAGGCTTTCAAACATTCTTATCTCAAAAGGATTTACAAAAGGGGTAGCTGATCCCACTCTTTTTATAAAAAGGATTTCAAAAGATGTATTAATAGTAGAAATCTATGTTGATGATATTATTTTTGGATCTTCTAAAAATTCCTTATGTACTGATTTTTCAAAGGTTATGCAAAATGAATTTGAAATGAGATTAATGGGAGAGCTTATGTATTTTCTTGGTTTTCAAATTTTTCAAACTAAAGATGGAATTAGTTTAAATCAAAGTAAATATACAAAGGATCATTTAAAACGTTTTCGATTGGATAGTATTAAGGAAAGTGATACACCTATAAGTACTACCTATAAATTGAATACATATGAAGCTGGGAAACCAGTGGATCAAACCAATTACAGAGGTATGATTGGGAGCTTACTTTGTCTTACTTCTAGTCGACTAGACATTATGTTCAGTGTATGTATGTGTGCTAGATTTCAAGCTATTCCTAAAGAATCACACTTACTGGCTATTAAAAGGATTTTTAAGTATCTTCAGTATACTATAAATTTAGGTTTGTTTTATCCAAAAGGACAATCATTTATCCTAACTAGCTATTCAGATGCTGACTTTGCTGGATGTAAGTTAGGTAGGAAGAGCACATCTGGAACATTTCATTTGCTTGGAAAATCCCTAGTATCATGGTGTAGTAAGAAAAAGAACTCAGTTGCATTGTCTACTGCCGAGGCAGAATACATAGCTGCTGGTAGTTGCTGTGCACAAATTCTGTGGATGAAACACACTTTATTGGATTATGGATTTGATTTTAAACATGTTTCAATTAACTATGACAACACTAGTTCAATCAATATATCTAATAACCCTGTGTCTCACTCTAGGACTAAGCACATTGTTGTCAGACATCACTTTCTAAGAGATCATTATCAGAAAGGTGATATTTCTCTAGAATTTGTTAGTTCTGAACATCAATTAGCTGATATCTTCACAAAGCCTTTATACTATGAAAGAATGAAATTTATTAAACAAGAGTTGTGTATGATTGATCTGTGAAACTGATCTGTAAAACTGATTTATGAAACAGATCTGTGAAACCGATCTGTGAAACCGATCTGTGAAACCGATCTGTGAAACCGATCTGTGAAACCGATCTGTGAAACCGATCTGTGAAACTGATCTGTGAAACCGATCTGTGAAACTGATCTCTGAAACCGATCTGTGAAACCGATCTGTGAAACCGATCTGTGAAACCGATCTGTGAAACCGATCTGTGAAACCGATCTGTGAAACTGATCTGTGAAACCGATCTGTGAAACCTATCTGTGAAACTGATCTGTGAAGACGATCTGTGAAACCAATCTGTGAAACTGATCTGTCAAACCGATCAGTGCAACCGATCTGTCATACCGATCTTTTTCTTTTTTGTTATTTTATTTATTATATTGTAATTAATTAGTAAATTTCTTTTATACTTCTTATGGGAACCCTAAATGATAAAATAAATGATACGCGGCTATTTATCTTCCCTAAAACTTTGACCTTTCATTTCCCGCCGAACGTTTCAACCTCTCCTCCCCTCTACTTCGAACCTTTGAACTCCTGCCTTCCCAAAATCTTCGAATTGCTAAGCAAAAGAGACCGAGCAAAGGACCAGATAGCCATGTACCTTCAAACCGTGCTCGAGGCGAGTCGAGTAGTGGTTGTCAACGATCAGTAAATCCGAACTTGGAAACTCGGATTGTTGTTGTAGAAAGAGAAGTCAGCTCTGCGTGGCTTTTGTCAAGTAAGTCACTGTTGCTGCAAGTTCTTGAATCGCAAGGATGGATAGACTGGTTTTCTGACAACTCTCGAATAAACTACCCGAAGCTGGTACATGAGTTCTACATGAATCTGAAAATCACTCTAGATGGTGTGGAGGCTGCCAGGATGTCGTCTGTGGTAAAAGGAAAGAAAATATCTTTCTCATCTAAGCAGTGGGTTGAGTGCTTGAATGTACCTCATGAAGGTCGATATGAGGACTATGCTGGGAATATACCTCCAATCACTGACTATTTTTCTTATGAGCTAGCTCTAGAGATTCTAACTGGAAACAGAGAGTCACAGAGAATCACAGCTTCAGAGTTAGATGGTGAATGCAGACTTCTTTTCAAGTTTATTCAGCACCAACTTTTCCCTAGGAGAGTAGATTTTGCTGCTGTAAAGTACCAGGATGTTTTCATGTTGTTTCTTCTGAAAACACATGATATGATCAATTTTTGTAGATATGTGATGGTACACATAGCTAGTATGATGAAACCGTCCAAGAAATCCCCTGCCTTGTTTTATTCAAAGATGATATCTACCATGCTCAAGAATCTAGAATGTGTTGATGAAGATGATGAAGTTGCTGAAACAGATCATACCTTCTGTCTCAACAAAGAGATCTGCAAGAGGATGAAAATCAATTGGAATCCATGGAAGAAGTGCTGGGTTGCAGATGAAGATAAATTGTATGAAGCCTACAATCCCATAGATCATGGCAAGAGGCCAAAGGATTTGAGAGACCCTGGCTTGAAACAAGATGAGGAACCAGTTTATTCTGATGATGATGAGCATGAAGAAGGAAAGGATGAGGCCACCAAAGCCAAAGAGCAAGAAGAAGCTGAGACTGAGGAAGGAAGTATGTCATCTACTGATGATAGAAGTGATCCTGACACTGCTAGTCCCAAAAGAATAATAGAATTTGGACCTGCTAGTCCACCCTTAGCCCTACCAGAATCAGAAACTGTTCTTGGTGATGAAGAAGATTTTGATACTGAAGAATATCACAGTGAAGCTTCTGAGAAGAGTGATGATGGAAATACTGATGATGTTGAGGCTGCTGTTGATGGTGATAATAGACTGGTGGATGGTCTTGCTGTAGATCAAATAGAACCACCTCAGTCAGTACAAGAAATACATATCAGTGGCATGGTTGATTCACCAAAAATCAGTGGAACAGCAAGCTATGAGAAACCAAAATACACCCTGTGTGCTGCTGTTTGGGATGACTACCCTGGTTATGTTGTGTTGGGCTTAGAATATTCTGAATAAGAAGAAGAAATGCCAGAATCTGCTGCAGTTGTGAAGAGGAGCCTCCCAAGAGAAGCAAGGTCTGTTCCTGCTGTTGATCCTACAAATGTTAATTTACCTGGTTCTGGAATCTCTCAAGCTGATCTTGATAGGTTTAAGATTGAATTGCTAACCGCTGTGAGAGACACAGTTAGAGAAGAAATTTCCCATTCCCTTACTCAAGTGTCTCTACAAGTTTCTAAAAATTCATTGGAAGTCTTCTCACAAAGAGTATCTAATGATGTGATGCCAGACCTGGCCAATACTGGTGAACTTATTGGTAGGCACATAGCCTCTTTGAATCAGACTATGAAGGATCTTCACACCAGCTTAGTATCTCTATCAAGTGAATTCAGATCAACCATATCTGGTATGATGGAAGTTTTGAGAAATTTGATTGAACATCTCAACAAGTCTGACCTGAGGAAGTTGAAAGCTGAGATAACTCACATAGTTGGCCAAGCCAGTACAGCCAAGGTAACCAAAATCACTTCCCGTGAGCTAGAAGCTCTAAGAGAAGTTGTGCATGATGAGTTAGCTACTGTTAGACAAATTCTTGATTTAGAATCTTTGAGGAAAATGAAAGAGCTCTGTGATAACAGTCATAAGATGGCATTGGTGTTTTCAGTAGATGCTAAGAAAGCTCTGCAAGAGATCAAAGAGAAAGTTCATAATTACTTTTCCAAGATTTATACAAAGCATGAGATGGCTGAAAACTTCAAGGTGTTGGCAGAGAATCTGAAATTACCTCCAGTCACTCAGGCCTTCAAAACTCAAGTTCGTCAGTTGCAAGATTTTACCCCTTCCTTGGCACATTTCATGGAGAATAAAGATGATTTTGAAAACGCTATGAAGTATGGGGCAGAAGTCATTCAGGACTTTATTCATCTTTTGAAGCCCTATTTGAATGCACAAGCCACTGCAATAGTTCTTCCTACTTCTGAACCTCTCAGTGACTCTAATGTAGCTCCAAATCAGCTCTCTATTGCTCAAGCTCTATCTCAGTTAAGACCAGTCCCTCAGCAAGCTTCTCATCCAGCTCCTGTTTCTCAACAACAACTCTCTGTGGCACCTGCTCCTACACCTGCTAGAGTTGTCCTACCACCACTTCAGATTCGCCAAGTACAGCCTGCCTCCAAGCCTTCAAACTTACCCACTATTGATCCCAAATACAAAGGAAAAGCCCCTTTGTATCCCAACAAATAGTTGTGCATTGTTTTTGATAGGGTGAACAGTGTGATTCCTGTAATATGCTGTACTTTATAAAATATTTTTTTTCTCTATACTCTATGATGACTTCTTTTACTTTCACTTATATGTTTTCCCTCCTTTTTGATTATCCCAAAGGGGGAGAAGAAAAAGAGAGATATATGGGTGAAGAAAGATGTATGGAAGAGATATATGGGGGAGAAAAGATGTATATATCTCAGGGGGAGAAATCTGTATAATATATATGGGCAATTTAAATTAAGGGGGAGATTTATATATCTCTTTATATTTATTCTCTTTATGGTTTAATTATCATTATGTTTTTATTGATGATATATCATATTATTTTATTTATTTTATGATAAAAATTTGTGATTATCAAAAAGGGGGAGATTGTAGATCCCTCTGGAAGATTGATTGATTTCATGTCTATGATTGATGTTTTAATAATCACAAATCATCACATACCATTAATGCTTAATCTGGTTTGATTTCTCATAAACTTAATTACAATCTGTTAATGAATCTGTTATCATGTCTTTGTCTATTGTTATTGACTTACAAGGTATTTTGGAAGTCTTCTGGATTAAACAGACATCGGAAGCACCGATCCAATATCAACAGACATCGGAAGCACCGATCCAATATCAACAGACATCGGAAGCACCGATCCAATATCAACAGACATCGGAAGCACCTATCCAATATCAACAGACATCGGAAGCACCGATCCAATATCAAAAGACAACGGTCGCACTGATCCGATATCAGGATGCAAATGACTCACCGATGCAAATGACTCACCGATGCCAATGACACACCGATGATGATCAATATGAGTCACCGATCCAATGACACACCGATGCTGATCAAAATGATCCACCGATCAAATGAAACACCGATGCTGATCAAGATAAGACACCAATCGCATGACTCACTGATTCTGATCAAACTGACTCACCGATCAGATGACAGACCGATGCTGATCAGTCTGACTCACTGATGCTGATCAAACTGACTCACCGATCAGATGACAGACTGATGCTGATCAGTCTGATTCACCGATGCTGATCAAACTGACTCACCGATCAGATGACAGACCGATGCTGATCAGTCTGATTCACCGATGCTGATCTATCTGAGTCACCGATCATTACTCACTAATGTTGATGACCTACCGATCACTTGGTTCTTCAATAGTCATAAACAAATATTTGAATTTCTTTATCTTTATCTTTATTTAATCTAACCAATGGTCATATTAGGTATATTTTAATGCTCTGAAAATTAATCAATAAAGGTTGTCGGATGTCAGGAAACTGTACCTCGTACCTGCTGAAAAGAAACCTCTTCTGTCTTCCGGAGCACGTGATATAAAGATTAGAAGACTCTGCTGCAAAAAGTGGAGACGAAGGATATTTTTCAGAGAACATACGAGGAATACAAGAAGAATGTTGAGCAGAACTAAGTAGATGAGAAGATACATATCAAGAGATTACACAGAATCTCATTGAAAATCAAGCCTACTCAAAGGGAGTTATGTGCATACAAAATAACGATTCAAGAACTTCATCGACTATATCTCACTTCCTATAAACAAGAAGCATACAACACTCTTCTTCTCAAACAAAAACGAGAAGAGGACTCAGAATAAATTCTGACCAAATACAAAAGAGTCCAGAGCTACACTAAAATCACCAGATCCATTTCTAAACTCTACATCTCTGCTCTGTGATACATTTGTTTTACATTTTGATCAGTGTGTGTTATCTGCTGTATTAAACACACAAACTGACTCCTATACTTTCAATGGAGGATCTGTAAATCCTCAGCAAACCTTTTTACACTTCATTTCCCACTGTGGATAGTGGTAGAGGTCGTGTGAGACCTGAACAACTCTGAGCTGTTGTTTGTTTTCCCACTCAGAACTATGGTAGAGGTCTTGTGACCTGGACAGTGTGTTCACTGTTGTTAACCCCGATCCAGGGTGTGGATCATTTTTATATAAGCTTTTGAGAGGACTAAGTCTCGACTTGAGACTAAACCTCTTGGTTAATTCTCTGTGTCTGTAGCTACATACTATATCCATACTATATATATTTATTTGATATTCTTCTGCTACTACTTTGAAATATAATTTATTTTCAAATCTACTTTGATAGTTAAACTCACAATTGTTTATATTTATTATAAACCAGTAAGTTAGTTTCAAAAGTTAATTTAATCATAAGATTAAGTTAACTGAGAACTAATCAATCTTTGAGAAACTAATTGAACCTTTATAATCTGTATAAATTCACTACAGTTTAATCTGTTTTTGAAATAGGGGGATTTTATTAAACATTGTTTTTAACAGAAAATTTTAATTGGAACTCAATTCACCCCCCTCTTGAGTATCCACACTGACCAACATAGAACCTCACAAGAAAGAGCGAGAATATTGAATAATGAATATGACCTTCCTATCTACTTTTGGGTAGAATATATGAATATGGAATACTAGTTAATAAATAGTGTCTTAATTAGACCTATCCTTAAAAGAACTCCTTGTGGGTTGTAGAACAATAGAAAACCCAAGGTTAACCACTTTAATGTTTTTGGTTGTAATGTCTATATCCTTAACATTGTGGATAATCTAGATAGATTTTAATCCAACTGTGATAAAGGAATCCTCCTTTGTTATTCAATTTATATCAAAGCCTATAATATCTTAAATAAAAGAAGAAATTTTTTGGAAGAATTCTTACATGTCAAATTTGATGAAACAAATCTCCATAAACCGAAAACCCATGTAGGTAATCATGAAGATGATATGCCAAATCTAGAAATCAATTATAAATAATCTTACTATCATGTTAAGGAATATGTTAAAACTTCTAGTTTTATAATTTCTCATGATTCAATCCATGAAGAACCCAAACTAGTTAAAGAACGTAAAAATAATCATCTTTTTTCTAGATCAGTTAGAACCCTTAAGAACCTTCCTCTAGATGATATTGTGGGATATTTAGATAAAATAACATAGATAAGAGAATCTCTAAGAAATCAGGTTGAACATCAAGTTTTCTTGTCACAGCTTGAGCCTAAGAACATAAATGAGGCAATTAATAAAGAATTTTGGGCGATGGATATGCAAGAGGAATTAAATTAGTTTGAATGAAATAAAGTTTGGAAACTTTTGGATATACCTAAAGACATATTGACCATATTCACTAAATTGGTGTTTAGAAATAAAGTAGATTAATATAGCATCATAGTAAGAAATAAATATATATTGGTTTCTCAAGGTTATAGTCAAGAATAATGGATTGACTATAAGAAAACTTTTGCACTAGTTTCTAGAATTGAATCCATTAGAATATTTTTTTCTTATGAAAAACATCAAAATTTCAAACTATATCAAATGGATGTCAAGAATGCATTAAAAATGGGTATATATTAGAGGATGTTTTTGTCGAACAACCCCCCAGTTTTCAAAATCCTCATTTTATAAATATAGTTCCTAAATAAAGAAAATATTTATATGGTTTATAGAAAGCTCCAAGATCTTGGTATGATAGACTATGTAGTTCTCTTATTTTGAATGGTCTTATAAAATGTGTAGAAGATACTACTCCCTTTATAAAAATAATTTATAAAGATGTTTTAGTTGTTAAGAACTAAGTTAATGATATTTTTTGGGATCTTTAAAAAAATTTATGTATCTATTTTTCAAAAATGATGCAAAATGATTTCGAAATGAGTTTGACTGGTGAGATAAAATTCTTTAATGGATTTAAAATCAATCAAAATTAGGAAGGAATTATTTTAAATCAATAAATATATACTAAATATCTTCTAATTTTTTTTGGTTTTGATAATTTTAAATATAGTGATACTCTAATGAGTGTCACCTTTAAGTTGGATCATGATGATAATGGTAAATCGGTTGATCAAACCACTTACAGTGGAATGATTGGGAGTTTACACTAATTGACTACTTGTATAACTGATATTATGTTTATTGTATGTATGTGTGCTCATTTTCATGAAAATACTAAATATTCACATCTTCTTACTATTAAAAGGATTTTTAAATACCTCAATCATACTAAAAACTGTGGACTATTTTATCCTAAAAGAAAATAATTTTACACGGTTAGCTATTCAGATTCTGATTTTGGTGGTTGTATGTTAGATAGGAAAAGCCCCTCTAAAACATGTCACTTTTTTGGATAGTCACTAGTTTCATGGTGTAGTAAAAAGAATTTTTTTTTGCATTATCTACTCTTGAAGCTGAATACATATCTATTGGTGGTTCTTGCGCTCAGATTTTGTGGATGAAACACACCTTTCCAAACTATAGATATTAATTCAGGCTTGTCTCTCTAAATTCTGATCATATAAGTGCTATTAAAATATTATAGAATCATTTTTCTCCTTCAATAAAATATCTTATAGATGTAAGACATCACTCTATGAGATATCATTATCAAAAACGTGATAACACTTTTGAATTCATTGGCACTGAACATCAGGTTGGGGAAATTTTTACCGTTACCTTAAATTATGAAAGGATGAATTACATCATACATGAATTAGGAATGATCAAACTATAGTGAATGGATTACTATCCCTATATTACTATATGAGGATTATTGTATCAGGATTAGTGTCTCAATATTTCTGTCTCCGGATTACTTTCTTAAGATTACTTTCTCAGGATTACTATTTCACAGCTTTCTATCAATGTTCTTTGTATCATTCATTATGGTCACACCATTTTTAGTCACACAGTAATACTGAAACCATGAATTCCCATACCAATCTCACAATATTATTCAGAATTTATTTTTAAACATAACATTTTGTATCAAATTTTTTATTTCTTTTTACCACATTTTTGTTTTTGTGACATTTGAATTCCATAAATTATAAATATCTATCGCTTTACTACTCTCGATCTCACTCCTCTTGAAACTGAAACCCTCTATCTCCCTCAAAAAGATTTTCCTATGTCTCATATTTCATGAGAACATATTGAATACCCATGATGATTCATCCGTCCTCATTAGCCCCTAAAAAGTAAGGGTCTTAGAAGAAACAGAAGAAGGCTGCTATTTTAATACCTGAGAAACCACTGAACCTAGGTCATGGGGATCTCAAAGTCATACCAAAAAAAGGAAATTTGTACAAAGTGGATCTTTTCTAGAAAGTATCTAGTTATAAGATTTATAAAATAAAAGGGGTGGTATGATTAGATTACCAAGGAGAAAAGATGCATCTATCCAAGTCTTTTTTTTTATTTTTATCAGTATGTTCAGTTTTACATTAATTATAAGGATGATTTTGTGGTTAACAGCATGGTAAATGGTCAAATAAACTCTTTTTATTTGAGTTTATGGTTTTCATTACAAGGAATTCCTCATCAAGGGCTTTTTGAGGACCCCCAAATATTTCATCCTCGACCTAGTGATGTGTTTATCTTAAAAGAGGTTATTGGATATTTTAATGGAAATAAGAAGAAGATAAGTCCAACTAATGTTAAGCTTGTTTGTGAGTCAAGGTTGTTGTTCAAGTTCATTAAATACATCATTTTTTCCAAGAAAATGTTATTTTTTCACTCTTAAGTATGTGGATATATTTTTTATTTATCATCTAAAAATAGTCATAAAATCAACTTGTGTAAGTATATTATAATTCACATGTGTGATATGATCAACACTATAGCAAAATACACCTCCCTTTCCTATTTGAGGTTCATTTCTACTATTCTTCTACCAAAATGTGTGGTTGGACAGAATGAAAAAGTGCATGAGGAATGTGATTTCTGTATCTCTAAGGATATTTGTAGGAGAATGAAGATATTGTGGAATACGTGGGTGAGATTATGGGTTGAGGATAATCATAGGTTGTATGAGGATTTTAATCCTGTTGAAAATAACTCCAAACCTAAAAATGTAGTTGATCCGAGATTAGAAGCTGATGAGATTGTGTAATATCTGAATGAAGAAACTTGTGATTATGTTAATGAAGTTTTTGTGAGAGTATTTTCTCTGATATAACCTCTACCTAAAGGTGACGCTGATAAAAGTTAAAAGGTTAAAGATGATTCTAAATGAAGTGTTAGTATATAAGGAGAGCCTATGTTAGAGGAAGAACATGCTTTTGAGGAAGATTCTGCTACTATGGAACATTATGAAGAATTGGTTGAAACCAAAATAATATTATTTATTAAGGAAAAAATGGAACATGCCTTTTAACTTCCTAGAGAATAGATCGGTGAACATGATAGAGCTAAAAATTTGTTAATGGGTCAAGAGACTAAATATCTTAGTTCCAGAAGAGATGCACCTATTGAGGGGTAGTAGCACCCCATCATAGAAAGTATTCAACTACCAAATTGTTTTGACCAATGATTTTTGGATACATAGTATATTTTTTCTTATAATTTTGATGTGGATACCCAAGAGGGATTAGTAAAATAGATAGACTGTACAACCATGTTTTTGTTAAAACCAATTTCTTCCAAATATGTATCCCCTACTAAGGATTTTGACCCTGTTTCTGTTCCTATTATTGAATCTACTAAATAATATTATGAATTTATAAGCCCTAGTATTCTGAATATTTTTAGAGATCACTTATTTTCTATATTTGGGAAGTTGTTATAGTCTCAAGATACCCCAATAACAAATCAGAATGAGAGGGATGTTTCAGGGATGTTAGAGAAAATTATTTTGATGATTGAACAGAGGATGCTTCATGAAATTCATGATGTTTGGACTGAGAACAAGCTTTTGAGTGATGAGTTGAAATATCAAAAAACTATGGTTGTAGATATGTATAAAGTCTTGAAAACTGCTCAAACTCCTATTTCTCATCATAGTGAAGATGATGATGATAAGATTTAATAGAAGTTTGTATCTCTTTTTCAACCAAACCTGATTTCTGTGTAAGAAATGGTTGTTGTGAACAACAACAAGATAGAAAATGAGATTCATGTTATAGTATATAGACTCAATATGTTGTCCTATGAATATAGAGTCTATTTACAAACTGTTATAAATAAAATTAAGACTCTCATTTCAGCTTCTTCAGTATAATATACCTCTAGATATCCATATCAGCCTATGGACAGAGTCTTCATTAGAACTGTCTTTAGTGAAGAGATTTAGTTAGTGTTGAGTGGTGTTTATAAGGAAAGTCTATCAATTGTCATCCAGAATAGTGACAACGTGTTTGGTCTGTCGAGGGTCCATTCCAAGATTGCCACTGATCCTCAAGAATAAATCTATAAGAATGGGTACTTCAACTTTAAGAGAATTTATTCTAAAAATGAATTGACTAATCACTTCAAGTATCTTATGGATATATTGAAGATACCACCAGTCTCTCAAGCCTTCAAGTAACAAGTGAAAAAGACCAAGGAATTCACAACCACTCTTGAAATGTTTTTGAGAAACAAGGATGATTTTGGGAAGGCCATAAAGTATGGTGTTGAGATTATCAAAGACTATAAATTTCTTGAAACCTTATCATCATGTTCAGAGTACAATAATTGTGGCACCTCCAGCTTCTCCCTTCTGGCCTGGTCTACCTTCTGCTACCTATCCCTCTTCCTCCACCTCTTTTTCCCAAATGATTATGTTTGTTCCTCGAGATTAGAGTCAGATCAGATCTGTCATTATTGAGAAACGTTTTCTTCGATCTTTCAACAGACATACCCTTTCACATTCTATCATTGAAGGAGTTACCCTTCCATCCCTAGCCACTTCTTCTACCACCTCAACTTACGCACCTATTACTTCTCCAAATGATTCTTTAAACAAAGGAAAGGCCAAGTCTATTTACTCTACCAAGAAGTGAATTCTGATTTTTATAGAGATTTATTTCTTTTCTATTATTACTTGTAATGGAAGTTAATATTTTATTTAATGGAATGTGTCATACTATTGATTCATTAATTGTTATTTTCTCAAAGTATTTGTTTTTTCACTATCTCATTTATCTCTTTTTAATAATCCAAGATGGGGGAGAAATATGGAATTTAAATTGGATAAATACTAATGGGAAACTAAAAATATAAACTAAGAACTGAGAAAATAATTTCCCTTTATGTTATTTATTATAGATACGATTGAAACTATTGTAATGATAATGAATATGGTTATTTATATCAAAACTATTTTTCTTGTAAATTCAATTATTTTTGATCATCAAAAAAGGGATATTGTTAGACTCCTCGTGTTTTAATGCTCCCAAATTTTGTTTTACACTATTAAAAATCATTTTTAAACACTAGAAATATCATGATTCCGAATCTCCCAAATCAGGATTCAATATTGTAAACTATGTTTAATCTTGTTCTATTATGTTTTTTCTATGATTATGTTTTATCTTAAACCATTTTTAGAATATTTCTTCTTATGACATCTTATAGATATTTGGCTATGTCTGTGAAACTGGGAGCTTGCTATCAGTTCCAGATTCTCACAATGTATGTGAAACCATGAGCTTGTTACCGGTCCCAGATTCTTGACAATGGACAAGACACTGTAACTATGAAATCAGTTCCATATTTTCACAGAGAACCAGACATCATTTCCCAGAAAATGTAACCATGAAACCATATCCAAGACATCATAACAAGACACCATTCCAAATTTTTACAAAGGACTAGAAATTGTTACATGATAACCCACATACCTGACAACGTAGTCTTGCTTCCGGTTCTAGATTTTCAAAAAGGACCAGACAACATAGTTGTGATACTTGTTCTAGATCTCAATGAAACTATGGAAACATGACTTTCTCATAGTGAATATATCCCAATAAATGTCTCACTATGACTATCTCACTGTGATTATCTTACCATGACTACATGTCCTAAGATAATATGATGTACAACGTGGGGATATTTTTCACCTTGTAGGGTCCAAAACAAGAACCAAAATTAAAATATAAAGTGTTTCACTCAAGAAAAAATATAGAGTGGATTTCACAAAAAAAAATGGAAGATCACCCATATACTAAATTACACACCCATGGAAGAACATTCAGTTACTACTGGTTGTAGACAAAGAAGAACTTGTTGGGAACCATATTGAAAGCATCCTTATAGAAACATGAAGGAGAAGACGAACATATCACTGCACTAAACACCAGATCACTCAACTCAAAACACTCTGTTTTTCAGAAGAGGACAGGAACATTTCATCTGCTGCATCCAAAGAGTCCATAACTGCATTTCATGACACATAAAGCCTTCTAACCACTATCTCTTTACAATTTTTACAATTGTGTATTGATTCATTACTTTTCGAGAAGTGTGTGTATCATTATTAAACACAAACACAATATCGTACACTAAACTAGAGGATAAATGATATACTCAGTCAAATATATTTCTATATTATGTTTCACCCACATATAACTATGTAAGAGTTCATGTGTGACTTGTCTATTAGTTTTCCCATGTATAATAGTTGAGGACGTCTTGTGACCTGGACAGTGTCACGTACTATTGTTAACCCCACTCGAGGGTGTGGGTCAATGATATATATATATATATACATTTCTTTGTGGAATGTGATCACAAAGTGGAGTGGATTAGGTCTCAACATGCGACTAAACCACTTGTTTTATCCACTGTGTTTTTTCAATTTAGCCTTTCTCCATTTTAACTCATATTTCAGAAAACTAAAATATACATTGATAGTTAGTATTTTATAGTAGTTATAATTGTTTTCTTTATAATAGTAGTTTCAAAATTTCTATAAATATCTCAAATTGTTATAACTGATAATTAATCAATCTTTTGAGAAAATACCTGAATAGTGAAGCTATTATAATTTTACTAAATTAGTTAACTGGCCAATATTATTTTAAAATGGGGGAACCATTTAAATATACTTCTTAATAGAAATTTATATAGGAACTCAATTCACCCCTTTTAGAGTATCCTACTCCAACCAACAATTAGGTTCCAAAATCAACATTTTTACAGACTATTCAACATTAATGTTCTTACATAAGAAAAGTGATTGCCAACCCAAGATAATAATACTGATCCTCAAGATTCAAGATTTTGACATTGTGATTAATGAAATACCTAGAAAATAAAAACCTATGGGTGATCACCTTAGTATAATTTCGAATTCATTTCATTCTATTATAATTGATCCTAAATTTCTAAATTAACACCAATAATTACTCGCCCCATGTTGCCAATGAATTCCCCAATAATTAATTACATTGTTGCGGGATTTTTTCCTAAATGATTTTCATGACAACAAAATGTCAAGCTAAATAGTGATTCAAAAGTCTAAATTTGGGAAGATAATAATAATTTTAAGAATAGGGCTAACAAGGAATGTAAGATATTTTTTTTATGAAGACCCACTTCTTCCTACTTGGAATTTTTTCAATCAATGCATGGTGGTGGCCACATTAAACCACAAAGAACCTCCAAAAAGGTTCTTTACTGTCAATTTTTCTGAAAATATCTCATTAATGATTCACATGAGTTATATAAATCATGTCAAACTTGATAAAATAATGGCACAATTTCTATAAAAATTAATTCCTCCAAAATACCTTAATAGTTTTTGAGATCTTTGATGTTTGGGGCATCAATATCAAGGGACAATTTACACTATTTAATGGATTCTGTTAGATTCTTCTTATATTTGATAATGTTTCTAGGTTTTTCCATGCTAAAAACACTATAGAAAATGATTCACCTACTGTTAATGAGTTCCTCAAAACCAATATCTTCCACTTATTTGGAACACCACGTTCAATTATTTGTAACTTGGGAACTCATTTCTATAGTTGGACCATGGAATCTATTTTAAAAAATAATGGGGTTTCAGGAAAAAAAATATTCAACTTAATATCACCCCCAAACAGATGTAATGGTAGAATACTATAACAAGGAAGGGAAAATAGTTTTTGATAGAATTGTAAATCCCTTAAAAAAGGAACGGCATGAAAGACTTATTGAAGCACTTTAGACTTATTTGAATATCTAAAAAATCCCCATTGGGATGTCTCAATTTAGAATAATTTTTGGTAAAAAATGTAATATTGTAGTTGAAATAAAAAATAAGTCATTTTGGGTAATAAAAACATTTAATTTTTTAGTTAAAATTCTAGTGAAGAGTGATTTTTTCATTTGAATGAATTGGAGGAGCTTCGCCTAGATTAATACAAGAATTACGATCTTTACAAAACAATGGATAAGGCAGTCCATGAAAAAGACAACCTATAAAAACTATTAAATTAAGGGGAAAATGTAATTATTTTAAAATCTAGATTTTTATTTCACCTAGAAAATCTTAATTCTCATTAGGAATGTCCTTTTATTATTACAAATTTTTCACATTCGATGCAGTTCAAGTCCAGGTCCCTTATTTGAATAGGACATTCAAGATTAATAGACAATGGTTAGAGAATATACATGAGAGGACACACAGCCTAGTAACCACATAGACATCCACTGACCCACCACTAGACAGAGATGCAAACCCACTGAGTACAAACTAAGGGATCCTCTTTCTATTTAACTTCCTCTTTCACTCTTTTTCATACTTCTCCCCCACCCCACTTTTTTCTTCTTCCTCTATTTTTCATTTCTTTACCACTTTCTTCATCTTTTTTTATATTTCTATTTTTTATGTGTTTCCTAAAAACAATAAAAAAAATTCAAAACAAAATAATGGATCATAATTATTCCATTAAATTTTAAAACTTTTTCCAATATTTTTAGGGAGTCTAATGACTGGTTTTCGACTAATTTTTTTTTATTTCCATGATCAGTTTGGATAAATAATATTTTATCAACAATTATAAATTTTGAATTCTCAAGTATGGATTTGGAAAATGAATCTTTTCCAACCACGAGGAACAAATTAAACTTTCTTGCTAAGGCCACCTATTACCATATTCACAAAATGTTTTTTTTCAACCCTAAATTTGAGTGTTCAGTTTGTGGACCTTTGATATGAATTTCCTATATTAGTATTATTTAATATGATATAGTAATTTTCTAAACCACCTATAAATCTCAATATCCAATTATTCTTCCATTAGCATTAAATTGATCCTCCTATTGAAAACACCTATGAGCTTATGAATTTTTTTTGATATCAACATTTCAAGCCCAAAATGTTATCCCACCAAAAATTAACATGGATTTTCATTGCATGATTTATTGTAATGTTGGTCTTGGGGGGAGGGATTTCTTTCTTGAAATAAATTCATTCATTTTCAGTATTTTATCATATTCTTGAGGGCATGCGTATATTTACGTGTGGGGGAGGTTTTCATTCTATGATTTTTAAGACTGTATATATATTTGACATCTTGTACAAATGATGTTGAAAAGTGTTCGAAAAATTAAAAAAACAAAATGAAAAAAAAAGGAAATTGGTTATGTCTTGTTTGGGCCAAAAATAACTCTTCCTCAACATTTTATATTGTTATAACAATTACAATTAGTTTCGTGAAGAAATAAAGCATGGGTTGGCAGATGAGTGAGATACCTGTTTCAAGTAAAACATTCAAAAATATGGAAAAAAGAACACATTTTCCAATGTTATAATTTTGTTTTATAAATATGTCACCCTTTATTCCCCTTACAATTTTCCTCCACTAATGTTTCCTCACTCACAAATTTTTTCCTTTTTAATTATGTGTTTGGATTTCCCTCCATGCTGATTTTCAAAAACAAATGTGCATCATGTCGGTGTTTTTTTTCACTTTTCCACTGTTTTGGATATTATATTCCTATCATCCTTTAGCCACTGAAAATCCCCTAAAAACACCTGTGTATTCCTCAGAACATTAGAATAGGGAATGTAAGCTTATTGATCTTACAAACTTTATGATTTCACTTTTGGTTGGTGAGTGAGTGATACTTTATAAATAACTTTTTATCATCTTGAGAGGATAGAGATACGGGTGCCCACATTTTCCATTTCTAATTTTGATCATGAAAAAATTAATTTATTTGGGCACATTATTTTTGTAACAATGTTTTATGGAATTCATTATGTATGAGTGAAGTATTCTAGATCAAATTATTGGAGAAAACAAAATTTTAATATTTTTTAGTGTGTAAAAATGATTTACTTATGTTTTTATTTTATATAAATAATGAAATACACAAGACTAAGTATAGGGGATATTATATAACTTCTTCATCCTCAATTTTACATTACTACTAACATATAATTGTGAAATGAAAATGATTAATTTCTGATCAATGTTCCTATTTTTCTCACAAACACATAGGAAGATAATTATTCGAGTTCATTTAATAAAATTTTAGTTTAATGATTGGAACATATAAATAACAATAATAATCCAAATTATTTGATTTTACTTTTTTATTCTTCCATATGAAATTTATAAAATATCATTTTAAGGGATCATTTTCTATTTCGGCCAATTGTAGGGACATATGGACCCAACCAGAAGGCCCAACAAATATGTTGAGAATAATGGACCAGCCATGATGATATAATTTATGGACTCAGTAAAAAACCCAAATTTGATTACACTCTTGAATATATTCTCTAATATCAAAAATAATCATGGATTAAAATTATAATACCCAAATACACCAAAAATGTGCCCCAATGATTCTTTGAAATCCAACCCACCATTCTGGTCAGGAATTAACAATAGCCCACCATTATTGAATTTTCTCCAAATAAAATTTTACAATATGTATATAATTTTGTGGTGTGAAAGATAAGATATAGTTTTCATAATTATTAGAAGAAATGGTTTTGTTCTATGTCCATCATCCTTAAATAAAATTGATTCACATTTAGATAAGAGAAAAATCGACACAAAAATCGGTAGCATCACATGGTTTACTAAAACATCCATAACATTGGATCCAAAATTCAATTGGAAAAAAAATTTGGTGGTTTCACATTAAGCATAAATATTTATAACTTTTAGGATTAATATATCTCAATATTAATGTTACATGATGAATAAATATGTGAGTAATTTTAAGGTGCATATTTGGGAAACAAAGATTCCACCACATTTGGCTATAAATACATCCCACTCTTCTCATTGAAAGGGGTTAGAATTTCAGAAAATAGAAGGATATATATTAATGATAAGAGCGTTTATAAATGGTTAGAATTATCTTCCATACTCAATTTTTAACTTTAGATACATTTCCACCATTTTCTTATCTTCTTTTGTGTCGTTTTCAATTATAAATGTGTAAGTTGTTTTCAATTTCTTTAGAATTTTAATGCACTCTTATTATTAATTAAATATTATCCACATAAAAAATATGTTATGTAATATTAAACTTTTTAAAAAAAATTAAATAAATTTAAAATCTATTCCTTACTTTCTCTTTCCCATTCAATCAAAGGTGAGTTTTAATTCTACTTATTGTTTTTGTGTGTGTGTTTAGTTGACAAATATTTTCTTATCATGCTATTTTTATTAAATGTTTAAATAATTCCAATAAAAACATATTACCATTTTACTAAACTAATAAATATTGTAGTAAATATTACTTTGAGTTGAGTCATAATTTGGGGATGTTACGTGATTGACATCTTTTTCTCGATGAATATAATTTAGGTTATCATTCTGTATGTTAATCTTAAAATTTAATAGATTAATGACATATTATGTTTAACATGTTGATTCAACGGATTATGGGAAATATAATTAATATAATAAAAACAAATATATTTTGATATTAGATCCCTAGTTTTGTTAAGCCTTGGATTAAAGCATCACCAGTTAAGAATTCTGATCAAAATATTCTATCGAAGTGGGTGTTAATTTAATACCATATAATCAAATGATTAATGATTTCATGTTATTAAATACCCAATAATAAACTCACACCAAATATTATCATGTTTTTAAATCAAAAATAATCCACCAATAAATTTATTTAAACTCTACAAACAAACCCACCATTAAAAAAATACAAAAGAGAAACAATCAACTCTAAAAATTTTACCATCATTGATGATTCGAACCGAGTGTCGCTACACACATTAGCAAAGCACAGGAAAATTAAACGGTCGATAGGAGACAATCTTCTACACTTCATTATTTCATGTGAATCAAGAGGTTTATCATGAACACCAAAAAATTTAATAATTATATATATAAACACTAAAACCCTTTATAATAGGATTGTATAGAAAGATCTAGGAATTTTTGGAATATGTGAACATAAAAAAATGTGACATAAAAAGTATTAGACAGGGATAACCACAAAAGAAAATTAACATTGTGTGCTTATTTTGGACATATATTCACCATAGATAACATCATATTTGATTAAAACATTTCTCAATGAATTAGAGAACTATGTGGGTACACCATTTATATGAATACCACTATGTGTTCTATCCCAATATTTTAAACCAAGGATTTATTTAATCATTTAAATTAATTGATTAAGGAATGTTATTTTCATAAATTTATGTCCCCAAAGAATGATGTATATTTGTATCTAGGTTAATATCCATGATTGATAACTTTGTTGGGAACTCGCATTAAAAATGTTATGGAATTGAAGATTAAGATATAATTTTAGTAGAACAATAGTATGTGAAACAATTTATTGATGAAATTAAAGAGAGAGTAATGAATCCTCTAATTATATGGGAATAATTTGTAAAATCAATAAATTTTAATAAATATATGGAAAAATAATAAATTTATAATCAATGAGATTATTTTAAATAAAAATTATAAATGGAAAATATGAGTGAAGGATCTAAATTCCTTGATATGTTTCTATATAAATAACGGTATAAAATATTTATGTACTAATAAAATCATTAGGAGGTATATTGAGAGATAAAATTAGAGAGACATCACGCTTAATATTTTTAGAGTAAAGAGGAATGGTATAATTAGAAGGTGTTTTAATAAAATATGGCATTAAAATATAAACTCCAAAACATTGGCCTTAGAAATCATGTTATTAATATGTGAAAAAATATCCCTTTCCATGGTTGTATACCCTGGAATTTTATAATTGGAAGTATTTCATATCATTTTGTAACCTAAAGACTGAAAACATTTAATATATAATATTTCATAGGTGAAAAGAATTTCTTTTCATAAAAAAATTTTCTTTAAAAACATTAAAATATACTTTTTGTTTTTGAAGATTGGTTGTAGCTTTAGAATATAAATATTATCACCTAAATGTAATATATATTAATTAATAATACAAATTTTAATTATTAAATCACTTAATAGTATTTATTACATCAATTTTTATCCATAATTATGCCATAATAATAACTGTATATTTATTTCGACTTTATTTTTTAACAAAAAAATCGAATCAATATAATGATTTTTTAAAAAAATAATTATAAATAAATACTTGTCATTTAGAAAAAGAAATTTATGGTTTCATAATTAATTTATTAGTATGATAATTATAATTTTAAAATAAAAAAAATTATTTATTGAAAATATACTTGTTTTGTGACATATTCATCTCTTGTACCCTAATGAAAATTATATGGGGCCTTATAAAGTTATATTATAATTTATATTCATGTAAATACTATTAATAATGTACTTTTTAGCAATAATTTTTTTTAAATTTTTTTAAACATAATTAGTATTTTAATTATAATAATATATTTTCCCAAAATAAAATCACAATATTTAAAAATGTTTTTTTCATATTCATATTATATTTTTTTAATTTTAAATTATAACGATAATGGGACTAAAGTAACCATTATTTCATTTATAACATACATATTTATACTACTAAGGTATTGATTCATAAACCCTCATACTACAAGAATATACATTGGGGGTAAGGTGTGTGATTGAAGTACGGTTATGGGGAGGATCAACTATTTTTGATTGGGCATTGGCTTCTATTAGATATATCCTCTCTTTGAATCAATTCCCCTCAAGAATTAGTTAAAGAATATTTTCTTAGGTTTGGACGGGGGTTAACCCTAGTGATTTCATCTCCCTTGGAATCTATATTATATGAGGGTCAATAGGGATTCCCCTAATATTTCAGTCCATCACTTATTTATTCTACATTAATTATATTTTATTATAACGCTTGATATGTGTTAATCTTAACATTTATATCATAAGGGTTAAATTACCATCGATCATATTTCCAAATGATCACAATAATAGATGATCATATCATGATTTTCTATTATAAGAATAATAATGGGTCATTGATTTTCATTATGTGGTTCATGTGTTCTATACTGTACAATATTACTAAATGTGTAATATATTCTTCCTGAAAAAAGAAATTACATTTACAAATGTCTATTTTAATACATTTTCCCTCATTTATGATATAATTTCAATTTTATGACCCAAAATAAATGAGGGTACTTATATTTACTTACTTCTTTGGGTTTTCCTATTTTATGTTAGAAATTATGATTCAACCATAGTATATTTACTGTGTAAAATGTTTTGTCATATAACATTGTATATATGGTTTTGGATCTTCGCATGCTTTTCCAAATAAATAAAGATATTTTATGATGATATCATCATGATATTTAGTTCATGTGAGTGATCTGGTATGTACTTCCTCAAGTGGCATGTGTGGAACACATCTTGATCATGATATAAGTTTAGAAGAAGGTCCATTCGATAGGTTATGATTCTGATGATATAAAAAATATTAAAGGGTATTGGGTATCTAGGAAATAGATTTCCCTTCTTCACTAAGATCATTAATTTCTTAGAGGGTGATATATAATGGAAAGCCATATATAAGGCCTCAAACTACAAGACTCTTTAAAAATTCTATATATAGTTTTTCTATCATCGTTATATTGATTTCATGTAACACATAATAGTTTAAAATGTCTATCAACACTTAGAGAAGATGATATCTTATCAGCTTCCATTCTCCAACTTCGTCATTTGATGATAGTGTTATCCAAATCATCTTATATAGATCCTCATAAGGATTCACATTAATTATATAATGGAAATAGTTGCTATATGAGATTTATATTATGGTTAGGTTTTGATCCCAACATATTATTAAGTGCATGGAACATGATATAATTATATCTTCATGATTTTGTAATGTTATTTAATAATTCCATCTATCTAAGGATGAAATTTCATGCTAAGACTCATCACTATGTATAATGAAAACTGAATACTTCTTCGTAACATCAAGGGGGATACATGATCTCAATTAGATTTATTGGAGGGTGGTATTCCATGATACCTTACAACTTACCTTTTGTACATCATGGATATTTTATTCATGTGATAATTATTCTTCAATGATAATGAAATGTATTGACTTATAATGTCAATCAACTAAATGATAAATTGTGTTATGCTATTTGGATATCCTAGGGATTCATATGATGAAATCCATGGTGATTTTAAACTATTTACAATTTTTTATTAGCAATATATGTAGGATACACAAACTGTTTTCATTCAATATTATCTTGATTGTGTACCGGTATCATGGTACAAATTCAACAATCTCCTTCTTCAAGTTATCCTATCAAATATTTTTTAGATCCCTATACATATTTGTGAACCCTAGATTAATATATAAGTATGTGATAAGTTCATAATAAAAAAACTCAATAATGTTTTTTAAATTTTATGCGGAACAAATATATTTCGTGAATATTATAACTCAAACTTTATTTATGTTAAAAGTTTGACTATTTTATCCATTTAGTGTATCTTCATATCATCAATCTGGGCCTCTTTGATATTCACATGAATTGAGAGTTCAGATGTAATTTGAGAAAGGGGTTATAATTTTCAATTTATTATAAACACCATGTTTATTCATTAAATTTATAAGAATATTTGACATCTATCAGTCAACAACATGAATATGGATTCCTAGTCCTTTCTACACATATAATTTGAAACGTTAATAGCCTTTAGATGATGGAAAATCATTGAAGAGGTAAAATAATTTTCCAGATCAATCCAAATTCATTGGAAGAAGTTTAAATCCATTTTCATGAATATATAAATTATTATTTTATGATATATACATATATACATTACACTATTCTCCATAGAGAAAATTCCACAAAATATTCAATAGGATGATTATTGTAGCCAACTTCTATTCATGAATAAAATTGTTCTTATAGAAACCCTTACATAGTCATCATGTAAATTGCATTATTTATAGTGTATATATCATCACATACATACCAAAAACATTTTAATGATTATATTTTTATGAGTTTGGAATCTAGATAAATGTAAAAGTGTAAACATCCATAAAATATCTATTTTTTCCAAAAAAAAAACAAGTTATTTATAAACACACGCTTATTAGGTTCAAAATATCTCCCACAATTAAATCTATAGATTTATTAAAGATCCCAAACATCCTTATACACAATGAAAAACATTTAAAAACGTTGGATTTGAAAAAAAATATATTAATACGGTATATAAGTGAAAATAAACTCCTCATTCTAATTGTAAACCTAAAAGTCAAAAAACTAACATTGAATTTTTTAATATAAACATATTGATTAAATATATATTTACTTTTTCATGAAAACAATGTCATTTTATTAGATTTAATGAATCATTTTATATGAAATAATTATGGAGAAATAAAATTAATAAAAATTTCTTGAAAAAATGAAAACTCATGAATACAATTCCTTGAAAAAATAAATTGTCCACTATTTTTAATGTCCACAAATTTCCCTCAAATAAATAATCTCCCATGATTTTATTTCATAAAATATCAAATATATCCTTAAAAACAAAATATAACCATATAATTATTTCACCTTGATACAATATCCTTTCATTCACCGATATAAAAACCCTTTCATAAGAATCCTCATATAGGAAATTATGATATCCCATTGGATTAAAATTCAACTAGTATACTCTTCCATGTTACCTATTTCATTATAGAACTATATTTGGATTATCTTCCAGTATAACTATATCTGGGTCACCAATCCTTTATATGAAATTTCCTTGAACTATATCATCATTAAAACACATATATTTTCAAATCTAACAATTACACTCATTTGAATTTTCCTCATAGATCATAGTAAATAACATATTTAGTTATTTCATAAAAATGATAAGAATTATTATTCTTTGGAAAAAAATTAGAATATAAAAATTTTGGAAACTGTGGAAATAGAATCTTATTTGAAACCACATTTTAAAATTTCTTTTTTATTTGGAGATGGATTTTGGAAATGATAGTGAGAAATTTTTTTCATTCTGTATATGTTATAGAAAAAATGTTTTTTCAAGGTCAGAAAAAGATAAAAATAACCCATATAGAAAACCATGATAATATTTCATTTTAATACTTTGTAATTGAATTAAAAAATTTAAAAACATGTAATTTGTAAACTATTGATATAGAAAAAATATTTTAAAAAATTTAAAAGAACCTCATAATTGATGAATAAGAAATGTAAGGAAAACCTAAAAAGGATAATTTTAAAAGAATGTCCATTACCTCTTGTTATGATTCATTTTATTTGAATGTATACCCTCACGAGTAATGAAATTGTGTTTGTATTATTCTTTATTAGGAATAGTTTTAATTTTAATAATATTATAATTAATCTTATTATTTGATTTTTTTAAATTTTTCTTGATTCATGAAAAATTTTAAATTCAAATTTGATGTTTTGTTGTAATTTGGTTTAAAACCTCAAATAACATCGATGAATTGATTATGTTCAATGGGTTCACGGTTTTGTAAACTCATAGATTATAAAAGAAAATATATTTATCAATTATTACATAATCATTATAATTTATTAACCATCCAGATAAGGATCTCATGTGAAATGGAACACCTTATTTCATTAAGGCACTAGCCTACACATGCACCTGAGTGACATTTCCTTTTTTCAACTGTTTTGGAATGAAATAAAAAAAGATAATATTTTTATTATAATGATTATTAATTATGTTATACATGTCTAAATGTTTCAGTTTTTGGATTCATATAAACATACATGTGTGTTGGTATTGAAAAACAAATCACCTCTCTTCATGGAGATGGTCATCCGCCCTTACGCATGAGGAATGTGATCATTCTCTAATGGATGGAAGTAAAACAAAGGATATGATTTATTATGTTTCCAAAATTATAATAATTTTATAAATATTATATATATATATATGATGACCCAAGATTAATGTACAAATAAATTACATCAATTTTTTAGAATGTTTTATACAGTGTGGAAAACATGCGTAAAGAAAATATTAGTTTAGTGCCTTTGGATACTTGGAACACAACTTCTAATCTGGTGACAGATCTTAAATATTTACCTTAATGATTTTCCCTGTTGTTATTATTACCTAAAAACATTCTTTAAAACACACATAATAGAATCATATAAAGTATTTGAGCTCAACATCTTGGTATGAGTAAAAAATTGAGATGTCAATCATAACTTAATCATAATGAAAATGTTTATAATGAAAACATTTGAAAGTAATATCATTTATATAAAAGTTTTTGATATAGTGTATGGGAAAAATTATAGAATTTTATAAAGAATAAAAAGAATTTTATCCCAGAGAACATAACATAAAACATGAATTGGAGTCACAGACAAAAGCATAGAATATAATATTCAAAGTATTAAAGGCTCATTACCAAGACCATAATAGAGTATAAAGTCACTTACAGAACTATTTTGACACCTCATTTCAACCTTATATAATTGATTCGGGTTCACTTCCTATACCATTCATGTTTATCTCATGGGATTTAAATGACAACACAATTAATTGGAGGGATATATAGGTCCCACCAATCACATAATAGAAACCATATATATGTTTTCCTTAAGGACCCAAATCATTCATCATTATAGAACCTGTAAGATGACTGGGGTTTCATTAACATTTTATCGTAACATTACTCATGGAAATAAAACAAAATTCATAGGAATATATCCATCATTAATATAAATCATTAATATAAAGAATAATAAAGGAATCATTAAATCATATCCTTAGTAAAACATAAGTAACATCAAATAATTTTATCTGAAATGGAAAATTATTTTGAAATATCACTTCAAATAATTAATGAGGAATATTTTCTTTTAAATTTGAAAATCGTTTTATTGACATTTAATCATAAAGGAAAACATTTTAAATGAATATAACATTGAAATATAGTAAATAAATTCTCAATAAATTAATTGTAAATGAAATTGTAAAAATCCAGTTATGTCATATAAGTTAAAATAAATCATTCAATTCGTGCTTTTTTTGAAAAAAAATAACGAAGAACCTCATTTAGAAAAAAGCCAAAATATTCATTTTAAACTATTTAGTCAAAAGGAACACATGTGTACAAATGTATTTGAATTTTTTTAAATGAATAGTAAAAATATGTTGGAAAAAGATATAAGAAACATGGGAATGTAAGATAAAAATTCCCCATCAGATACTTACATATAAACAATCCTGAATAATAATGAGATTGTGAAATTAACTCCTACCTTTGGTCTGATATCTTTTATACAGATATTAAACCCATGTAAATTAGTTTAAATAATGTTATTAATTTATAACAGTGCCATATTCATATTTATTATATCATGTATGATCATGTAATATCATCTTATAACCAGTTTGTTAATAATATTTCATTATTACCTTTCTTTCGGGTGTTAACTGCTTCATTTTATTATGAATGTTTTGAGGTATATGTTTTGGTTATTATGAATAGGTTATAGTTACATAATATAAAGAAATATATTATTTTAACATATATCATATTTATTTATTATGTTCATTTATATAATACTAATTCAGATATTATAAAGGAAAATTAATTGTATCACGTCATGGAGAGGGTAGGAAGTACTTACGCACATGCAAAAGTATCATTCCATTAATGATGATATGGTAATGAATTGGATGTTATATTACATATTTTAATTAAATAATATTTTATAATAATCATATATATTATTTCAATCTTTTATCCATCCATGTTATGTGGTGAATAAAAACATATTACACCACGTCGAGAAAAATGGTAAGTCATACCTACACACACGAGGTGATTTTGTTTTTCATAGGATAAATAAATGGTGGAATATGGTTATTTCAAAACAATAATGTCATACAATAATATATTTTATACATTATTTATTACTTTATAATGGAAACATCATATGAATAGGAAGTAGAGGAAGAAATAATTTTGAATGTGTTGGTAAAGATGATTACCTCTTTTCGGCGAGATTCATTTAGATATCTTTTTAGGGACAATAAGGTCTAACTTTAAAGAATACTAGAACCTATATAATGTGTCTGGGGACGTTTATAAGAAAAATTGGAAGATTATGGTTGAGCTTTAAGGGACATTGTTATCTGAATAAGTGAGGAAGGAGGTGTCCTTTTATAATTGAGGTGAGGGGCACTTTTGGAATTTCTCAAAAGATTAAATTATAATGCATTCATTTTCTATCAAAATTACACCAATTTTTAATGAATTAGAAGATAATATATTTTATATTTATAATCCCACAATACAATATAATTTATGCATGTTTTGGTTTCATTTAAAAGAATATCATTTTTATTTACCCCATGGCTAGTTACTTCTGACCTTAACTGTGGTAACAATTATTTTAATTGTAAAGGTATAATAAAGTTATTATAAATATAAAAGTCCCACATAAATGAATTATTTATTAATTTTTTCTATTATTAATTCCCATGGTAAAATATATTATTTTTTTGTGTTTTATATTGTTAAATAACATATTATTTCGATAAGTAATCCTTAATGTTAATTTTAAAACAGTTCATTTAATTTGACTTGAAATGCATCAAAACCAAGAGTGAATTACAATATAATGGTTTAAACCAGTTTAATACTCTATATTGTTTTATTAAATTCATTTAATAAACCATATATATCATATTATTTGATAATTATTATATCTAAAGTCATTTATTTTATTTTTTTGTTCAAAGAATAAAGGTGGTATTTAGTATTTCACAAGCATTTAATGTAATAATATAAATTTTTAAAACTACAAATAAATTTATATAATGAAAATAACGTCACTAAGATAAAAAATGTTAATTTATGTTAATTCATAACCATATTTGATCCGTATTTGTACACATAAAATATATTAAATAAAAAGAGGGTGAATTTAGTAACTATCTCTCATTTAAATAATATAAATAATTTTTACAGAAAAATTTCTATTAAATAACTCATAAATGAGCATAAGGTGAAAATTTTATAATAATATATATAGAATTATTTTTTATATATTTAGGTCATGGTTATACCCTTATCAGTTTTCTTTAAACCTTATTTAATCTACTTAACTCTCACTATGACAATAAGCCTTTTTACTCTTTGATGGTTAATATGGTTTCAATAATATTCCAAAAAACCAAAAATAGATCATTGATGACATTTTTAACATTATGCTAATAATTTTTCCGAATTTAATATTATTAGTAATTTTATATCATTTAATAAAATAATATTAATTTTAATATATTATTAATATCAATTATTATACAATCCTTTACATTGACTTTTAAAAATATCGAAAAAATAAGTTAAATTAGATGAAATTACTTTATTTATTGATAAAATATCAAGGAATTATATAAAATTAGTTGGTTACATTAGTTATTAGAAATTATATTTATTTTTATATTTTTAATTTATTTAATTTGATATTCCTATTATTGAAATAATTTTTATATATGTGTTCTCTAAGCCTTTATGTGAATTATTTATTAACTAAAAAATATACATAAATTACTATGATTTGGATAAATATTTTATCTTTAAAAAACTATTTATGTTCGAAGATATCTTTTATTTATCTCAATATTAAAAATATAGAATGATATATTATCACTCTCTATGATTTTAATAATACCTAAGTCATTTTCATGGACAAGTTTTCATTAATTAATTCATTTTCATACCATATGTGTTATGGGTATAATTAAAATAATCCAAAAAGATATTGTAATGTGTCAGTGTAATTTTATATTCCTTATCACTTTATTTTCTAACTTAAATTTCCAAATTTACCCTTTACACTGGTAAATAAATTACTAAAGTTACTAATCATATAGGAAAAAAATAAAAGGGTGATATTTAATAAATTTGGACCCTATGACACTAAATATTGAATGAATTTTCAATATTAAATTTATAAAATGAGTAGAAATTAATTAAAAATTAATCACACAGTCAAGACAAAACAATGGGGCTTAAAGTAAAAATGCTCAAATTATTTGAATGTTTTTAAATCCAATTTCAATGTGAAATTTATTCCAATGACCTAAATTAGATTAACTGATATAAAATATTCTTAATTATAATTTAAATCCAAAAAAATATAATTTATCACTATATTTTTTTAAGAGAAAGGGTTTTTTCAATTAAAATTCTGTATTTCTCACTATTCATCCAAACATGAGACATATTGGAAAAATTAAAAATATTCAACCATCATAAATTCTGATATTACAAATTCCAAAATTAAGTTTATTTTTTAAAATATAATATGTAAAATTAAAAAAAAAATTAAATCATGTGCGCCATCAAAAACTGATAAATATGCATTTAGAAAAATACAATTGTTAGGAAAAAATAGAAATTATTTTTATATCATATCTTGAAAACACATAAGATTAATTTTAAAAATTATGTAATATATTATATATATATTTCATTACTATATTAAAATAATTTTTATTCATTTATTTTATTGGTATAAAACAAAATTGTGTGCATTTAATTTTTTTTTCAAAACACCTATTTACTTTTATTTTAAATGGGGTTTTAAAAATGTGAACCATGACTTAAAAATTCAATTAATCTTATTAATAAATTACATTATAACGGATAGGTTATATTTTTATTCTCTAAATAATTATAATAATAAAATTAAGTTTCATAGAAACATAGTGTTGAATTTAACGTAAGCTCAATCGATGTTGGCTATAGCGTAATCTTAACTTGATATAACATGAAATGAAAGCTATTAAATAAATCTAATTATTTAAAAATATATTTCATAAAAATATCAAGTTGTTATATTCTACCACTCTATAAATTAATCTCTCCCCCACACAAATTAATTTGTGCCAACATTTTTTTTAATCTATGAATGTTACTTTCCAAGAAACCCACATCGTAGAATGAATACAAACACTTATTTTAAATAAATATGTTGGAATCTGAATGGTTATCAAAATTAACTAATAAATAGGTTAAGACATAGAAGAACATAGGTATAAATTTAAAACATTTAAATATAAGATAAATCTAACTATCATGTTATAATAATGATTGAGAGAGAAATGGTGAGGAGAATGTTAACAATCACAAATTCATAAATCTATGATAATATAAGGGACCATTTGAATCATTATAAAATAAGAAATTTGGAAAAAAAAATTCACTTCAATATCCTTTCCCAAAAGTTGAATAATTTTTTTGTGAGAATAAATATATACTAGATTTTATTATATTTTATAAGAATAATCTCATTATTATGTTGTGAATTGGCCAATTTCAATGTCATATCTTATTCCATGAAATGAACGGGAATTTTCAATTTATGAAGCATAATAATATCATGATATCCATAAAAAGAATTATAGGTCATTCCATATATTTTTAGTTAACATCCAAAGATAAAGGTTGACAGTAGTTATCCATTATGCATGAATACTCATGTAGAGATATAATACTTCAATATCTAAAAATTAATATAAATTTAAACATAAAAAATTTCATAATTGATTACATTAATGATCCTTCCAATAGAATATAATCCAAAACATTCAAAATAATATCAATAAATTTTCAAAATCAACAAATCATTAATCCCCAAAACAACATTACTTAGATTTTAATTATCACAGACAAAACATTTGAATACTATTACATGTATTCTCTTGAAACATTGCAATAACATAAATTAAAATAAAACCATAGTGAAAAAAGGAATGATTTAAAATTTTAAATCATTCCTCATACAATAAATTCAAAAAGTATATAAAATATATCCATGATATCATAAAATACATTGTCACCATACTATCCCCGTGATCCTAAATATTATCCCATATATTTTATAATAATAAAAAATATCTTTATTCCCTCAGGAAAAAATTAAGCGTTATCCTTTCCTTAATCTTCTATTCTCCAAAAATATAACCATACCACCTCAACCACTTTTCATGGATACTAGTACCATTAAACATATGAACTCAAATCCTTAATGAAGAAATACAGTAGACCAATCCTTAGATGATTCATTATTCTGTAATGCCAAAAAATTACTTCTAAAAAACTACATAACACTAAATCATTCCACCACTTCATTGTCGTAATCCACATATCAAATAGTGGTAACATAATATTTCCCATTATATTTGGATTTAATTTGTTTATAGTTTTAATCATCAGTGATTCCCACTATATTTGGCCACTGATTAGAATTATTTCAATTTTCCTTCCACTTAAAGAATTGAAGTGTGGGGGTTCATTTAGTGTGTCCTTATCTCTATTCACATCATTAGATAAATTCTTCCCATTACAATGTCTTTCATTTTCCAGATGACCTACGATTCCACACTTGAAATATTTACTAATACCCCTAATACAATCTATATCATGGTTCTTTACACAAATTGAGCATAAATAAAATATCATCTTTTTTTCACCATGGATTATATATTTTCCTTTAAACTATATATGTAATTTCTTATCAAAAACTAGATGTTTACATATAACTCCAAATTTCATTTACACCTTGATAACACAATGAAAAATATCATCATAACTACTAAAGTCTTTTATGTAAAACACCATTCCAAGCCAATGGTTTAATCCACTGAAGAATAAATCAAGCTTACCTTCAGGTTGAATGATAATTCCTTATTTTTTCTCATAAATCTTTTAAAATATCACTCATATGTACCTAATGATTCAGAATAATTTTTATTAATATCATGAAACTCCTACTAAATCTTCATACAATGAATATGAGGATGAACATAATGAAAAAATAATTTCTTTAACTCATCTCATTCCATGCATTAAATTTCATCTTCCAAAATCATATTCTTGATTAGAGCCCACCACTGTTCCACTTATCCATCTAAATAATAAATGGAAAAAATGCCATTTTCTTATTCTGAACACTGACAGATAGAAAATATATTTCTAGTGGTACTGATCTATTGTTTAGATATCATTATATTAGAACACCCATATAATGAAGGTTTATGTTTCCCCATGAACGAATCAACAAAAATTTATTCCCTCCCCAATTTATTTTAAATTTCATAATGATTCATATGTTGTGTGAGTATATCGATAAGATTTTTTTCCAACTACTATAACATTTGGTTTATCAAGATTTAAATTATTGTATTTCCCTTCACTTCCATCATAAAGATTTTTTCTTTCAGGATCCATCCATTATAAAAAACCCAAAGTATAGTGTTAGTAACACTAATCATAGTAGTAAAACCACTTACTATAGGGAAATTACATAAAATATATAACATCATATGTTTATACATGGTTATCCGTGATTGTTAAAAAATTCAAGGATTATAACACACAATTATAATTATCCTTATTGATATTACTAAGGTTTTATAATCCTAGTTTCCAATGGTTGACTAAAACATTTTTTTGATATCGACTATAATGACCTAATATTAACATATGTAGACATTAAATCTTTTTTTTGAAATGTTTCATATAGTATGCACACACAAACCAATAGATCGTATTATTTTATAACCTTTGGATACATGGAACACAACATCTAATCTGGTGAAAGATCTTCAATATTTCCCATAAAGATCATCCCCATTATTATTCCTACCTAAAACCATTATTTATAATTTAATTAGAAGAAACATATGAAAAGGTTGAGCTTTGATGCTTGGTAAGTGTATATAAGGGAGATATTAATCATAACATAATCATAATTCTTAAGTATATAAATAAAACATTTGAAAATAATACCATGTATCTCAAATATCATGATATAGTGTCGTGGAATAAATAATAAAAGCTCATAAAGAAACAAAGAATATATTACATCAGATCAAACATAACACATAAAATCATGGCATATATAGAATCACATAAAAACATTTTTATATTAGTCAAGTCTCAATTCCAATACTATCCTAGCATAAAAATCCTTTACTGAATTGAGTTCACTCCTCATTCTAGCCCTGTATTACTAAACCAGGTTACCTTCAAATTTTAGTCATAAATATCTCATTAGGTATAAATCATTAACCAATGAATTGGAATGAGATATACTTCCCACACATCAAACAATGAAAATCATACATATGTCTTCCACAATAATACGATATATTAATAAGGTTAAAACCCTTATAATTAAGTGGGTTTCATGAGAATTTTATCATAACATATCCCTTGGAATAGAAACAAATTTCATATGCATAAATTTATCATTAACATAAACCATTAGTAGAACTAATAAGAATGGTAACTGTAACACCCCACCCCTACATCAATGGCTTGAGGATGTGGTGGGGGTTAATTAGACATAAGCGACGTTCCCAAAGCACCAAAGGCTGGCAAAAAATGTCGAGGTCTTCAAGGAATAGTGGGGAATGACTTTCCCTTTAGAAGATAAACCAACTCAACTAACCAACAACTAAAGATGCATTCACTTTCAAACTAAACCATGTGATACTAAAAAATCCATCACAAACCAAAAAACCAGTCAACTAGACATGTACACAAAACATCATAGAACAGAGAAAAAACTAAACAATAAAACACCACGAGCTATGACACCACCATAGCTCCACACCAAGCTTCATGCTCCAAGTCCCACCAAAACATCACAATTCACCAGTAAAAGAGGATGATGCCTTACCTTTTCCCACATCATGGTACACTTTATCTGTAAAGACACCAATGTTCCAAATCAGGGGGTGTGTACAAATACTTAGTAGGATTTCCCCAACTGACTTCCCAACACATGCAACTAGGATGAACCCAGTAGCTCATTTATATAAAACATTTTATATAATTGAAAACCAGCCTACCAATTGTATATAAGCCAAACATTCCATAATCTAATCATTCCACACAAGGAATCCAAATCAACCATTCCATGCAAGGAATCCAATTCAACCATTCCATGAGTCGATTACCATTTTCACATTTCACTCAAAAGCCCCATCTATAAACATCACCAACAAAGAACACAAAAAATCATGGTGGCACTTCCCGTCCAACCCATTTATTACCAATCCACTCAAGTGGTACTTCCCACCTACTTGCTATTGATGGGGGACCTTCCATCCACTATCCATCCCCTTTTTATAGTGGCAGTTTCTCGTCCACTCCACCAGGTCCCAACACCATCCACCCAATGATATCACCAATTTCCACACAAGCCAGACACAATAACCATGCATTATTTTTAATACAAACAAATACCATTTCAATTCCAAACACATTTAAATATCACCCATTTATTGAAATCAATACTCATTCTCACAATCATTACCATTTTAAAATAACCAATTTAAAATTAACCAATTGAGCCCATTTTAATGAAACCACAATTTCATGCCAAAACCCCATATCATCACCCATTTTATTTTCCAACAAAACTCACACGACATTCATACAATTAAATTAACACAACCAATTTAATTGTAAATTAATATCACATTTCAACCTAGTGGAGTTGAGAGAGAAGCCACCTACCTCTTTGGGTTTGGCGAAATCGACCCTTCACCCAAAAACTCTCCAAATCTGGTGAACTCCTCCTTGAAGCCACCTCCAATACCCTTCCCTAACATCAACAAGATCAAACTGTAACATAGAAAGGAAAAAAAACCACAGATCTACATGAAACCCTTGTAGTTCGATGAAACTAAGAGAGGGAGAGGGCTTACCCTTACCCAAACCGCAAAGACCCAAATAGGGACTTACCGGAGGAGAACCTCCTTCGATCCACCAAGAAACACCATCGAATTTCCTTCATAATGAACTAAGGAGATCCCCCAATCTCTAGAAACTAGAACTCCTATCTGAGCCTTGTGTGGTAGGAAGAATGAGGAAAAAATGAGAAACCCCAAGTGGCCCAAGACTTAAATAGCCAAACTTTATGTGGCCATACGGTTACCCCGCGTGGTTTGGAAAACTGTGTGCCAACCATGCATTTGCCATTGTATCACCCAGGTACATAACATGGATTTCCCACACAGTCTAACAATCAGTGCACCACCCGTGCATAGCCCGCTATCAAGGGTTCACGGTTTCTTGGGCTGGCCACACTATTTGTTTAGATCGTGCGACAACCGTGCACCCTATCACAACCTCCACAACTTTAAAATTTTTTCCTAGAAATTTCCAAACTTCAACCAACCACATAAAAAATCACAAATGAACTGAAACAATAGTAGCATACCTCAAACCGAGGATATTACAATCCCCCCACCATTGGACATTCCATCCTCGGAAGGTAGGGAACCCACCCTTTGCCGAAAGAGCTCGGGCCATTGCTCGACCATCTCTTTCTCTTGCTCCCAAGTCTCCTCTAGGATCTGGACATGCTACCAAAAACCTCGAACATCACTGATGCTTTTACCCAGAAAGACATTCTCTTGCCTATCCGCAACCCACACTAGCATGTACACTAATGAGGCATCCAACACTAGCTCAACATGATCCCATCAAATAAAATGGCCCAGATTCGGCTGATACTTTTTCAATTGAAACACATGAAACACATTGTGCACCACACTGAACCTAGGTGGAAAAGACAAACATTAAGCCACCTCACCAACCTGCTCAAGAAACTAAAAAGGTCCAATATACCTCAGAGATAACATTCCTCACTTCCCAAACCGACAATGTCCCAGCCTAGGAGAGATCCTCAAGAAAACACGATCAATCACCTCGAACGACAATGACCGTCAATGATGATCAACCTACAATTTCTGATGAATATGAGTCGTCTCCATTCTCTTCCTGATCAACATGATCCTCCCCATTGTCTCCTAGACAAGTCTTATTCCAACCATCATGGACTCAACCATTTCTAGCCAGCAGAGTGTAGAAAGACTCGGTCGCCCATACAACGCTTCAAACAGAGCCATATGTATGGATTCCATATAACTGTTATTGTATGAGAACTCATCCATTGACAAGTGATCCTCCATTGATCCATAAAAATCCATGACATGAGCCTGCAACATATCCTCCAAAGTTTGTATCGTCCTCAAGAATAGACCATCCATTTAAGGGTGATTCACTGTACTCATGGATAATTTAGTTCCCAGGGTTTTCTGTAAGGATTTCTAGAAATGAGATGTAAACCTCGAAACTCTATAAGATACGATCAAAATTGGAATAAGATGCCTCCTTACCACCTCTCTGATACAGATTTTGGACAGATCCTCCACCGAATAAGATTCACAAATTGGAATGAAATAGGCCATCTTTGTTAACTGATCCACTATCACCCAAATAACATCATGCTTTCGTATTGTTCTTGGGAGACATGTGAAAAAATAAATTTCTATTTTCTCCCACTTTTAAAAAGGGATTGGTAAAGAATGCAACATTCCCACTGGCCTTTGATGCTCTGGCTTGACCTGCAGGCATGTCAAGAATCTCAAAACAAACTCAGACACTCTTCTTTTCATATCATCCCACAAGAACTGTACTTTTAACACCTTATTCATTTTCTGAATTCAAGGATGAAAAACCCACGTCGAATGATGATACGCCCAGATAAGATCTTCCTGACAAGCAACTGGTACAACCTTCTGATTCCAAAAACATAAAACTGAATCTCCATTCAATTTCCAACATTCAATGGTCTCCCCACCATTGTGTTTCGACCTCATGTTCACACACTCAGAATAAAATATATGTTCCTCTTTAACTTGGACAACCAAGTAAATAATCAACCAAACTGGAAAGAAGACCACTCTATCACCCTGGTCCTCACATTGCAACCGCTTGTCAGCTATAACTGACATCAACTGCCACTGGTCTTATACCTGTTTCATTAGATGAGCATATGATTTTCTACATGATGCATCTGCCAATGAATTTCCCTTACTCGGTGTTTACATCAAGTCAAAATCCAACATATCAAGATATTCCATCCATCTCATTTTCCTCAATTTCAAATCCAATTGTGAGAAAATGTGCTTCAAGATCTTATGATCTATCTATATCGTGAGTTTCTCACTAAAAAGATAATGATGCCACACATTCTATGGTGGTTTCCACAAGATAACAACCTATATATTTTCCATATCCACTAAAACACCCCTTTCAAGTATCACATGGACATGAAAACAGACTTCTTGTATCCAAATGTCACACTTAGACAATTTTTGTATACAACTGATGATCCCTCAAGATCCCCAACACTGTCTCCATGTGATGCTCATGCTCCAACCATGTCATTGAATACACCAGAATATTATCTGAAAAAACCACAAAAAATAAATCCATATATATCTAAAATATCCAATTCATCATTTCCATGAACATCGCTGGCTCATTCGTTTTACTGAAGGGCATAACCACATATTCATAATGTCCATATCTTCATCTGAAAGCTGTTTTAGGAATATCATCATTCCTCGCCCATAATTGATGATAACCCAACCTCAGGTCAATCCTGGAGAACCACTAGGATCCCCTTAGATGGTTGAAAAAATCATCAATTCATGGAAGTGGATATCTGTTCTTTATCATAACTTAGTTAAGTCTACGATAATCAACACAATGACTCAAAGTTTAATCCACCTTTTTATCAAAAACATCGGTGCTACCCACAATGATGTGCTAAGCCAGATAAACCCATTGTTTTCTAACTCTTCCAACTAGAATTTCCATTCCTACAATTCAGTAGGTTCTATTCAGTAAGATGGAAGTGATATAGGACTAGTCCTCGAAAGGCGATCTATCATAAACTCTACTTCTCTTACGGGAGGTAACCTAGTGAATTCTTCAGGAAAAACATCCATGAACTGCACCACCGCTGCCGAAAGAACACTCTTCTCAACAACATCTACCAATTCAAAAGACAAAACCACTAACTAATAAGATAATGTGCCCACTTCTAGTGCCAACAAACCCGTTGCATCCTACATTTCATGCGGCTCTCCTATAAAAAGATGTCCAATTCCATCATGTGTCGTAAAAGCCACTGTTCGTGAATTACAGTAAATGTGGACCTTAAACGCCAATATCCAATCTATTCCTAGGATTACATCATACCCATCCATCTCAAGCACTGAGAAATTCCACAATAGCTCAACCAAATCCACAACGATACAACATGATATACACAAGAAGGATTGACACTCTCTTCGACCTAGAGGAGTTTGAAGTTTCAAAACTGAAGGAATAATTTCAACCCTTAAACCCAGCAACTCAACCACATGTGTAACAATAAAAGAGTTTGAAGAAATCATGTCAAACAACCCATGCATTAAGGTATAAATTAAAAGAATGGTACCTCACACCATGGATGGTCTTGACTGATCATCCACCGTAGCCTACTAGGCTCTAAACAATGCCTTGGTTGCCACACTCTTCTCTGTATTGCCCTGCTAAGGAGTTGCGATGTTCTGAGAATCACCATGACTGACTTTTCTCTACTGACGAGGGGTATGATGATGTCCCCGTACCATCAAAGCATATGATTTCTGAAATCCCTAAGGTGTGTCCCATGCACCAGACCTTAGAGAATTACTACAATAGCACTGAAGATTCCCCATCTTCAAGCATTTTTCATTGGATCGAGGTTGTTTTGTACAGTCCAACTTGATGTGTTCTATAGATCCACACTAAAAACATCTCGGTTTGCTCTGGGGATTCAGAGGTATCGATCCTACACTCAGATTATGTTCCACACTGCTGCCCTAGGAATAATTGCCCCTCCTCCACTTGAACCCAGTGTTAGAGTTCCCACTATTCCCCATGGGTACCACCATGATTCCTCTGCCCGAAGCTCCAAACAGATCCTTCTCAGCCACCGATGGTCGATTCACCATCTCTGGGTAATCACCGATACACAGCATTGCTATTTTTGAATGGATATCATGACTTAACCCCACTTCTAAGATCCTTTCATTAAATGAAGTGATACCTGCCACCTTGGGTGAAAATTGAACTACGCTCATAAACATCGCTACATACTCTGTCATAGACATATGATCTTGCTTCATATTGATGAAATCAGTTGTGTACTGAATTCTGAACATATGTGGGTAGAATATTTTATTAAAAAATACCTAAAATCCATCCCACGTCATACCCTGGATTGTTCCCGCTTGGAATACCAACTCCCACCACATATGTGAAAGATCCTATAGCTTATATGTTTCTATCATTACTTTCAGATCTACCATCATCCCCATGAATTTGAAAATTCTATCCATTCTGGGCAGCCATGCCTCTGCCCTTTCTAGGATCGAATCACCCTAAAGATGGGTGGATCCTTCTTTGGAAACTGAGCTGCATATTCAACTTGCTTTCGCTCTTCCGCTCTATTCACTCTTCCCACAGCTTGGAAAGCTTTCACTATGCTATGGTCTAACTGTTGGTTCACATGGGGCTCAGGTGCAACCACATTCTCATCTTCCACATCCATTTGGTCTCTAAGACGCCTACCCGGCGACATTTCTATAAACAGAAAACAAATAACCCTGAGTCTCACTTCCGTAGACATCAGGAATTCCCATTTCAAATTGCATTACAAAAAACTATCACAATGTGGCTTTCCACCATTCCACATTTTCCATGTTCCACCATTTTTGAAAATCAATCCATTTTCAAAATACCAAATTTATTCACAATAAAATTTCACACATTTGAAAAACCATTTCTCAATTCATCCCATAAATCATTATTCCCAATTAAATATGAACCCTATAGAGAAGTCATTTCTACCATATATTCCATGCACATCTCATTGGCTACACACACGACAATGAGATTTCCAATGCCTATAAGTGTCTCCAAAACACATATGTACCCAACTACCTGGTTATGTGAAGATCAGCATAAAAGGGTTAGATATATCTTTTTATGTTATATATTCTACTTTCTGACATTCCTACGCCTTTCTACCATCCCGACTCGAGGAATATACACCAACGAATGTCAACTCGAAATCTAAGAATCAATTCTAATGGACTGAACAAGCTAATACCACTTGTAACACCCCACCCCTACCTCATTGTCTTGAGGAGATGGTGAGGGTTACATGGCCTTATGCGACATTACCAAGGCTCCAAAGGATGGACATAAATGCTGGGGGATTCAAGGAATAGTGGGGAATGATTTACCCTTAATAAGATAAACAAACTCATCCATCCAATAACTAATGATGCATGAACTTTCAAACCCAACCATGTGATACAAACATTTCCATTACAAACCCCAATACAATTCAACTAGGCATGTCCACAGAACATCATAGTACAATGTGGTAACTAAACAACAAAACACCATGAGCCATGACACCACCACCGCTCCACACCAAGATTCAAGCTCCAAGCTCCACCAAAACATCACAATGCACCACTAAATGAGGGTGATACCTTAACTTTTCGCACATCACAATACACGAAATATTCAAAGAAACCAATGTGCCAAAGTAGGGGGTGAGTACAACGACTCGGTAGTATTTCTCCAACTGACTTCCCTACACACCCCACTAGGACAAAATGGTTAACACATTTATATAAAACATTTTTTATAAAGTGAAACAAAGATAAAAATTGTTTATAAGAAAAAAATGCCATAAGACAAACATGTCACACAAGGAAGCCAATTAAACCATGCCACGAGCCTATTACCATTTTCACATTTCACTCACAAGACCCATCTACAAACATTTCCAACAAAGCACACAACAAATCATGGTGGCACTTCCCATCTTACCCATTTATTACCAATCCACTCAAGTGTTACTTCCCACCCACTTGATATTGATGGTGGCTCTTCCATCAAATATACATCCACTTTTATAGAGGTACATTATCGTCCACTCCACCACATCCCAACATCATCCACCCAATGATAATACCCATTTCCACACAAGCCACAACAATAATGATGCATTATTGTCCACACCAACAAATATTATTTCCATGCCAAACACATTTCAATATCACCTTCTTATATAAATCAATACTCATTCTTATAGTCAATACTATTTTAAAATCACCAATTTAAAATTAACCAATTGAGCCCATTTCAACAAAACCACAATTTCATGCCAAAACCCCCAAATCATCACCCATTTGATTTTCCAACAAAATTCACACAACATGCTTACAATTAAATTAAAGCAGCCAATTTAGTTTTAAATGAACTTCACATTTCATCCTAGTTGAGTTGAGAAAGAATCCACTTACCTCTTTGGGTTTGCAGAAATCGACCCTTCGCCCAAACTCACACCAAACTGGGTGAACGCCTCCATGAAACCACCTCAAAATCCATTTCCTAATATCAACAAGCCCAATCTTTAACCCACAATGGAAACAAAACCCTAGATCTACATTCCACCCTTTTATATCTTGGAAACTAAGAGAGGGGGAAGGATAACCCTAACCAAAACCTCAAAGAACCAAATGTGGGACTTACCTGAGGAGAACCGCCTTCGATCCATAGAGAAACCCCATTCGATTTGCCTCCAAAACGAGCTATGGAGCTCCCCCAACGTCTTGAAACTGGAACTCTCGTGTGAGCCAGGAGTTGGAGGAAGAATGATTGAAAAATGGGAAATCCTGAGTGGTCCAGGACATAAATACCCAAACTTTAAGTGGCCTCTCGGTTACCCTGCACAGTTTGGCAAACCGTGTGCCAACCGTGTGGCCACCACTGTCTCACCCAGGGACTGCACACGGCTTTCCTGCACGGTTTGACAAACTGTGCGCCACCTATATGGAGCCCACTATCAAGATTTCTGGGTTTCCTGGGCCGGACACATGGTTTGTTTAGACCGTGTGCCAACTGTCCGCCCATGCACAACCTCCACAACTTTAAATGTTTTTCCTAGAATTAGCCAAACTTCCTCCAACCACTTTGAAAAGAACGAATGAACAGATACAAGGGTCACGTACCTCAATTTGGGGGTACTATAGTAACATCTAATAATATCCCTAGTAAAATATAAGTAACATGAAATAATGTTTACTTATATTTAAAATGATTTTAAATGATAACTTGGAAAATTTAATGAGAAAACTATCATTTCATTTTGAAATCCATTTTTATAGGAATTAAATTACAAAGGAAAAAAATTTCATAAAAAATATCTCTATAATATTATAAATGAAGAATAAATTTATTATGGAATCTTGGAAGAAAAAAATTCCATTCATGTCACATAATATAAAACAAAACCTTGATTTTATACATTTTTTAGAAATGTCACAAAGAACCTTATTTAGAAAAAAGAAAAAAAAGAAAATTAAAATACATTTAGTAAAAAATTACATATGTTTTAAAATGACATTAAAATATTGTATAATGTTAGTAAAAATAGTAATTTTTTTATGAAACATGGACCTCAAAGATAAATATTCCGTAGAAGATACTTATATATAATGAATCCCAAATAATAATGTGAATTTTAAATTTACCCTAACCATAGGTATGATTTCATTCATATGTATCTAAAACTCATGTATAGTGTTTTATATAATATTATTAATTATAACATAAACATATTCATATTTATGATATCATATATGATTATCTTATATCGTCTTATCTCTGGTTTTGTAATTATATTCTAATATTTCCCTTCTTTTGAGAGTTAACTAATTAATTTTCTTACACATGTTTTTTCAAATACGCCCCAGTACATGTGAATATGATATAGTTATGTCATGTATTGAATTATATTTAGTTAATGTATATCATATTTATTTTTTAATTTATATTATCATTTAGTAATGGCAATCAGGGAAAATGAATCACATCGATTCTTGGAGATGGTAGGTCGTACGTGAGCACGAGCGATGGTATCTTTCCATGAATGGTGATATGTAAAGGAAGTAGATGGTATTTTGAATTTTTTTAATATATATAATTTTATAGTAATAATGTAAATTAGTTATATGATTATTCTCATCCATGAATAGTGCGGATCAAAAATAGATAACAACATGATGTGGACATGCTAAGTCATATGGATGCACATGTGGTGCTTTCATTTTTTGTAGGACAGATAAAAGGTGAACTATAGTTGTTTCATAATCATAAATAAATATCAGTATATTTTTTATGATTTAGTTATGAACATCTATTGTAAATAGTAGATAAATATAAATCTTAATAATAAATAATTTTGAAATAGTCGGTAAAGACAATTACCCCTTATTCGGTGAACTTCCTTTAGATCTCTTATAATAGATAAAAGGGTTATTATTTTGAGAAAAAAAGAACCTCTAGAATTTATATGGAATTGTAGAAAAATAAATGGAAGGGAATGGTTGATATTTAAGGATCAATGTGATTTAAATAATTGAGGGAGGAGGAGTCCTTTTATAATTGAGTTGGGGGATGTAACGAACCGAAATTTTGAATAAATTTTGTTTCCTAATTTTGTGTGTTATTTTATTTTATACTCAACAAAACTATTTCATTTAATATAATGAGTATAATTTAGATGATACCGTTGGGTTTTAACTGTTATATGACCATTGGTCAATATGACCGTTGGAAACGAAATGTTTTGATTATTTTCTATAAATACAAGTGATCTTGGTTAATTAATACAGAAAGAATATTTGAGGGCCTCATCCATTAGTCTCGGGCCGATAGAATCCCATTTTATGGAACATGGGAAGGAGGTAGCACCATTGGGATTTTCCCTGGACTAAACCCAAGACGAACTTCATCGTGTGAAGCTCGAACAGAATCGCCTTCAGGAGAAGTTCATGCTAATAGAAATTACCAATCGGGAAATGTTGGCCGAGCCTCCCCAGGATTCTATCACCATAGCACACATTACACTTAGGTCCTATGCTGGTGTTATAAGGGGCTATGTAATGAGACCTGATCTTCTTTATGTAATCCAATGATATAAATAAAAAATATTCATTTCTTTTTATGGTGATGTATGTGAATATCAAGTGTCCGGATAAATATAGGTTTTATATTATTGATGAATTCTAGAAAAAGGATATTTTAAAATACTTATGTAAACCGTATATAATTAAAAATGGGTAATTATTTTCCAAAAATGGTCTTCTACAGTTTTGTTTAGTATGAAATATAGAGTCCAATTAGATCAACATAATTTTGGTGAATAGTAAATTATGAATAGTGATTTTACGCTTATGATTAGTAATGTGACCAAATGGATTATGTAACCTCACTTAAGAAATTATTAATATAATATTGGCACCTTGATTGATTAATGTAATTCAATAAAATAGGTAAATAACTATTTCAGGAATTCTTGGTTAAGTATTAGTTTTTTCGGTTGAATAGTGTTTTTATTCAAAAATTTTATTAATAATATTTAGAACATTATTTTCTTAAATTGGAGTTCATTTTTCAATTCAGAGAATCAATATTAGGTTAAGGTGATTTTTGGGGATTTCTCTGAAAAAGACGAATTTTCAGTGAATAGTGAAAATATATTTTTTAGATTCGGGTGTTTAATGACATCATTAAGGATGTAATAATTATTCAATAATTTTGTTCGACTTGTTAATAGTAATATACGGTATTAGGTGTCCCAAGTGGCCCATACCATGGGAAAATACCATGGTCAAGCCCATGGTTTTTCCAATACCATCGATGAGGTGTCCCTTGGCAATTAATGCTTTGTTCCCTCACTCCTCCTATAAATACCAAGACACTCCCTCATTCATTTCATTTCCAAATCCACTCTAATGACATTATGGTATCATTAACTACTATGGAGTCCTCCCAACATTCCCTCAAGCCTCCCAAGGACCCAGCCTTCATGCTTTCGAAGTTACTCTTCAAGGTAAGGGATCCTTTCACCCTCCTCTTTTATGTCATGACATCCTATATGTTGTGTCTTCCAATTTCCATCTCATTATATTGAAGTTATGTTCATATATGTTCTCATTTATTACCATTTCATGTATAATTATTGAGAGACCCTTTCCTCTCTCATCAATTGGTTTCTGGAATTTTTAAGTGACACCGTTAGGCGGCCAAATTTCTCGTAAAAGGAATCGCATATTCTCTTTAATTTCATGTTTCCTTTTAATGTGGTATGTCATGAAAATATCCATACCATGATCATATTCAGTACCCATAATGTATTATGAATTATTTATGAGTTGGTGACCTTTTTTCCCTCTCTTTTCAATGTTTTCTAAAACCATGTTATATAGCTGTTACACTGCAGAAATTTCATCTCAAAATCTCTATCTCTTTCTCTCAAGAAATCCTCTTGTTATATTTATGTGAATACCCAGAAATATATCATTACTATGAGTGTTCATAAATATATAAATATTATATAATTTATTATGTAATTGACATACATATAACCCTCACTCCCTTTGAATGTTTTATAAATGACATAATGATCTTATTTTTAAGATCTTTTTAAACGTCATGATTTTGACACAAAACCCATTTATTTGATACTATTTTTGTTATTTATGAAATTTTTTATTATGATATATGTTTATCACATGAAATTAAAAACATATTAATGGTGCACCTTGATAGAGCTCCATTGTATAGGGTAAAAAATTAATCATTAGAGATGACATGTTTTACGATACCTTGGTGAATAACCTTAGTAATTTTTATGACACCTTGGTGATGGTCCTTGGTGATATGTTCATGAATGTCTAAATGAAATATTGAAGCCACATAATGAATTTATTATCCATTGCCTTTTAATTATGATGTTCCTATTCTTCCATTGCTCATGTCTTTATATTTTTATTTATGTTCTTATTGATAACACATGTAAATGGATTCCCCTTTTTACCCTTACTAGGCCTTTTTCTCACCCTTTCCTTTGATGTATGTCTCAAGGATATGATATGTAGTAAATGTACATAGTATTAACCAATAATGAAGCATTTAAAGTCATTGAGAATAATATTTTATGTTGTTTTCATGTATTATGTTCTGGATTTCCAGGACACTAGAATTTAAAGATCCTCTGTTTATAAAATGTAATGAAAAGTTATGTAATAAAAAGGAGGGATGCCATAGATGGTATCAAAGGATAGTATAGTTATTTATGAAAATTAGGCTATGAAAACATTAGGATGAACCGTAAAAAAAAGTTTAAATATAGGAAAACATCCTTGTATTTTGGTGAGTATTGAGTAAGCAGTTTATCAAACAAATGCATCCCTGTCTGGATACGCGCTAGTAGAGGTAGCTCTGGAACAAATGTACATAGTGGTAAACCCCGAAAACACCACTTTGAGCTAGACTCGAATGGGAACTAGTGCACGACAATGGGACTTGATGCAATCTTAGTGATGACAGTCCCGGGGGGTATGTTTGGTTAATCACACACTTTTTTATGAGTCATTATGAAGGAAATATAGAGAAATGTAATTGTTTAAGAATTGTGTTTTAAGAAATAAAATACTTTATAGTTAAAAAATTCATAAATGATATAAGATTCTCACTAATGTTTTACTCTTTTAGAAAAATGGAGGGCAATTGGAGTAATTGTGCAAATGGTGAGCACAATGGACCATGCACTGACGAACCTCTAATGGAAGCTGGAATGGAAACACTCATGTGAATGATGAACCAACAGACTCAAGTTATGGGAAATAACATGAATCATGCTAAGATACCAATCTCACTAGAAAGGGAAAAACATTATATTGATCCCTTTATGTGTGAAATACCACCAACCATCAGAGGTCCAACTGACCCATCGATTTCTAAGAAGTAGATCAACTCCATCGAGAATATTTTTCTGTGCTCCGTTGTTCAGAGCAATAGATGGTCACCCTGGATGTCTATCTCTTAGAAGGAGAAGTTGATCAATGGTGGGAACTGATCAAAAACATCAGGCAAAGAGTTTAAGTTGAATCTATGGAGTGGGAAGAGTTCAGAGGGATCTTTTTCAGTAAGAATTTCCCTAGTACTACGAGAAAAATAACGGATAAAAAGTTTTTCGAACTGAAGCAGAAGGATAATCAATATATGGGATGCTACGAGATGAACTTCACAAGGCTTTCACGATATACCTCTAGCTCTGACATGGATCCAAATGGTAAATTTGATAGATTCTTTGGTGGATTGAGACCTCATCTGTGGAAGAATCTATACATCAAAGACTATGATAGCTACAAGGAGATCATGCAGAGTGCGATGAATGTCGAGCCAGAGTTTGGTGAGATGCAGTGGTCTCATAAATCAAACAAAAAGTATAGATCATTGGTTACAAGATTAGGGAGGACCTTCTATCAAGGAAGAGGAGGCATTCAAGTACAACTTCCCACATGTAATAAATATGGGAAGAAGCATTCGGGGAATTTCATGCTTGGGAGTGGGAAGTGCTACAAGTGTGGTAGTGATGGCAACATTGCGAGAAATTTCCATGGTGAGGTGAAACCTCAACTTCGAAACCCAAACAAAAAGGGGAAGATGGTTCTGGCCCTACCTGATGTCCAGTTCTTCAAGTGTGCACAACGTGCAAACTTTTCCAATAAATGTACAAAGCTGAGGGCAGTGGAGGAGAAACACTATCAGACTATGAAAAATCAAAGGGATCAAGGTCGTGGTTTTTCTTTCACAACAGCTGAAGTTGAAGCTCCAAATTATGTGGTAGCTGGTACTCTTATTTTTCTCGCAAAGCTATAAAATATCTCTTGATTCTAGTTATACACATTCCTTTATTTCCTACTTGTTTGCAAAGAATTTAGAATTGACCCCATATTTTATAAAAGTAGAGTTACAAGTCAAGACTCTTGTTGGGACTATCTGAGCATCATAAGTTTTTAGAAACTATATTATTTAATTTAGTTAGCACAATCTTATTGCAAATCTAGAATTCATTCCCAAGCTAGAATTTGAAAATATACTAGTGCTGGACTTCCACTCAAGGTATAATTCTACGATCAATAGACAAAGTATGGAAATAACAGTATTCTTGAATGGAGAACCTATAATTATCTTCCAAGGAGGGATATATCTACCTGATCTTTGTCTAAAACTACCCCCCATATCCTTATTTATAGAGTTTATTGGTGAAGAAGAATAATGAGATGAGAGTTTAAGGATAGAAAGTTTCCCCATCATCCAGGAATATGTTGATCTATTTCTGGAGGAGTTTCCTGGACCTCCCCCTGAAAGAGAGGTAGAGTTCTCTATTGAGCTCATACATGGATCTCATCCAATATCAAAGACACTGTATAGGATGGAAAATTTAGAGCTGTAGGAATTGAAGAAATAACTCCAATATCATTTTGAAAAAGTTTTATCTGAACGAGTGTGTCTCCTTGGGGAGTATCAGTTCTCTTTGTGAAGATGAAATATGGATCGATGCATCTATTCATTGATTGTAGAGAACTGAATAGGATCATAGTGAAGAAAAAATAACCTCTTCCACGAATTGATGACATATTTGACCAACTTCATGGGAATCATTTCTTCCATAAGATTGAACATCGATATGGTTATCATCAATTGAGGGAGAAGAAAGAAGATATTCGAAAAACTGCCTTATGATCATGATATGGGAATTATGTGTTTTTTGTTATGCCCTTCAAACTGACTAATGCACCATCCATTTTTATTCTGTTAATGAATAGAGTCTTTAAGGAATACCTGGATAACATTGTGGTAGTTTTTATAGATGATATGATAATATATTCCAAATTTTCCAAGGAGCATGAGGATCATCTAAGGGATATTTTTCAAAGTCTGCGGAAGGGGAGGATTTTTGAGAAGTTCAGCAAATGTGAATTTTGGTTACAATAAGTTTCTTTCTTGGGGCACATTGTTTCCAATGAAGGAATCACTGTTAACCCTGTAAAGGCAAAAGTTGTAGAGGAGTGACCTCAACCTACAACAATTACTGAGATTCATAGTTTTCTTGGATTAGTAGAAGATTATAAGAGGTTTGTGAAAAACTTATCACGTCTTTTTAATCCATTAACCAAGTTAACTCGAAAAGGGGTTAAGTCCATCTAGTTAATGTAGTGTGAGGAATGTTTCCAAGAGCTGAAGAAGAGATTGGTTACTGCACTCGTGTTAACTATGTACTCAATTGGATAAGGATTTGTTATTTTTTTGTGATGCATCTTTAAAAGTTATTGGGTACATCCTCATGAAAAATGAAAAGGCCAATTCTTATATATCACGATAGTTGAAGAATCATGAGAATAATTATCCTACGCATGATCTAGAGATAGCTGTGGTCATTTTTTCTCTGAAGATATAGAGGCACTATCTTTATGGGGAGAAATGTGATATATGCAATGACCGTCAATGTTTGAAGTATATTTTCACACAAATGTAATTGGACTTGAGATAAAAGAGATGGTTGGAATTTCTTAAAGACGGTGATTGTTCAATTAATTATCATCCCAGAAGATTAAACAATGTTGTTGATGCATTAAGTAGGAAAGACCCAGTTTTTCATTCCATGATGATGATTCAAACAGGTCCTTTGATCAATGACCAAGTAAAGATGAACATGGGAATTATAAGGGAGGGGACATTATCAACCCTAACCCAAATTATTTCTCAATAGTTGTTACTAGAGAAGATCAAGAAATCTCATAAGGAAGACCATTTATTACAGAAGAAGTTTGAATTTGTGAAGGATGGGAAGTTTCCTATGTTCAATATTGATCAAGAAGGTGTAATGAAATTTCGTACAAGACTATGTGTTCCATCTTTTCAGAAATAAAGAAGGATATGATGGATGAAGCTCATATCTCTACATTATTTATACATCCTTGAAGCGCAAAATGTATAGGGACCTTCGTGATCATTTTCGGTGGGTTAAGATGAAAGGGGAGATTGCTGACTACACTACACGGTGCCCATTTTGTCAGCAAGTGAAGGCAGAGCGACAACTTCCAAAAGTGGTGTTGCTACCATTACCCATACCATCATGGAAGTGGGACAATATCACTATGGACTTCATCATTGGTCTCCCAAGAACATCCAAATTAAACAATGTGATATGTGTAATTGTGGACTGTCTCACCTAGACATCCCATTTTATCTCCATTCATGAAGATTTCTCTCTTGATCACCTTGCCAGGATTTATGCGAAGGAAGTGGAAAAGCTGCATGGAGTTCCACTTTCTATCGTATTTGATTGTGATCCAAGGTTCACATCAAAATTCTGGAGAAGTATTCAACATGCTCTGAGCATTGAATTGAATTTCAGGAGGGCCTATCACCCCCAATATGATGGCCAATATGAAAGGACTATTCAAACACTCGAGGAAATGCTGAGAATGTGCTAAATGGAATTTAAGGGTGGATGGGATAAACATATCCCTTTATTTGAGTTCTCTTACAACATTGGCTTCCACTCGAGCATTCAAATGGTTCCCTGTGAAACTCTATATGGGAAGCGACGAAGAACTCATACTTTTTGGGATGAAGCAAGTGAGAAAAATCTTATTGAGCCTGATCTTGTGCAAGAGATGATAGAAAAAGTCCTTACCATCCAACAACACATTAAGGCTGCTCAAATTCAGCAAAAGAGCAATGCTGAAAACCGTTGAAGGGACTTGGAGTTTGATATTGGTGATAAGTTCTTTCTTCGAATATCATCTTGGAAGAGAGGCATGAGGTTTGGGAAGAAAGGGAAGCCCAGCCCTAGGTACATTAGCCCGTATGAAATACTTGATCGCGTAGGAGTAGTGGCCTATCGGCTTGCACTTCCTCCAAATATAGCACAAGTTCATGATTTTTTCCACGTATCCCACATGGGAAAGTATATACCTGACCCTTCACATAATCTATACCCAGAGGTGGTACAAGTAGAACAAGACCTCTCTTTTGAGGAGCATCCGGTGGAGATCTTGGATCATAGAGACAAGGTTCTGACCAACAAGACTACCCACAGTATTAAGGTGTTTTGGAGGAACCAAAAATGCGAAGAAGCCACATGGGAACCAGAGGAGTCTATGAGGAAGAAGTACCCACACCTTTTCTCCTCTAATGGTACGAGATAAATTTTTCATGGATAAAATTTCATAAGGGGAGAAGAATGTAACTACCCAAAATATTGAATAAATTATGTTTCCTAATTTTGTGTGTTATTTCATTTTGTACTCAACAAATAAATTTCATTTAATAAAGTGAGTATAATTAAAATGAGACCATTGGGTTTCAACTGTTATATGACCATTGGTCAATATGACCACTGGAAACTAAATGTTGCAATTATTGTCTAAAAAAATATGTGATCTTGGTTAATTAATACAGAAAAATTTTTGATAACCTCATCCAGCAGTCTTGGGCCGATCGAAGCCCATCTGACGGAACTTGGGAAAGAGGCAGCATAACTAGGATTTTCTCTGGACCAAACCCATGGTGAACATCATCGTGTGAAGCTGGTATAAAATATCCTTTGGAAGAAGTTCAAGCTAAAAGAAATTACCACTCGTGCAATATTCACCGAGCCGCCATAGTATTCTATCACTTTAGCACACCTTACACTTAGGTCCTATAATGGTGTAATAAGGTTCTATGTAACGAGACATTAGCTGCTTTATGAAATCCTTTTATATAAATAAAAAAATTATTTCTCCTTATGGTGAAGTTTGTGAATCTCAAGTGTCCGGATAAATATTGGATGTATATTATTGATGACTTTTGGAAAAATAATATTTTAAAATATTTATGTAAATATTAAATAATTAAAAATGTGTAATGGTTTTCAAAAAATGGTCTTCAAGAGTTGTGTTTAGTATATAATTTTGAGTCTAATAAGCTGAATATATTTTTTGGTGAATAGTAAATTATGAATAGTGATTTTACTCTAATGATTAGTAATGTGAAAAAATGGATTAATTAACCTCACATAAGAAAGTATTAATATAATTTAGGCACCTTGATTAAGTAATGTTATTCGATAATATAGGTAAATAATAGTTTCAGAAATTATTGATTAAGTATTAGTTTTTTCAGGTGAATAGTTTTTTTAAATTTAAAAATTAAATTAAAATTATTTAGAAAATTATTTTTATAAAATTTGGTTCATTTTTCAATTCAAAGCATCGATATTAGGTTAAGGTCATTTTTGGGGATTTTTTTGAAATAGTTGAATTTTCAGTGAATAGTGAAAATACAGTTTTTAGTTTCGCGTGATTAATGACATCATTTAAGATGTAATAATTATGAAATAATTTTGGTTTACTTTTGAATAGTATGATAATTTATGAGGTGTACCAACTGGCCAATACCATGGGAAAATACCATGGGCAAGCCATTGGTTATTCCAATACCACCGATGAGGTGTCCCTTGGCAATTAATGCTTTGTTCCCTCACTCCTCTTATAAATAACAAGACATTACTTCATTAATTTCATTTCCAAATACTCCTCAATGAATATATGGTATCTTTACCTCCCAAGGAGTCCTCCCAAGTTTCCCTCAAGCCTCCCAAGGTCCCAATCATCAGGCTTTCGATGTTACTCTTCAATGTAAGGGATCCTTTCACCCTCCTCTTTTATGTCCTGACTTCCATAATGTTGTGTAATCTAATTTAAAACTATTTAGGTTTAGGATATGTTATTATATGTTATCATTTCTTTAAATTTCATTTCTAATTTTTGAGATACCCTTTCCACTCACATTAATTTTTTTTCTGAATTTTTAAGTGAGGTCGTTCAGCTACCGAATTTCTCATAAAAGGAATTACATCTTCTTTTTTTCGTTCATGTTTCCTTTTCATATTGTATGTAAAAGAAATATCCATACCATGATCTTATTTAGTACCAACACTATATTATGAATTATTTATGAGTTTTTGACCCTTGTCCCATCTCTTTTTAATGTTTTCTAAACCCATGTTATATAGCCGTTATGCTGCAGAAATTTCATCTCCAAATTTCTATCTCTTTCTATCAAGAAATTCTCTTGTTTTATTTATGTGAATAACTAAAACTATTTCGTTTGTATGTGTGTTCATAAATATATAAATATGATATATATTATTCTGTAATTGACATACATATAACCCTCACTCCCTTTCCCTGGGTTACAAATGACATAATGATCTTATTTTAAAGCCCTTTTTAAACGTCATGATTTTGACACGAAACCCATTTCTTTGATTCTATTTGGGTTATTTATGAATTTTTTTATTATGATATATGTGGCTCACAAGAAAGTAAATACATATTAAGGGTGCACCCTGATATATCTCTAATGCATTGGGTAAATAATTAATCTCTAGAGATGACAGGTTTTACGATACCTTGGTGAATAGCCTTGGTAATTTTTATGAAACCTTGGGGATGGACCATGGCGATATGTTCAGGAATGTCTAAATTAAATTTTGAAGCCACATATTGAAGTTTTGATCCATGTTATTTTCATTATGATATGCTTCTTCTTTCAATTCTTAGGTATATATGTTTTTATTCAAGTTCTTATTGATAACAAAAGTAAACTGATTAGCTTGTTTACCATTACTGGGCCTTCTGGTCACCCTTTCCTTTGATGTATGTCTCCAGGGTATGAGATGCAGTAAATGTAAATTGGATGAACCTATTATGAAGCCTTACAAGTGTTTTAGAAGAATTTTTTATGTTGTTTCATGTATTATGTTCCTGATTTCCAAGACACTAGACATTAAAGATCCCCTGTTTGTAAAATTTAATTAACAGTTATGTAATAAAATGTAGAGATACCATAGGGGAACTTCTCAAATTTAGTAAATGATGAAATTATAACACATTAATTTTATATAAAAATTAAAAAAACGGACATTTATTATATGAAATTATATGATAGGTTTTTAATCTGATAAAAAAATATAATTTAGTTAAGTTATGGTGTCATTTTAAACCATATCCTTTTGATTTACCCTTTGGTTAGTTATTTTTGACCGTAACCATTGTTAAAATTATTTTAATCAGTAGGGGTTAATAATATTACTATAAATTTTAAAATTCCTCATAAATGGAACATTTATTATTTATTTTTGTTATTTCATTCACATGGTCAAAGATATAATTTTTAAGAATTTTATATAATTAAATAATATATTGTTTTCATAAATCATCATTAACGTCCATTCTAAAACTATTCTATCTATTGGATGAAAAAATATACAAACAAAGGGGAAATTATAATCTAATTATTTCACACCATTTTAATTTTACATATAGATATATTAAACTCATTAAATACATTAAATATTTCATATTATATAAAAATTAAAATCATTAAAATCTTTTTTTTTGTTAATTAAATAAATAATATATTTAGTATGTCACAGGTTTTAAAATAATTAAATTTCATATAAAATTTCCAAAATATATATAATGAATCTAATTTAATTAATAAAAACATTAGGTTCATTCATATCTAGATTTTATCCCTATGTTTACACATAAAAGATATTAAATACAAAGAGAGTGACATTCTAAAACAGTCTTTCATTTAAATAATACATACTTCCTTTTCATGGAAAAAGTTTAATTAAATAAATAAAATTTGATCTTATGGCGATAATGGTAGAATATTATTAATAAAATAATTTTTTCTAAAATTTTAGGTCATGGTCATACACTTATATTTTTTTACCGTTATTTAATATATTTAACTCACATAGTGACAACATGTGTTTTTTACTCTTTAATTGTAAATATAATTAATATAAAATTCCAAACAATATATTAATAGATCATTTATAGAATGTGTAAAATTATATCAATCAACAATACAAATTTTATATTTTAATGAATTTTATATCATTTAATAAAATACTATTTATTTTAAAACCATATTAATGCCAATTTTGATACTATTCATTACATTTCCTTTTAATAATATCAAAAAATAGATATTTATCATATCCCTAACATGTAAATGTATTATATAGAATTTTTGGGTGTCATTTAATAAGTCAATTTTTTTTATTTCAATATTTTTATTATCATTTTTTTGATATTTCTATTAAAGATATAATTAATGCATGTGAATTTTCTGAGTATTTTATGTAATTATTTAATCAATAAAAATTATAAATAAATTAACATGATGTATATAAAAATTTTACAGTTATAAATAATAATTATTTGAGAATATATCATCTATTTCTCTATATATTTAAAAATAATAAATATTAAGATTATGGAATTTTGTCACCTTCTTTGATGTTAATATGATCTATATCACGTTCATTGAAAACTATCCATTCAATAATTTATTTTCGAACCAGAAGTGATAAGGTCCAAATTACCATCATTAAATAAAATTTTGGTTATTGTTTGTGTCATTTTATAGACCATATCACTTTATTATTTAACCTAACATCCCCAATTTAACCATTAGTATGGTAACAAAATCACTAATGATTCTATTTATATTGGCCAAATATAAAAGGGAAATATTTAATAAATTTCTAAAATCTGATTCCAAATTTGGAATCCATTTTCCAAAATTAAATTTACATATTTTTCAGAAATAAATTATAAATTCATAACGGTAATGCGATGAAACAATGGGTTTATTATGAAAAATTGTTCAAATGTTTAGAATGTTTTTATATCCAATTTCATTGTGAAATTTATTACAATGACCCAAATTGAATTTACTGGTAAAAAATTTATATAATTAAACATTACAAATAAATCAAAAATATAATTTAACACTATAAATTATTTATACAAAAAGATATTTTTTCAATTAAAATTTATTATTTTTCAGTATTCACCAAAACATCGAACTTATTTGAAAAAACCCAAAAATTCATACAATGTAAATTTTGATATTTAAAATTATTGAAAGAGGTTTATTTTTTAAAATTAATTTGTTAAATTTGTTAAATAAGGGGTATAAAACACATGATCTATTAAAATGTGATACAACATCTTTTTGAAAAATAAAATTATTAAGCATAAAACTGGAATTATTTTTATATCATGTCTATAAAACAAAATGTATAAATGGTAAAAATTATATTAAATATAATATATATATATTTAATATCATACAATAAGGGTTATTTTATTATTTTGTTAGTATAAAACATACATGTGCGTATTTAAATTGTTTTTTAGAAAACAGTTCACTTTTAATTTAATTGGGGTTTTACATGTCTAAAACATACTTTAATAATTCAGTTAATCATGATTATAAAATTCATTACAATGTCTATGTTATAATTTTCTTGTTTAAATAATTAAAATTATAAAATTAATTTTTGTAGAAACTCAATATTTAATGTAACATAATCTAAACTAGTGTTTCACGTAGCGTGATATTTACATGGTGTAACATACAATTCGTGCTATTAAAGATATCATATTATTTATAAATTTTTTTATAAAAATATAACAGTGTTACAATATTCCCTAAATTCTTGTGTTTGAATATGAAACACATCTCTTCATGGAGGTGGTGTCCCACACGTACCCACGTGTGACATTTTCATTTCTAATAGAATTTACAAACATATGAGAAAGAGATTATCCATCAACATAAAAAAGTATTATTATAAAATATATTTATTTTATTATGAAATAGGGTCACAAACCCCTCCCTCCAATGGTACCCTTCCTTGGTTAGTAATGAAGGATGCGAGATAATGAACCATAATTCCGGCCTCTCATAATCCTTGGGTTGGGGAGAAGCACTGAAGGTGTGAAATCTCAATAATTGCTGTAATTACTTTATATAATATAGGATCAAGAGACATAATGAGAAAATTAGAAAAACCATGATATAATTTAAATTAAATGAAACCAAAACTATCCTACAATAGATGTGTAATGTAAAAAAATAAAACGGTCTACGAACAAGTCTCTAAGGGAAATTGCTAAGGAAGTGACACAAAAACAACTCCAACGTTCAAGATATAAATTTATATCATGGTCTAAAAATACCTCCTAGACACATGAAAAAAAAATTATATACATATGTTTATCAAACATGTATACTCATTAGGAGAAAATTCAAAGTCACTTATGAACATGTTAAAAGGGAAAACTAATGCACCAGAGAGAAAATAATAGTTATAAAAGGCACTAAACTACTAATCTAATAGACCCCAAACAACCAAGGAATTCTCACCAAATAACAAATCCAAGTAAAAAATATCAATAATATCAATAAAATGGTACTCTACACTTCATTCCCACTAATTTACTACTCATTCCCAAACATTTTACCTCTTGAAACTCCCATCACATCAGTAAATTAATTCTACCTAAAGAAACATAGTCAATAAAATAAGCAAAGAACCATGCATGAAACTACAAATCTCAACCCACATGTGGACACATGGGCCCCCACAACCCACCTTATCTACTACCATAATAGGAATAGTTTGGTATTATGAACCTGAAGGATTCCAACCTTGTTCCCTCATCCTCCTACACACAACCCCCACTCTGAAAAACATCATAAATCTCATCATCCTAATACTAAGTGCACATCTATAAGTCAACATTATATGTGAATAAAATTCTCTTCTGGAAGAGACAAAAATAAAGAAGGGGTATCTAGCCACCCATCCTCACCATCTAGGATATAGGGAAAATATCAAAAAAAATTGTTTGGGTGCCATCATATTGTGATTTATGAAGGTGGAGTAATTATAGAAATAATAAAGAGGATACAATATATAATTGTAACACATATATTCCCTAACTAAGGTTTTTAAAAAACAATTCCACCCCTCTAACAACATTTCTATAAGGGCCTTGATACTTCCCCCATTTCATCTACAATTCTCATTTCACAACACCATAAAAGAAAACAAAAACTTCAAGATACTTCCCACCTTTCTTTTTATGATAATTCAAAATAGATAGTTTTCCTGATTACTAACCAATTACATTTATACATCCCATTTATTTCACATTTATAATTAAACACTTTAACCACATGTCACATTTTAAATAAACAACTCTTTATCTTTTCCAAACCATACTATTTTAGTTTCATTATTAACAAATTATTCCATTACTATAGGGTTATATGAACAATATTTAATAACACAAGTAACCATGCTCCATATACCAAAAATCCCCTCACTATAATATTTTCAGGTCAAAACCACTTCATAATCACTACCATCACTTATAATTTCTACCACATCTTACCACAACCCCCACATCATAAACACTTCCAATTAGAACTTCCACACCTCACAACCATCTAGTACAACCCATTTATTACATCATTAGAAAATCATACATCATATTAAAACAAAGACCTCATTTTTATAGTTACATCATTATATTTCATAGATGTTATCACACAAACAACAATTTATATGGGGAACAAATTTTTTAGTAAAAATATATTCTTATTGAATTTAATTCAAGATGATATCAATCAAAAACACAGTAAGGGTTCCAAAATAAAAGAAAATACAACATAATGAGATCCAATAATAGACATTATTTTTTCATTAGCATCAATAATGGATAATACTTTGGATGATATCGAAAACATGTGAACATAGGAAGGAACACCATTTTTAATATTAATTATGTTTAAGTGTTAGTATATTTCTATTTTTAGTTTAATAATTGAATATTATTAATTTAACTCAATTAGAAATTGTATTTATAAAAATATTTTCTACTATGGACTAATAGATTCTAGGGAAATGAATTCAAACTACATGAAGAAAACATATAAAATAAAATATGATGAACCCCCCTTTCCCTTCAGTTAAAATAATACAATCTATTATCATCATATTATAGGGAACATAATTTAAACAAGGGGAACATAATCATGATCCCTCCCACATGTAAAATTAGAAGAGTGATAAAGGGAACCTTGTCTATTATCTTCTTCTTACAGAATTCTGTAGATAAGGAAAAGGAGATGCAGAATGGTTCTGCGTCATTGGGAAAGTATACTACCCTTATACTAGGGGGATTTCATCATAATGGAAATTGTTTTACCCATTTATTGTACTAAGGATGATCTCACATAAGGGGAGCTTAATCAAACCCTTACATATTATTTCAAAAAATTCATCATTCCCTTATTTGATCTGATGAATTTCATTATACAAATATAAAGGGACCCGTATGATCCTGAGAACCCACGAGATACCCTTATACAAGTACCCATATATAGGATAAGGAATATTGATGTAACCCTTACACGAGAAACATCATTCCTTTAAAAATCCTTTTGAACTCATGGGTTACCCTTGAATATTTACCCTTATGTGACTCCCCCCATATGAGATTATCCACGAGTGAAGTTTTTTAAATTTTGTCTTCTGTTACATTATAAATGAAGGTTTAGGATTACCCTTACATATACTAAAAATTACCCTTATTCACGCAATGGAAACTAGCACCTAACCTTATGTAAACTATGGAAACTTGATCAAACACTTAAAAAACCTATGGAAACCAAACCCTCTCGTTATGAAACCTATAGAAACGTGATGCTACCCTTATGGAACGGATGCTAACTAAATCCAACCCCTATTCATAAAAATTTAAATTAATATACCAATATTTAATACATGATATAGAAGGTTACCCTTGTATATATAGCCTATTACCCATACATGTGGAGAGAAGTACCATTACATGAGCAGCCTTACCCTTAAAAAACTCAATCAATTAAAAAATATCCCTTAAAAAAATCAGGTAATTCAACCTATACCCTCACACATCACTTAAAAAACATCACAAATCAATAAAAAAGTATTATTTCACATGTGATTTTTTTTTAAATATTATATTTTATATTTAACACAACCTATAAATATTTATGAAAACGGATTATTATCAACATAAAATCACTAAAACACTTCCCAAAATAATATAATTAATTTTAAAAATTATAAATTAATTTGGAAATAATATTTTATCACTTTTAAAACTCTTCTATAAAATGTGGAACGCATTTAAAATTTTTTTAATAAATTATAGAATCCTTTAAAAACATGTTGTAGAATTTTTAAATATTCTCATTAACCATTAAAAAAACAATAATTATAATGTATGGGTTCAAGAAAACCTTGAACTTAAAAAATATTAGCCATAATATATTTTAATGATGTTGAAAAATAAATTTACTTTAAATAGTTTGATTAGAACTTATAGGTCCTCCATGGATATCTCAATTTGACTTAGTCATTAAAACTTCTAATGATTAGCCTTTTGAGAAGATAAATACCACAAGGAAGTTGGGAGGATAATTAATAAATTATTTTGGTTGGGGATGACCAGTAAATTTCTATTAATGTGGTTATATAAGTTACATGAATATGTTCCCTTTTATAGTTGAGTGGATTGACAATTATGTATATACTACATATTTATAAATATAATAATTTTTTTCTCAATTTCAAGTGGTACAAAATTGAAAAAATAAGAATCTAATATTTTTTATTTTAGAAATACATTTATCTCCTAAAATATATCAAAAATTAGTGATATTTTATTATATATATATATCTTATTTTAGACCCTCCTCCCACATTTCCCCTTTTAACCTTTACTTGTGTTACAATGTTTTAACATACTACGAGTTCATTAAAAACATAAATGAATTTTAAAAAACATAAAAATTATAAAATCATTATTAAAAATTATAAATCCCTTTAATAAGTTTCTATTTTTAGAATTAGATTAAAATATTATATTATAGGTGCATATACTTCAATGAAAATGGTTTTTTTAAAATAAATTTGTATGCCTAAAATTGAATCTATTCAAAAATAATCTATAATGAATATTTATATATCATTAATATGATTATTTTTAATAAAATGGTACTAATATTACATTCAATGTAATACAATAACTAATGGGAATATAATGGAATGTAAATGAATGTTTATAAAAATTGGAATTTTCTACTATTCGTTGAAAAATCAATATTTTAGAAAAATAATAAAAAATCACCCAATGAAAAAATTGTTATTATAAATCGAAAAATTATGGAATTTTTATAAATTTAATTCTCTAAAATTTATAATTTTAATTTTTAAATAAATCCATATATCTCCCTGAAAAAAGATCTACTAGAATAAAACCTTTTCTTTTTTGACAGAAAATTCTTATGAAATATCAAAGTATATAGGAATTTATAAAATATATTTATGATAATTAATAATACATGTAATTTATGTATTATTAAAAATATAGTGTACGTAATGTTATTCTCCTCTTTGATAAAATATGTCCTCACAAATTTATTCCCTACTAAAACAAGTGTGGGTATTTTCCCCACACATGTAAAATCTGATCCCCATGTTTCATCATAAATCATACGATTCACCAATAAAACCCTTAATTTATGAATAAATATATTCTATAAAACCTTATATATGTTATTTTTTCTGATTATTTCATATATGACGTTCACATCATCATTGCAACCCATATTTGTTACCCTGTATTGCTGCATTCCCAAGGAGGGTGGCCTCCGCCACCATGGTTAGTGATGTTTACTCCATGATCATAATAGGATAATAGGATATTGGTTCTTACTTATATGGATCCCTACTTGGAGATCATAACCTATTCCATGTCTCCCTCTTATATTTGAGTCATGTTTGTGAAACTCACTCCCAGTTTCATGTCGAGATGGATTCCCATTAATTATGCTGCTTCTGTCTCAATTGGGAAACAACATCTAGTCACTGTAGGTGGTAACATCAATAATTATGGGAATATATGGATGTTTTGTGTGTTTTTATCCTATAAAGACTTACTATTTTATAGGTTGTATTATATTTGGGAATATTAGGTGAGGTAACTAGTAAATATAGTGTCGTTCACGATGTAGTTGATGTCGGGGGATAAGTATTCAGAGGGGTTTTACCTCAAAAATCCAATGTTTATTATATGGGGTAGGTATTATGATCTAGGTTAGAAGTTTAATGTATTTTCGATATAAATGAGTCATAGGTTTAATTTCATTGGTGTATAGATGGGTTAATGTTTTAACATATTGCACGGAGAGATGGGTCAAGGGTTTAACCTCTTTCGGGGATAGATAGGTTGTATGTTTAAAATATTGTGGGGACATATGGGTTTTAGTTTTAAGTTATTATATAGGACAAATGGGTCACATATTTATATTCAGGTTGGTATATATGGGTTGTAGTTTTAAATTATTATGGGGAGAGTTGGGTCATAGGTTTAACTTCATTACAGTAAAGATGGTTCATCGGTTTACTACCTTGTGGGGAAATATGGAATAAAGGTTTAACATCAAGTGGGGAAAGACAGTTTGTTGGTTTAACATGTTATGGGTATAGAAGGATTGCATGATTAAAATTAGTACATGGACATATGGGTACTAGGTTTGACATTGTGCATGTATATATGGTTCATATGGTTAACATCTTGCCAGAATAGATGGAATACAGGTTTAACATCTTTGAGGGCATATATGGCTCATATGATTAACATATTCAGTGAATAGATTGGTTGGATAAAGTTTCCCCTAGTGGTAAGGATTTCACATTTGGGTTTTGTTTATGTGTGCCTCTATGGGGTATTTCACACTTGGAATTTTGTTATGTGTTTCCCAAAGGGTAATATTTCATAATTTGTTGTTTGGTATAGTGTTCCCCTATGGGGGAATATTTCAAACCTAGATTTTTGGTGGCATGTGTCACCACGAAGGAATATATCATAATTGGGATTTGATGTTTATGTTGGGGTGTCAATATTGATCCTCATGGAGACATCCTACCTGTAGAGACCCGTATCCTGACTTACATGAACATTACATTACTTTTGCGGAATACTTAGTACATAACAAAAACACACACTAAAGGATCGTAATAGTTTAGTGTCTTTGGAAACTCGGACTATAATCTTCTAATCGTGGTGAAAGATCTTCAAAATCTCCCATAAAGATCTTCCTTTTTTTTACCTAAAACCTTTCTTTATATCCTGGGGAAAAGAAACATAAAAGGGTGAGCTCAAATGCTCAGTAAGGGTAAACAAAATAAATATCAATCACATCATATTCATAAGAACATAACATTTTGGAAATCATAACCTGCAAAAGAGAGCATAATTTCATAATCATGGGATAAATCATGGCAGTGAAAAAGTAATCCCAATAATCATAACTTAAAACATGAAGCTTTGTGGCATACACACATAATCATAGAGAATCATTTCTTGTTAGTCAAAACTAATTGCCAAGACTATCTTAGTGGACAAAGTCCCTTTCTGAATCGAGTAACCCTCGTTTCAGTCCTGTTTCACTGAACCGGTATAACCTACCATTTCAGCCATGTCTATATCATGAGATATAAAATCTTTACCCAATGCATTGGAGGGAGATATAGGTCCCACCCATCTTATAATGAATCCTTTCTTATGTGTGCCACATAATCATAAAACATACATCATCGCATAACACATGAAACAAAAATGGGATTCTTGAAACATCATGACATCATAAATCAATTCATATAAGATAAAGGAATTCATAAACATAATTCCATCACAACATAGTAAAATCAATGTAAAAATATGGATAGAAACAGAACCCTTTATTATCTTGGATGGAAAATAATTTTGATAAAACACTTGAATTGAATTCTTGAGGAAAATATCCTTTCTTTTTCAAAAATAATTTTCCTTTCTTAACATGTCATACCATTTTAAACTAAAAGAAGTTCATGAAAAATAATCTTGAAAACTTGTAAATGAAGCTTCTTTGAAATAATGTTTTAAAAATCCATTCATGCCGTATAAGTTTAAAAAAACATTCTTCGTACTTTTGTCGGAAAAGTCAAAAAGTACCTCGTACGGAAAAATGACAAAAGATTCCTTTCATATTCTTTACTAAAAACTCACCTAAGTGTAAAATTGGATTTAAACTATTGTAGGTGGATGGAAATAATATTACATATTGATGAAACCTGGATGTGGATGATAAAATACACCCCAGTAAATACTTACGAATAAACAATCTCGGATAAAAATGAGATTGTGATATTTCCCTTACCTTAGGTCCGATTTGCTTTGTATGTGTCCGAAGCTCCTGTATAATGGTTTAAATAATGTTATTGACTTATTCCAGAATCATACATATTGATATGAGATCATATATGGTCATATTATTAACTTCTTGTTAGTAATATTTTGTTGTTACTTGTTACTCGGGTCTTTATAACTTTTTGTTCTTATGCGTGTTTTGTCGAATAAATTCTTATTCTTATCTTTAGGTTATAGATAATTCATTTACAGAATGGTATTAGTGTAGTATATACCATATTCATTCATTCAATTCATTTATATAATCATTATGAAATGAAGATCATGTAGAACGAGTCGCATCACATCGTGGAGACGGTATTCCGTACGTACGCACGAGTGATGATATCGTTCCTATGATCGTGGAATTGTATTGGAGTATATATATATTATTTCAGTATCAATATTACTTCATAATAATCATATATAGTTACTCATTACACCATTATACCCATCCTTGTAAGGTGATGGTGGAAAAATAGATTACACCACGGCGTGGAGACGGTATTCCGTACGTACGCACGCGCGGTGATTTCATTTTTCCGTAGGATGGATAGAAGGTGGATTAGGGTTGTTTCATATTTATAATAACATATCAGTATGTAAGAAATACTGATGTTATTACTTTATCATGAAACAACTAAAGAAGAAGAAGTTGAAGAAGAAAGAAATTGAAAAGATCGGTAATGGATATTACCTCTTCTTTGGAACGCCTCTTTGAATCCTCCACTTAAGGAACTAAGATTGGTCTTTGGAGAAGACCAGGACCTCTAGGATTATTCTAGGGAAGTGGAGAGGAGAAAATGGCAGGGGTTGGCCGAGCTTGAGTGCTCAAATTGGTGTGAGGAGGAGGGGGAGGAGGTGTCCTTTTATAAGGGAAGAGAGGGGCACCTTAGGAATATCTCAAAATATTATTTTATATTAAAGTCAAAATCGGTTTATAATGGTTCCAAAGGGTCTTATTTCGAAGCTAAAGTGGGGATGGGTCGAAATCCTATCAACCCATAGGATTTAGACAATTTTAGGGTATTATTTTAACCTTATCAATTAGATTTAACTCTCAGTTAATTAATTTAACTTTTACCGTGTCTTTTTGTTTTCTTTCACTATATGGTTAATACACTTACTATAACATACCAAACGAACCCCAAATTGTTTATTATTAATATATATATCCTTATCTAAGTCATTTGGCCGAACCTTAGATTTTTAGGAATAAAATAACAATTAATAATATAATATTTTATTTAAAAATTACTTTGTGTCAATTTTGACACTATTTGATATATGATTTTTTTGAAAGTCATAACAGAATTATATGTTCGAACCAAGTTGATTAACTCAACACTAATACATCATAGTAACCTATAAAATTAATTTAATTCATAAAATGTCTTAAATTACATTAATTTATTTAAAGTCTAAAAATTATAAATAAAATATCATTATGTAGGAAATCTTCTTAGCTTTCTAATGAATATTTATAGTCGAATTTATCTTATGTATAACCCCATATTAAAAATGTTTTAGTGAATAAACTTTGATTTTAACTCTTTTAACTCTTCTTAGAATTAAATAATAATAAATGTCCTAATCTAATCCAAGTGGGCCTAAATGATAATATGTTACACTTAAGGTTGTTTTTGGCAGAATTACACTTATCCAATAGAATTAGGACATGTGTTAGGGTAATATTAATATCATTCTTACCCTTAATTACCCTATTTACTATTAACCGTGGTAAAAAAGTAAAAAGTTACTATTCACTAAAAATTATTTTCATCTCATTGAACCACATTTTACTTACTGACATCAACTGTGTCCCTCGGATTTTTGAAATTCCATTCACAGAAGCGGTAAAATTAAGTTTTATGAAAAATTCAGTTTTTTAACTACCACTTAGTAGTTTCACTATTCATCAAAAAATGAAGGTTTTCAGAAAAATGCCAAAATTTCATCCTAAGCTATATTTCATATTCCGAATTCAAAAATGAAGTCTATTTTACCAAATTCATAACATAGAAGTTGCATTAATTAATTTTATAATTAAATCCCGCTGTTAAAACAAATAGCGTGTTTTTAAGAAACAATATCTATCAAAAGATTGACATTTGTTTATGTCTGGTTTAAATGTGCAATTACATCCAATGACCAACATTGTATTAAATTGTAAAAATATATTCTAAATATACTTTAAAACTACTCCAATTAATAATTTATCACTATTAATTATTTCGATTAAAAAAGTTGTTTTTTTTAATTATAATTTAGTAATTTTCACTATTCATCAGAATATGAAAGTTATCCGAAATGTACCAAAATTTCTACTTAGGCTAAATTCGATACTCCGAATCCAAAAATGAAGTTCATTTTGAAAAATAAGATTTACAGAGTTTCAAAAAGTGGTTATTACTATTCATAACGGCTAGTTTTAATAATATTTTAATAGAATATCGTTGTTTAGTGAAACTCGGTATTGCGTATTACACACGCTATCGAGGAAGGTCGCGATTGCGTGTAATGCAAGGCAAGTCAAGGATGCGTGTTGTGCAAGCCCCTTTTGGTGTAGCGTACAACACAAGACATTAATTAAAAAGAATATTTTTTATAAAATCTTGGGCTGTTACATTCTACCCCCCTTAAAATGAATTTCTCCCTCGAAATTCGTCGGGGTTATAAATGGTTTACTATTTGAAAGTTTCTTTAATAGAAACCCACATCGTAAAAAGGAAAATCAAAACCAATCTTTTAAAACAAAAGTATGAAACGTAACGGTTACCCAAATAAACTAATCATTGGGTTTCCACATAGGTGAAAATATGGATATGGAAGAGAAATCTAATCATCATGTTCTGATGAAGAGTGGTAGAGAACATGGCTATGGAAAAGCCAATAATCACAAATCCATAAATTTGTGACGATCTAAGGTACCATCCGATTCATCAGGTATAAGATCACTTGGACAACATTTTTGGTTTTCAAGATCATTTCCCTAAAGTTGAAAATTTGAATTGGAATAAATACTTTCTTTATTTTGGTACAATCTCACTATTGTTCGTGCCTAGAACAATTTCCACTTCATATCTTAAATAAATGAAGTTGAATTTGTTATTCGTGAAGTGTTAGCAGATCATGTGATAGAATGACGGGTCATTCCATCTGTCTCAAACAAAAAGTTTGCAAAAATTATATACATAAGTCGATCTATAGTGAGATTAATCATATATAGTTCCTAAAATGGACTTATACTTCATATATCATACTGCTTAATATAATAAACTAGTTTCTACTAAACAGGGACTTCCTGTAGGCCAGTGGTAGGCGATAAAGGCCAGTCGCACTTCGGTTGTGGGTTCGATTCCCACAGCCTTGTCCGAAGCGATGGGCTGTCGTCCATCCTGCAGGTTGTCCTTTTTCAAAAACTATATTACTATAACATCCCATAAATAATATCGAAAAAACAAACAATACTAACTTATTTTCAACATAATCCATTCCAATCTTTTAGGCTTATCCATAATACTGCAGTAGACTCTAATAATATAGTGAAAATGATTACCAGAGATTTAACACCATCATCGATCCCCATATATCATAAGATATGTCTTGTTGGTTACATTTCAAACATTCAAAGGCCTTAATCATGTATTCTCTTGAAAACCCATTGAACCTTAGTGAAAACATGAATGCAGTTAAAAGATAACACTTTCCACATACCAAAATCCTCAAAATTCTATATACTCAATCCATGATATCACTTAGTCCTTATATCAATCATGAGCTCATGCATACAATCAAACATCTCATTATCATCTTATCCCTTCATTATGCGCATATCATCTACTTTCCAAAAATACTGATACCATTCATCACATACTTTCAAAACATAAGGAAAGACAACAATGTAACAATCCATAGATGTCTCGTTATTCCATAGTAGCATGAGATTACTTATACAAAATTACACATGATAAACATGTAATCATTCCACTACATTCTTAAACCATTGACCGAGCTTCAACAATTCTTTCATCTCACATATCATTTGTAGTCTCATCATCATCATCAACATAAATACTACCCATATGACCATACTGATTCTCTTCATGAGACTTTCCCTTAGGGAATTGGTTTGCATAATGCCCGTACATTCCACATTTAAAACATTTAACCATTGTTGATGTCGTAGCAATACCATTATCCTCATCCCTGGTATTAACTGAACCTTTTCCTTTGCACTTACTGGCTTTGTGTCCTTCTTTTCCACACCCAAAGCATCTTCTAGTTCCTTTGAAACATTCTCCTTGATGCCTCTTCCCACATGATTTACGTAGGGGAAATTGAACTTTCTTTCCTCTATGATCATCATGGAACTCCATCTTTCTCTTATTAGTCGAGTCAGGAAACTTACCAAATTTTACTTTATTGATCATATTATGAGATTGCTGATTCGACATAATAATGATGTTTGGACATCCAAATCCCATTTCATTTGGTTGCTCATGAAGAATATCATTCCATTGTCCATCATATCCTCCATTATTGTGAACCATCTTGTTTCCAGCCATTTTCTAAAACCCAAACAGAATAGTGTGAGAGGCAAAATAATGCTAGGGAAAACAACATAGTAAAGGGGGAGTACCCTTAATATCTAACATCTTAGGTTAAATTATAATATCGTTATCATAGTTCTAGGATTATATCCTATACGTATACTTATCCTTAGGGACATCCCTAGACATACCTTAGAAATATCTCTAGGGATCTCACTAATGTTTTCGCATCCTAGTTTCCAAAGGTTGACTAAAACTTTCCTCTGATACCAACTGTAGAGACCTATATCCTGACTTACATGAACATTACATTACTTTTGCGGAATACTTAGTACATAACAAAAACACACACTAAAGGATCGTAATAGTTTAGTGTCTTTGGAAACTCGGACTATAATATTCTAATCGTGGTGAAAGATCTTCAAAATCTCCCATAAAGATCTTCCTTTTTTTTTTACCTAAACCCTTTCTTTATATCCTGGGGAAAAGAAACATAAAAGGGTGAGCTCAAATGCTCAGTAAGGGTAAACAAAATAAATATCAATCACATCATATTCATAAGAAAATAACATTTTGGAAATCATAACCTCCAAAAGAGAGCATAATTTCATAATCATGGGATAAATCATGGCAGTGAAAAAGTAATCCCAATAATCATAACTTAAAACATGAAGCTTTGTGGAATACACACATAATCATAGAGAATCATTTCTTGTTAGTCAAGACTAATTGCCAAGACTATCTTAGTGGACAAAGTCCCTTTCTGAATCGAGTAACCCTCGTTTCAGTCCTGTTTCACTGAACCGGTATAACCTACCATTTCAGCCATGTCTATCTCATGAGATATAAAATCTTTACCCAATGCATTGGAGGGAGATATAGGTCCCACCCATCTTATAATGAATCATTTCTTATGTGTGCCACATAATCATAAAACATACATCATCACATAACACATGTAACAAAAATGAGATTCTTGAAACATCATGACATCATAAATCAATTTATATAAGATAAAGGAATTCATAAACATAATTCCATCACAACATAGTCAAATAAATGTAAAAATATGGATAGAAACAGAACCCTTTATTATCTTGGATGGAAAATAATTTTGATAAAACACTTGAATTGAATTCTTGAGGAAAATATCCTTTCTTCTTCAAAAATAATTTTCCTTTCTTAACATGTCATACCATTTTAAACTAAAAGAAGTTCATGAAAAATAATCTTGAAAACTTGTAAATGAAGCTTCTGTGAAACAATGTTTTAAAAATCCATTCATGCCGTATAAGTTAAAAAACCATTCTTCGTACTTTTGTCGGAAAAGTCAAAAAGTACCTCGTACGGAAAAACGACAAAAGATTCCTTTCATATTCTTTACTAAAAACTCACCTAAGGGTAAAATTTGATTTAAACTATTGTAGGTGGATGGAAATAATATTACATATTGATGAAACATGGATGTGGATGATAAAATACACCCCAGTAAATACTTACGAATAAACAATCTCGGATAAAAATGAGATTGTGATATTTCCCTTACCTTAGGTCCGATTTGCTTTGTATGTGTCCGAAGCTCCTGAATAATGGTTTAAATAATGTTATTGACTTATTCCAGAATCATACATATTTATATGAGATCATATATGGTCATATTATTAACTTCTTGTTAGTAATATTTTATTGTTACTTGTTACTCGGGTCTTTATAACTTTTTGTTCTTATGTGTGTTTTGTCAAATAAATTCTTATTCTTATCTTTAGGTTATAGATAATTCATTTAAAGAATGGTATTAGTGTAGTATATACCATATTCATTCATTCAATTCATTTATATAATCATTATGAAATGAAGATCATGTAGAACGAGTCGCATCACATCGTGGAGACGGTATTCCGTACGTACGCACGAGTGATGATATCGTTCCTATGATCGTGGAATTGTATTGGAGTATATATATATTATTTCAGTATCAATATTACTTATTAATAATCATATATAGTTACTCATTACACCATTATACCCATCCTTGTAAGGTGATGGTGGAAAAATAGATTACACCACGGCGTGGAGACGGTATTCCGTACGTACGCACGCGCGGTGATTTAATTTTTCCGTAGGATGGATAGAAGGTGATTTAGGGTTGTTTCATATTTATAATAACATATCAGTATGTAAGAAATACTGATGTTATTACTTTATCATGAAACAACTAAAGAAGAAGAAGTTGAAGAAGAATGAAATTGAAAAGATCGGTAATGGATATTACCTTTTCTTTGGAACGCCTCTTTGAATCCTCCACTTAAGGAACTAAGATTGGTCTTTGGAGAAGACCAGGACCTCTAGGATTATTCTAGGGAAGTGGAGAGGAGAAAATGGCAGGGGTTGGCCGAGCTTGAGTGCTCAAATTGGTGTGAGGAGGAGGGGGAGGAGGTGTCCTTTTATAAGGGAGGAGAGGGGCACCTTAGGAATATCTCAAAATATTATTTTATATTAAAGTCAAAATCGGTTTATAATGGTTCCAAAGGGTCTTATTTCGAAGCTAATGTGGGGATGGGTCGAAATCCTATAAACCAATAGGATTTAGACAAGTTTAGGGTATTATTTTAACCTTATCAATTAAATTTAACTCTAAGTTAATTAATTTAACTTTTACCGTGTCTTTTTGTTTTCTTTCACTATATGGTTAATACACTTACTATAACATGCCAAACGAACCCCAAATTGTTTATTATTAATATATATATCCTTATCTAAGTCATTTGGCCGAACCTTAGATTTTTCGGAATAAAATAACAATTAATAATATAATATTTGATTTAAAAATTATTTTGTGTCAATTTTGACACTATTTGATATATGATTTTTTTGAAAGTCATAACAGAATTATATGTTCGAACCAAGTTGATTAAATCAACACTAATACATCATAGTAACCTATAAAATTAATTTAATTCATAAAATTTCTTAAATTACATTAATTTATTTAAAGTCTAAAAATTATAAATAAAATATCATTATGTAGGAAATCTTCTTAGCTTTCAAATGAATATTTATAGTCGAATTTATCTTATGTATAACCCCATATTAAAAATGTTTTAGTGAATAAACTTTGATTTTAACTCTTTTAACTCTTCTTTGAATTAAATAATAATAAATGTCCTAATCTAATCCAAGTGGGCCTAAATGATAATATGTTACACTTAAGGTTGTTTTTGGCAGAATTACACTTATCCAATAGAATTAGGACATGTGTTAGGGTAATATTAATATCATTCTTACCCTTAATTACCCTATTTACTATTAACCGTGGTAAAAAAAGTAAAAAGTTACTATTCACCAAAAATTATTTTCATCTCATTGAACCACATTTTACTTACTGAAATCAACCGTGTCTCTCGGATTTTTGAAATTCCATTCACAGAAGCGGTAAAATTAAGTTTTATGAAAAATTCAGTTTTTTAACTACCACTTAGTAGTTTCACTATTCATCAAAAAATGAAGGTTTTCAGAAAAATGCCAAAATTTCATCCTAAGCTATATTTCATATTCCGAATTCAAAAATGAAGTCTATTTTACCAAATTCATAACATAGAAGTTGCATTAATTAATTTTATAATTAAATCCCGCTGTTTAAACAAATAGCGTGTTTTTAAGAAACAATATCTATCAAAAGATTGACATTTGTTTATGTCTGGTTTAAATGTGCAATTACATCCAATGACCAACATTGTATTAAATTGTAAAAATATATTCTAAATATACTTTAAAACTACTCCAATTAATAATTTATCACTATTAATTATTTCGATTAAAAAAGTTTTTTTTTTAATTATAATTTAGTAATTTTCACTATTCATCAGAATATGAAAGTTATCCGAAATGTACCAAAATTTCTTCTTAGGCTAAATTCGATACTCCGAATCCAAAAATGAAGTTCATTTTGAAAAATAAGATTTACAGAGTTTCAAAAAGTGGTTATTACTATTCATAACGGCTAGTTTTAATAATATTTTAATAGAATATCGTTGTTTAGTGAAACTCGGTATTGCGTATTACACACGCTATCGAGGAAGGTCGCGATTGCGTGTAATGCAAGGCCAGTCAAGGATGCGTGTTGTGCAAGCCCCTTTTGGTGTAGCGTACAACACAAGACATTAATTAAAAAGAAAATTTTTTATAAAATCTTGGGCTGTTACACTACCTACACCATCTGTAAACATGGATAAAAATTCATGTAGTTCGATTTCATTGTTTATGTTCATGTGATAGAACCATTCTATATAGTCTAATCTCATGTGGTAATGATTATTGTGTTGTGAAAGGAGTGTCAATAAGGGATGGTCTTGGGAATATGTATATGGGCTTCCTGGATTCTTCTGGGAGAGGTTATTATGTTATTTTGTATTATACGTGGAAGCTTTTTAGTGTTTCATTATATGGAAGTGATGTCATGATTGATGCTTCACATGGAATCTTCCTAGGGTGCTCCTTCGAGCATCGATAATGTGGTTAGGGCATACATGTGGGAGTTTCATAAGGTGATGGGGTGTCTTTTAATGCATATCACATAGGCCATACCAAGCTTCTCATATGGGGAATCATGCACTTATCTCTCATGGAATACCATTTTTTCACACATAGTAAGGTTACATTTTAATGTCACGTGAAATGATATGGTATGCAGGGATTTTAAATTAATCATCCAACCCTTTCTTCTTAATTATAGGTTAAGAGGACATCTCCAAACACTACAATTTTTATGAATATTATTGGGCATTACACCAGAGGTGGATGCCAATGGGGGATTCTTGGGAGTAGCAGGGGTAAATTTGGGGATTTCACTCAAGGGTTTCAGATTCTTATTCCTCATGTTTTTTCATAAGGGAATATTAACCAATTGGTTATTGAATGAATAATATTATGGATTACTCCTAATATGGATGATACTGGTGGAAATTTGGCGGTTGTTTCATGATCATAAAATGATCCATCTTAGACTTTGTGCATATAGAATAAAAAGCTTGGTATATGAGTAATACCATGCTATTTATATGAGGTATATGATAGTTTAATATCATGTACTGATGATTAGTAAGTGGAAGATTCCATGAAATGGATCATGTGGGACATACACAGTAGTATCCCTCAATAGATTAAAATATTATTGGATTCATGTGATGAGGTTTTAGGAATTTCTAGAGGCGTTTGTTAAAAAAATGTATTTAAGGAATATAAGTTGAGAATCTGAGAATGGGAACAACAACAACATGTCCAATCATTGTATTTCAGGGAGTGTAGAGGAGTATATTTGCTCATGGTATTAATATTCATTTGATGTTGGGGAGGTATAGGTTGAAACCAAAATCTTCATTAACCTATCCCAAAAATATAATGGTATGCATATCTATTTCATGAAAGTATCTTACATGAATAGATTTATATGGAAAACATTGATTCAGGAAACATAAGAGTTTCTAGAAAATTTGAGTTTCATGAGGCATGAGAATCTTATCGAAACAATGTTATTTATAGATAGATGTTTGAAAAAATATCCTCAAACACTATACTCTATAGGGACATTCTCACATGAGTTAATTCATGAAATATTTCTCATATAGAAATGAGTTAGATGAATTCACCAAAATCATTGGTGCTGCGTGAATTGACAGTGTGATGTCATACCTATGTGTTTCATCCTATAAAAAATGATTTTAAGGGTGTGTTATATACTCAGTAAAGGTTAGGTCCATGGTTTCGTGAATGATATAGTCATTCATGAATGTTTTTGAGCTTTGTGAATGGATGGAGTTCCATGAACTAGACATAAGTTTCACGAAGTTTACTTCCACATTCATCACACAGATGAGGAATTATGTGAAAAGGGGTGACAATTTATGAAGATTAATGCCTCAGGATCTATGTCGATAGGAAATTCAGTGATCCAATGATCTTTAAAATGTACTTATGCTACATAAAGATAAGTTTAACTCATGAATATTTGAGTTTTACATCCAATAATTCATGAAATTCCATACTTTGTTCTAAAATAACCTCTATTATCCAATTTTTTTTCAAATCCCAACATCAAATGAATATAAAAATTGATCCATAAACTTGTTTGGTCATAATGACAATTAAAATTGAAGCCTACGAATTTATATACACTCTTAGATCATGTTTTCAGAATTTAGTCTATCATTGGATGCATTATTTCAATACCAATAGGGACCAAAGTTATATATAGGTATTTAATAAAAATAAATATTCCCCTCTAACTAAACAACCTCGTGACACAAAATATGAGATTCATCATGTACACAGCATAATAGAAATGATATTTTAAATAGGTCAATAAATTAAGATAAACATGGAGGTCAGTCTTTTGGATAAGAAATTTAACCCACGTTTTTTTTAAATTCATATGTTCCAATAAACCATGGATATATCATTCCTTATTTACCAAACTGCATAAATTATTACATTGGAGATATCTAAAAAATTATATGATCACCTAATCAAATAAATGAATATTCCTCCTATTATCTTCATTATTCATCTACATGATATGAACTACCAACATATATTGTTGAATCATCTTCACATTCTCAACCAATTATTATACATTCTATTTTCTCAAAGAAAAATTATTCACTAAATTCATCACTATATAATGAAATCCAAAAATAATTTAAGTATAATTACTCTAGTGGTGTCATCTATATGAAAGAATCCAACACTATTATTGTTATAAAATTTTTCTAATTAAGTATGTTGATCCTAATTTCCAAATTTTTATAATGTGAATTTACAGATCACATCTTCCAATGTATGAATCATTCACTCTGAATGTCTGTCATATTGAGGATGAAAACATATTGTGAAATTTAATTTAAATCCCAAAGTCCATTTATGTACTTTGGAATACAATAGAGACAATTTTTAGAATTGAATCAGATATAAAAAATTTAGGGACCCATGAAATTTGAATATCTCTATGTGATAATGTTTTTAATGTAAATCAAAACACATCATTTTTTGAATATAATGAAGATGTATAGATTTTTTGAGTTGTTCAATGATATCACAAATCACATTATTACCATAAGATGTATTTTGTAATCCCACCATGAGACACATGGGTATGTTCTCCCATTTCAATCCTAGAACTAAAAATGGTTTATTCATCCCATTTAATAGTTTTCATTCATTATTGACTATATGATAAGTCAAATATTACATTGTAAAATAAGAAACATCATTTTACAAACCATTCCACAAATACTATTCTGAATGGTCTCTATATATCCTAGTATTAATAGGAAGAAAAAATATAGATCTTTTATCCAAACGTAACAATACATTATCTAACTAAGAATAACTTGGAATACAAAATATACTACAAAATATAAAAACACCATCACTATAGACATTAAACAAATGAAACATACAATTCACAATAAATTATACACTATATTGGAAACAATAATTTTCATTCCGGACATATTTAATTCCTTCTGAAAAAAATAATTGAACTAAATCCAATTCCCAAATAAAAGGGGTTTATATATACCCAATTTTTTTTCTAGAATTCATTAAATTATTATATAATTTAGTATGTTCCCAAAATATCTTAGTGAATAATGAAATATTATTTCCAACCAAGAAATTTACTATATTGTATCATTACATGTATTATAGTGAATCATGAAACAAGAATCTTTTATTAATTTTAACCATATTCATGGGCACACGGGAAACTCTTTTTGAGTGAATATATAATTTAATTTTTTTAGATTTGTGGAAATTTGACCTTTTACCCATTTTAAAATATAATTCTAAATTTTTATATAAAAACTCACAATTTGATGACCCAAATAATGCATAACTCAATTTGGTTCATGGATTTACAATTAAAATTATGCATATGTAATTACCCCATCATCTTTAATAACAAAAGAAAAAAATCCCATTAAATAAAGAATAATATTAAATAAAACACACACTATTTCTATATAAAAAGGTTAATATTTTATTATTAACCGATTTTATTTTAAGTAATTGATAAAATTAATTAAAATCATTTTTCTAGATGAATTTAAATTTTTTTTGAGTTAACATGGATTAAGATTTAAATAAATAAGAAAATTATTAAATAAATCATCAGTAGTAATCATATAACATAAAGTAAATTTGAATCTCCATGACATTTGAATCTCTTGGCCACTCTTACCCCACACTAGTTTTATTTGAACAAAAAATTATTCCATTTTATGAAACAATAATACCATGTTAAGAAATTATTTGTAAATTGAATTCAGACATTAAAAATTTTATTAAAAAAATATTTCCATTTATGAAAATTAAAATTCATTAATTTTTTATCATGATCCTACTATATTTTAGTTTATACCAAAGAAAAATTGATGAAAAAACCTTGAATTCCTCAAAATACTCAAAGATAAATAAATCTCGTATAACTATAATATATTGTGTGTGTTTTCATGACTCCAAATGCATAAAAAATCTCATAATGGATATACCTAGTGATGAATGTTGTCTTTTCATGATTATCTTCCTCCACCATTAACATATTTTACTTGGAACTAAGATCAATAATTGAAAAATAATACACTCCCTCGATAGGAAGATCTATGTCATTCAAATGAAACAATGTTAACTTATTCTTATTAGTAATATTATTCAGTTCCCTATAATCAATGCTAATCCCCATTGAATAATTTTTTTTATGAAAAAAAATATGAGTACCCTAAGGTGATGGGCTAGGGAGGATTAAAATCTTATAAATAAAATCATGTATTTGTTATTTATATTTTTAAAACTCAGTAATGTTATTTGGAAAAGTGTATTTGAATTTTTTTAGTATTATGAACTAACTAAAAGGTAAGTTCAACCAAATAATAAATATTAACACCACTAAAATCATTAAAAACAACTAAAATTTATTTACCTGATTTACATCACTAAACATAAAAATTCCCATATTATAAATGGCATCTCTAATATAACATTCACCGCCATCATTAATCAATTTCCAATATTCAAGAAAATTTATCAATGGAATAAAAGTAGTCTTATTTAAAATTTTAAATCACTTTGAGGATTTAATATCACTTTTTTAGATACACAATCTATCATATAAAGACAAATTAATAACTAATACATCCATATAATGACATCAAATTCCACAATGGTCATGAAAAGAAGGTTTTATAGAAAAACCATTCAACAAAATATAATTGGAGGAGACTAATAAATATATATTTATCTAATACATCCACATAGTTTTTTTACAAAAAGTTATATCTCTATATTAATAAGTAAATTTCTAGTTTTAGTTCAAAATTTATTAGATATACAGGACTGTGAATATCTCGAATAAAAAAGTGGAATTGGTTTACTTAAAGTAAATATGTAATGTTCCAATCAATACATTATTTAATAGAATGAAAAAATAATTTGAATTTTTTACACTATTCTCATTACAACCCGAGTTATCACCATCGATCATAACATTCATTGTTTATAAATTTATATGATGGTACATCTCATTAGAATTAAAACATTTCATTTCATTATTTTGATTACCGGTATGAAAATTTACATTTCAATTTTATTTGAAGTCTTGATCAAATATTCCCATATTTCTCCATCAATAATACATTCTACATATCAATATACTTTCCCTAGAATGTTTCATAACACACTTATCACAAGAAGGTAACAAAATATTCTTACCTACAGGTTTCTTCAATAAATCTTATCATATACTGTTCACCTAGATTTCTTTGTATGCATATTATTGTGAACTTCAACAGAATACATATCAAAATTCTCAATACAGCATATAATTGCCTCATATATTCATAATTTTAGAGTAACTAGAACCCTTTATATGCATGGATTTAATTTTTATTAAGATCAGGAAAATGTACTTTGATTATCATGAATGAAGTATAGTGAATATCTAGATAACACAATAAAATTATATTTTTAGTATGAAACAAATAATAACTATTTCATGAATTATATGATATTATATTCAATAATAATACAAATAAAATTAATAAAATGATTTTCAAGTTTAATACCATTAAATAAATTCATTTCAAATTGATCAATTACATCCCTTTTTATAGTGTTTTCAATAAAATACCACCATTTACCAACATCACCATAATAATAATAATTAGAAATGGATTCCTTCTGCTTATTGAAATATCTCAGGTCCAAAAATATCTTCCCCAAATAATTATTTCTTAATTTATGTTTCACTAGGTCAGAGTATCAACCAAAAGATAGAGGTTTCATTTTTATAAAATCTTCTACTATAAATAAATTCTTCTATGGAGAATCAGGAATATCCCATGTATTGGTAAAACCATTAATTTGTAGTTTCAAATATGTTAAAAAATATGAAAATTGATTTGTACCAATATTAAGTATTCCAAGTAGTTGGTTTAGAATGATATAATACTCCAAAAGGCTTTCTACCATAGCTTCCTTATTTATTCTATGGAAACACTTTATAAATATATATCAATTAGATAAAGAAATATTATAATCCTCAAAAGATACCTAATGGGAATATAACCCAAAATAATAATATTATATTCATATATTCTAATTTCATACTAACCACTAAATATATGTAATCCCTTTCTTGCATACCATATATAAAAAACCTCACATAATATTCTCCTACATTTCATGATTTGGGGAATTTATTTAATCACAAATTTCCCAATGACCTTTATAATTTGTTATTATTAGATAATTTGAAAATTCAATACATTAAAAAGTGGAAACATCCACATAATTTTTATCTTTTGAAAATAAAAAAGTTCTTTATAAAGACACACATGTAACATTCATGATAACCCCCATAACTAGATCTTTTACATTATTAACATTATTACTCAACCATAAGACATGTCAACAACATTTAAAAACATGTAATGAGAAAAATATTCTCATTAAATAATATAAATGAAATGGAACCCATAAGAATATTTGTAAACCTAATAATCTTAAGAGGTTTTATTTTATTCAAAAAAATTTGAAATTAAATATCTTCTTACTTTTCCTTGAAGACACCTAAATTTATCTATAAAATTCAAAAACAATCGTATTAAACCATGATGGAAAATTGAAAAAATGAGTACTTCTTGTAAAACATAATAAATCATGAATCTTATTCCTTGAAAAAAGAATCCTTTTACCATTTTAAGAGTTCATAAATGTCCCTTAAAATATAAATTTACTTCTTCACCATTAAAAAAATGAATTATCTCCTTTAAAAACCATTTCAATAATACCATATTGGTTCATTTAGAAATTATCCTTTCATTAAAACTTATAGAAACCTTTAAAATGGATTCACGTAACTGAATAATTCCCTTATCCATTACTAATAACCTATCACAAATTAACTCCATCACATTTACCAACACATTAGAGATATATATCACACACAGACCCCATCAGAGATATATTGGGATCAACCAACATTCTTAAAAAATTTATTAAAAACCTAGATTTAATAAATATATATATATATATATATATATATCACATTAACCATAAAACTAATCATAAATGAAATCTAATCTCATTAACCAATTAGACTTTTATTTACCTCATTATAATGGGAGAAAATTTTGGTTTCCTTAAAAAAAATTTAAAACTAAAGATTATCATAACAGTTGTGATATAATCTTGGTTGAAAAAAAGGTAAATTTATAAAGTATTTTTTATATATAATTTTAATGTGAAAGCATAAAAGATAATTCAAGAAGTATATATCGAAAATATTCTTTATAAAAAAATTTAAAAATTTAAAAATTACACATATAGAGAACATTTAAAATATTCATTTTTAAACCTTGGTAAAAAATAAATAATAGGATAATTTGAAATTTAAAAATATAATCATAATTATTAAAATTCTTGAAACATTTAAAATAACTTCCCCATGGATGAAAATTATATGGAGGAAAAATATTAAAATAATTTTTTTAAAGTATCATACTACAAGTCTCGACACGTTTCATTCATATATATATCATCCTATGTAATATAATTATTCAAATTTCCTATATTATTATGAAAAAGTATCATCGTCATTAAATTATCATTATTACATTTATTTAAATTTTTTTCAATATTAAGAAACTAAAATGGGTTTGTTTGTGTTATATGTTTACTGGTATTTCATTTTATAAGATCCAAATAACATCGAGGTGTTTCTAGAGGTCAAATAATTCACATTCTAATAATATCCAAAACCAAAAAAATGTTAATTTTTTTAAAAAAATTTATGTATTTTTATAACTATCCATATATGGTGGTCATGAACACTAAAACACATCATTTAATATAGGTGGTAGTCTGTACATACACATGTGTTACGTTTTTGTTTTTCTAATTGATTAAAAATAAATAATGTATATAATAATTTAATTCAATTGAACAATAATAATGTTATAAATTTTACATTATTTCCTTAGATCCATATTTATGACAATCCATGTGATTTCAAAATGAAAAACAATTCGCATCGCTTCATAGAGGTGGTGGTCCACATGTATATTGGAAAAAAATTATCATTTTCACACAATTGTATGGATAAGAAGGTAAATAATTTATTATCTATTATAAATTTAATAATTTCATAAAGATCCTATATATACTAAAAGACTGTTTGTGGTGATCATTTTTGTAAAATGGAATGAGTCATTTCATTGAGGTGGAAGTCCACCTGTATGCATGGGGGAGGCTTTAATTTCCCGTAAGATAGAATACAATAAGAAAAAAAGTTGTTCCATTAACATAATTAGAGTTAAATATATATAATATAATAATTTAATTATTTTATTGTGTATAGAAAATATTTTATGTGGTTATAGTAAGATATAAATATGAATTAGGTTTGATTGAATTTAACCTCTTCCTCAGAGATCTCTCTTTTTATAAAAACACAATTCTATTAGAATTGGTCATTTCAGAATATCAATACCTATAGGACATAGGGAGGATAGTTGTTGAGTAATTTTGGTTGATAATAGTTCTTATAAGTGGAAACATTTGTGGGAAGCGGTGATGAGAAGATATGTCATTTTCTAAGTGAGGGTAGTGGAAACCAAGTAAATACTATTAAATTTTATAGGTAACAATAATATTTATACAGGTAATATTGAAAAAATAGAATAATTGAAAATTTAATAAGGGGTATAGTGGAAATACACTCATATAATAATATTTAGGGTTATTTTAGATATATTATTTTCCTAATATCTTATATTAATCCCCATTTAACCCATTTATCCTTTATTGGAGTGATAATGTTTTACCCTATAAACTATTCATTATGACTAAAAAATGAAGTTTAAAACCCTAAAAAATTATCCTCCAAATTCCAAAAAAGAAATAAATTTATAAATATTCATTTTTTAGAAGTGGAAGAAAATAAATATTAATATAAGATAAAAAATTAAATGATTTTATTTTGTAATGCATCAATTATGTCATGACACGTACCATGGGGCCCACGCCGTGACTACCCCAAGCCTGCCTCACGAATGCCAGGGGCTAAAGACTACTGCCAAAGGAATCAACCTTCAAGTAGGAGGCATTTTCCGGAGTACCTACCCATACAGGCATGCCCCACCAAGACCCACACACTGAAAAGGAAACAAGTATCTCTAAAACAATTTCAATACAAGTACATCTAATATAAGTGGGCTAGAATAAAAACCTAATAAAATATCTAAAAAAAAAAAACATGGATGAAAATCTATAGAAAACCCCACCTCATATGGAGATTTTTGTAGCTACTGGATGTTGAAGTAGAACATCATGTCCACCCAATCCTACTTGGCTCTGCCTAGTCTTAGGCCACAATGTCCTCCATCGTAGTGTCTGTTAGTCACATCTGCGGGAGCACCTCTAGGTCCTAGTCCACCAAAGTCTCTGTTGAAATTTTAATCATCTTCACCAAACACAAAACATGTAAGTGAATCCCATGAATGGGTGAGTAACAAAATACTAGCAGGGAACAAAAATAAAAAAAAGGAAAGACCACACAAAATTCCTTAAAGAAAATAATGAAGCACAAAATGATCACACCTGTTATACATTTAGAGTAGTGATATTAGAATCATCAGTCACATCATCAAAAACCTCGGCTTCTATAGTACTCCTCCTCTATCAAGTATATTGGGCCTACCAAGTCACACAAAGGTGCTTCCCACTGACCTAGGACTGCTTAGGTACACCTCCTCGTCGTGTACCATGGTCTTATAAATTCACACATATGTGATTCTTGCTAATCTTGCCCAAATTAAGTACTCATCCCTATTTTACCATGGGCCTGAAAAGTCACAAAAAATTTCTTCCCACTAGGGGCCTCCAAAGTGACATGGAAACACATCCCAATTGGCCATAGTCAAGTCACACAGAGTCAAAAGACATCATTCTTCCGGTCTCAGCCAACCACATGGTTTGGTATGTAGCGCGCCTAGGAGAACTGCCCCTCAAGCCATTCATTGCAGCTCAACATCCATGAAATCCTCCTTAAGGAAAGTGAAAAGATCTGACTCATCAAGACGGTCCCATCTCCATTAACTGCTCGTCAATTAGATGATAGGTTTTCAGGATATTAGCAGTTTAGTAAACAGGGGCTGGTTGCATTTGGGGTCGGTCGGACTAACTCGACCAACCCAACCCAGTGGTCCCACATAACCCGGTTTAGTTCTGACTGAATAAAACTGACCTAGTTCCGGACTGGGTCAGTCTGGTCTTGCCTGGACAGTGGGCCAAGCCCAAAGGGCTTCGCTGGCCAGGTCCAGTTGGGCTGAGAGTCAAGTCCGTCAAGTCTTCCCAGGACCTGGTCTAGTTAACCCTAGCCCGAAGGGTACAGGTCTGACCTTCCATCATAGGTTCATCACACTGGGGCGGGTCTGACACACTGGCCAGTGGGTCCAGCCCATCAGTGCGGGTTCGGCTCGCTGGCCGGGTGCGCGACCCGCCAACTAGATGCTCGTCTTGCGTGGTGCAGGTTGGTGGTGCACCGCGTGGCCGGGATGCGGCCAACTACCATGCTCGGACTCCATTGGCCCCATAGATGCATGGGGCCCTCTTTCCATGGTTGATTGATCGCAACTCAGTAAGGCACCTAGACACGGGTCATCCCTCCACGCGACACTGGGCGGGCGCCGTGTCTCCCCTTGGTCTCTACCTCCAACCCCCGTGGTGCGCCACCGAGCACACTACAAACTCTAACTATGACCACCACTGTGGGCACCTCTACCACCGCCGGCACAGATAGATGTTTGGGAGACCACTGAACGCGAACCGATGGTCCATTCTTCACGCCGTCTGTGCCGATACTCTCCATGGAACGTCCTCTTCACCAAAAAGGTCCTGGAATCATCTTTCTATCAGTTTAAGAGTGAGTCCACAAAGAATGAACATGGAAGAGGTGCTCAGGACTTGTTTGTGTCAGACCATTCCCTCCACGTTAGAGGTTTATAATCATGGTAAGGATCAGGGATTTAGGCTCAATCAAACTATATAAAATCTAATCCATAATAATAACTACCAAATAAAAGTCACCCTCCTCTATAAAAAACGAATTGTGTATCAACCTATTCGTAGGTTGATCTGAATTATTTGTTTCTAGAATAAAAATGGGGAATATATTTAAAATTAAAAAAAGTACCTAAATTTTTTATATTCATTTCCGCAACATTACATCCTTGTGGTTTCATGACATCGACTTCGTTCGTCGCTTCCCACTCTGTTCTTCATGGTGCGTCGAAGATGTTTGACGTTCATTTGTGTTTTTCATTTTTCCTTAAAGATGATGTTTGTTGGAGGTTCATCAGATAATCCTTGCGATTTAGTTCCTCATTCAACCAAAGTATCAATCAAAATAAATGGAAAACATGTCACAATGTTTCTATTATGTTGCAACGTCACGTCGTTACACAATTTCATTTATGAAATACCATCAATGTCACACATCATTAAAGCGTTGTTACGCTATGAGTTAAGGAGGAATTAATCAGCCTCATCAATGTGTCTCATCATTGCACCACTGCATCACCATCATCTTCTCAATGGATGAGAAAAGAAATGAAAATAACTTTTTAATGTTATTTTATTATTTTTTTAAAATTTTGAAAAATAACTTTCCTATTCGGCCCCTACCGGCCAATGTTAAATCATTTCTAAGAAAATACCCACATTTTGAGTTCCACAATAACCTCATATTTTTTCCTAGAACCGGTTCAAAATTGAAAAAAAACCAACTTTCATGTTAACTAAAGTGAACAAAAAAAGGTTGAAATTCTGTTTCGGAAAAATCGGGGCCCAGAATCACAGGTCTTCCAAGTGTATGGTCTCATAATAATTCCATATAATTAATTAAAAAAATTACATTGAATTTATGAGATATTAAATTCTCCCCACCTTAAAGATTTATGCCCTCAAAACCAAAACAAAAACTCAAAAAAATAAATGGGGGTACTGAGAACAAATCTAAGCCTCCTACTCATATGTTCTCTCCGAGAGACTCTCGTACTTCCACCAAACTCACACGATAGGAATCGACCACCCATGTAGGAACCTATCTTGTTGATTATCTATATCCACTAGTAACTCTGAAAACATTACCCCAATGTCAATGTCCAACTCACCCCAATCGATGATGTGTGATGGATCATGCAGGCATCTCCTCAACTGCGACATATAGAAATCATCATGCACATGGTGCATCAGAGGGGGAAGAGTGAGGTGGTATTCCACCTTGACAACTATACTCATGATCTGGAAAGGTCTTATAATGGTTGGATATATCTTGTTTCCCCAACCAAATCCACTCAATCCTCATCGGGGTGAGACCCAAATGAACACATGATCTCTCTTCTCAAATTCCATGGGTCTCTGTCTTCGATCAGAATAAGAATTTTTCCATATCAATGCAGTCATCATCTGCTCCTGGATTATTCGAACCTTCTTGGTGGTAGCACATAAAAACTTTGGTGATATGAGTGCCGACTCCACTGGGTCTGTTCAACATAGAGGTGATCTACAAGGCTGCCCATATAAGGCCTCATATGGTGTCATGCTAATGGTGGAGTGATAGTTGTTGTTGTATGAAAACTAAACCATTGGCAGGAGGACCTCCAAACTGTGACCAAAATAAAGGATACAAGCACATGAAAAGTCCTCCAAGGTCTATATGGTCCACTATGTCTGACCATCCTTTTGGGGGTGAAAAGATATGATCAAGAACAACTACATCCTGAACGCCTCCTGTAATCCACTCCACAGCCAGGATGTAAGGCGAGCATCATGACCTGACATGATCGTTGATGGAGCCACGTGATCCGTCAATATCATCTGGATTTAGAGGATTCCCAAGCCCTATACCGATATCTTCTCCCTAATGAGTCTGAAGCTAGCTGAATTGGTGGGTTAGTCAAAGATCACCTAGATAATGTTGTGGCCCCTGGATATATGTGGTCACCCCAACATAATGTCGATTGATATACTGTCCCATTTCTAATGTGTTTCTTCGAGTGGCTAGGCCCAGCCTGCTGAACCTGATACTTGACCTTCACTTGACGACAAGTGATGCAACGTGAAACGAACATGAACACATCATTATTTATCCCCGGACACCATTAATAACATCTGAGGTCTTAGGAAATCTTCACAACTCCATGTTGTACCACCAAAGGGGATGTTTGGAACTCCCTCAACACCTCCTCACACAAATTCACTAGCACTATGGTGTGCCATCTGAAAAAGGATGAAGTTCTCCCCAACTATCGAAAATCCATAAAGATACCATACTGAGGATAACTGAGCATGTTGGCCCTCGCAGTTAATATCCACCAGCTATGCCTCCCTGACTTGCTATAATAGTGGAGGAGTAACAGTCATCAAATGAAGGTATGCAGCTTCACTATCATCCTAGATTGATATCTATACCGCAACCATCTTCTTTGTCGCCAAACTCAGTAGTTGTAAACCGGTCACCTACTAAGCGTGTCTGCCACCTTGTTCCCCTTTCCAGGAGTATATACTATCTCAATGTAATTGTCTTGGAAGAAAATTAGTCATTGCCGCTATCTTATGTTCAGGTCCTTCTGGGAGAAGATATATATGAGAATCTTATGGTCGGATTAAACCATAAATAATTCACCTATTAAGTAATGCCACCACATCTGCAAGGAAAAGACCATTGCTGCTAACTCTATGACATGGGTCGTGTAGTTTTACACATGTTGTCTCAACATTCATGAGCCTTAGGCGATCACTGCTTGCTCCTGCATCAGGGAAAAACCCTTTCTGGTCTTTGATGTGTTACTGTAAAATATATACCCATCACCATTATCAGGTAGTCTCAATATTGGGGAACCAGTATGTCTCTGCCTCTTCTCCTAGAAACTCAGCTGAAATTTTTCCTACCACACAAAGGGTTGTCCCTTCCATGTTAAATCCAATAAGGGTTCGACTACTTTGGAAAAGTATATAATGAACCTTCGATAGTAACCATCCAAACTCCTGAAGATTCGCACCCTAGTCACGCACTTGGGGGATCAAAATAAAACACCACCTCTATCTCTAAAGGATCTACTGAAACCTCACCTTCGATATGACTTGTCCCATAAATTGGACATCATGTATCCAAAACTAAAACATCTAGAGTTTATAATAAATTCGGTATCTCAAAGTGTATCCAGGACTATCCATAGTTGTGTATTGTGCTCCTCATCTGTTGTCTTGTACACCAAGAATTTCTCAATGAAGACCAAAAAAATGGTCAAGGTAAGGCTGGAAGATAATGTTCATGAGTCCCATGGAAACTTTTGGGGCATTGGTCACACTGAAAGGCATCACTAGGAACTCATAGTGTATATACCATCACCTGAAGTCTATATTCAGTATATCATCATCCAGTACATGAAGATGGTGATAGCCTCATCTGAGGTAAATCTTTGAAAACTACTTCACCCCTTTAGCTGGTTTATGAGATCATCGATTCTCGGTAGTGGAAACTTGTTCTTCATGGAAACCTGGTTGAGGCACTGGAATTCCACGCACAACCTCAAATTCTCGTCTGCCATCTTGGAAAAAAGCAATGAGGCTACCCATGGTGAAACACTGGTCCTTAAGAATCTCTTCTCCTGTATGTCCTCCAGCTATATGAACATCTCACGAAGATCCACGATATTCATCTGATAAGCTGGTGTGGATATCAGTTCCGTCCTGGGGTACATGTCGATACAGAAGTATACCTTCCTACAGGTAGGTATTCCAAGAGCATCCATAGAAAAACATCCCTGTACTCATCCACCACTATAGGAAAACATGGAAATCTCGTCCACTGCACTGAGGGTGAGGCTATCCAACTAGGGATTGATCAACTTCACCCTCCTTCAAGAAAGTCCATCATGTGATACAAGGGTTTCATTCTTTCCAGAGAAATAAAACATGGTCACATATCCAAAGACACACCTCATTGTATGCCTAAAACATTCGATATGATCATGGAATGTGGATATCCATTACATACCCAAGATGAAGTAGTAAGGACTCTATGCCCTTACTAGAACATCCCAGAAAAATCTCTCACCTCCAAGAGTAAGCTCACACTTCCAACACTGTTGTTTAATCGTCGAATCCCCTCCCGTAGGATTCCCCAGATGTAAGGATCGATCCAATGGAACTACCAGAATCTCTGAGCTATAACGAGAACCATGGAATGGATGGAGTGACTAGTACATGTGTCTATAAGAATAGCAACTAGGGTGGTGAAGACACAGATCATATCTTGGATCATCTGTGGAGTACTGTGGTCATAATCCTCTGCTGCCTGAAGTTATTCTCAACCATATCCACCTACTCCCTGAGGTTGGGTTGGACCACTTGGGGGTGGTGGCGGTAACATGTCAAAATGGCACCCACCACCTGTTATACGGTCTTCTCCCTTACAACGACTGCCGCACAACAGACCTCCTTAATCAAACTTCGGCCTCTACCTCCGTGGTCCCTCGACTACATTTTGTTCATTTTTATGGAGGGTCAGGAAGTCACAAGAAATATGTCCCCAATCATTGCATGAGAATAATAACCTGGTTTCCGACTTAATCCATGTGGTATGGGATCCCCGTACTACCAACCCTAAGTCCAAGGGTCGTCCTCTGAAAGGAATTTCTTGCTTGGGCCCTCGTGTCTGTGGTATGCTACCTACCAAAGACTCTACCACTTGGGGTCTACTGGTATCTCTATCTATGAGTGCATGTTCCACAAAGGGGACCTCTTCTAGAAGGGAACTCTCTAGCACCCAATCCTAAGTAGGGATGGTGGGCGACAACACTGACACCATGATCTCCTACCTGAGACCCTAATCAAAGTCTTGTAACCAAGATTTCCATCTGGTCAAGAGGTATCCTCGGTTAGAGGATGACCCACATCACTGCCTCCAACCACTATATAGTGACCTAAGGATTTGTCTCTCCCCTAAACCTGGGAGGTCTCTATCTCTAAAACTTTTGTAGGGCACTGAGTCTGTGCACTTCTTCTTTTGAAACCATCGGTAGTAGATGTTGTCCATCAGGTGGTGGTATCACTAGTGTACCATTCACTGGTGCCATATCTAGAACTAGTCCATGAACAGATGCCTCATCTCCAGGTGGGCGATCCTCACAACCTCTTATCGGGATCCTGGCTGGTGATCCACGTGAAGGCATTCTGAGATAGATCAAGTTTTACCATGATCAAAAGGTTATACCTAGTGGGATGAATTTTATTCAAAAGGACTTAAGGAGACACTTATGTAGATTTTCATGTATATAGCCAAAAAGTAAAATTCTAGGTCCTTGTGTATGGATACGTCAACCACCACACCAAAATTAGAATCCCCGAATCTGGAAGGCAGACTTGAAACACATAACACTATTTCCCCAAAAGAAAACAGGCTTTTGATCATTGTGGTAGGATCGACCACCCTCTGATACCAATTTTTCCGGACTAGTCCACCGGGGCCCACGTCAGGACTTCCCCAAGCCCGCCTCCAGAAGGATAGGGGATGGCGACTAGCATCAAATGAGTCAAACTTCAAGTTGGAGGAATTTTCCTTAGCACCTGTATACACACACTTTCCCCACCAAGTCCCACACATTGAAATGGAAAAAAGTATCACTGAAACAAAGATGAGTACATTTAAAACTAATATAAGTGGGCTAGAAAACAACCCCTACAAAATTTCAGGAAACAACAATGTATAAAAAGAAATCTCTGATGGCCATCTATGGAAAAACCCACCTGATCGTGAGAGTACTGTAGCAACTAGAATCCAATGCAGAACATCATGCCCAGCTGATCCAACTGGGGCCCTCCTAGTCCTAGGCCACCAATTCCACCGTCGGAGCGTCTGCCTATCCGAACTCCCTGAGCACCTCTAGTCCTGGTCCACCAATGTCTCTATCAAAACGTAGATCATCTACACTAGACTCAACACATGTAGCAAATCCTATGGAGGGGTGAGTAAAAAAATACTTAGTAGGGATCCCAAAACAGAAAATGAATCACCCAAAAATCATTAATGTAAAGCACTAATCACAAGACAGCTTACACTCGGTTTATATTTAGTTTAGTGATAATAAAATAATTAGTCACATCATAGAACACCTCTTCTACTAGAGAACTCCTACTCTAAAAAGTACATTGGGCCTACCATGTCACATATAATTGCATCCCACTAACCTTGGACTACTTAGGTACACCTCTTCATCGCATACTGGTGGCCTGCAAAGTCACAGAGAAGGGATTCCCACTAAACATGGCCTACTAAGGTACTCCTCCTCATCACGTACCATGGGCCTAGAAAGTCACACATAAGTCCTTCCCACAATGGGCCTTAAAAAAACAGATGTGCTTCCCGTTGTTCAATAGTCGAGTCACACAGAGTTGAAAGTCAGTAGTCATTAGGTCTCAGCCAACCGTAGTGTTCCATGTGTATTGCGCCTGGGTGAACGGCTCTTGAATCCATTCGTCGCATATCCAATTTCATAAATGCCTCCACAGGGAAAGCGAAAAGATTTTCCACATCGAGAGGGTCCCAACATTGAAAACATATCGTCAATCCGATGCTCGGTTTTCTTATTATTAGCATTTCAGAAAACAGGGGCTGATTACATTTGGGTATGGTCTGACCCGGCCGGACTGACCAGACCAACAAAGCCCATGGGTCCCACAACACCGATTTTGTTCTGACTGACTGGAACTGAACCGGTTTGGGTCTAGGTCAGTATGGTCTTGCCAATGAGCCAGGGAAAACGGGCTTTTCTAGGCCGGACATGGTTTGGCTGAGGGTCCAGCCCTCTGGGTCGTCTGGCGTCCCGGTCTAGTTCAGCCCGCAGAGTCCCGGCACAGCCCGCCGGCCTGGGTCAGGCCCACCAGCACGGGTCAGACCCTCAAATATGGGGTTAGATCATTGGGCCGCAGGATTGGCCTACTGGTGGGGGGTGGAACCTACCAACCCGAAGCATGGTCCGCGCAGTGTGGGCCGGTGGTACACTTCTTGGCCGGGACGCGACCATATGCCGCGTCTGACCTCCGATGGACATGTAGATGTGTGGGAACCTCCTTCTGAGAATGCATGGGGCCCTCTAGCCATAGTCGAGTGACCATGACTTGCCCAGCCACCCCGATGCGCGTTGTCCCTCCACGCGGTGATAAGCGGGCACCATGTATCCCATTGGTTGCGGCCTCCTGCCGCTGCGGCGCGCCACCTAGGGTGTCGCCACCTCTGCCTGCGGCTGGCACTATGGGTCGTCGTCGCCAGCACCAGTGCGTTGACAGAGGTTTGGTGGACCACCATACATTCTTTTGTGGTCCGTTCTTTGCGCCTAATGTGCCTTACCTTTCTAGGGAATGTCCTATTCACCGCAATGGTCCCAGAATCATCTTGTCGCCACTTTGAGGGTGGTTCCACAATTTTAACACACAATGTAGGTTCTCAAGCCTTGTTCTTGTCGGACTGCGCCCTCCGCATTATAGGTTTATAATAATGGGGAGGCTCGGGGTTTGTGGATCAATCAAAGTAGAGATAAACTAATCGCGAAAAATAACTCCCAAACGAAAAGTCACCCTCCTGCATAAATGCATGATTCATGGATCAACATATTCGTGGGTCAATCCGTATTTTTCATTTAAAGAAAAAGATTGAAGAAAAAATTTAAATTAAAAAAACATACCGCATTGATGTTCATTGATGCAGTGTAACATCCTCAAGGTTTCAAGAAATCAACGTTGTTCATCACTTCCTTCTCCATTCTTCGAGGTGCGTCGAAGATGTTTGACATTTTTTTGCATTTTTTGTTCTTCATTGGTGAGGAAGTTCATTGGAGTTTCATCATATAGTCCTCACAATTTAATTTCTTGTTCCACCGACACGTCAACCAAAATAAAAGGAAAAAATGTCACAATGTTACGGTTATGTTGTGATGAACTGTTGTTACTTTGTTACGCATCATTAAACAATCGTTACGTTGAGAGTTAACAAGACATTAATGAACCTCATCAATGCGCCTCGTCGCTATGCCACATCATCATTGTCAGCCTCTCAACAGATGTAAAAAAAAATAAAATTACTTTTTAAAGTTATTTTATTATTTTCATAAAATTATGAAAAAAATGTTTCCATTCGGCCCTTGCTGGATGAAGGTATGTCCTTTCTATGAGAATCTCAGCGATTTCACTTTAATAGTTCCCCAAGATTTTCAATCCACGCACTGGTTCAAAATCTAGGATAACTCAATTGCACATTTACTTAAGTGAAAAAAGGTAAAATTTTATTACAAGCTCACCGGGCCCCAAAATCACATGTCATTGAAGCTTCTGGTCTCAAAATAATTCCATATAATTAATTAAAAAAACAAGAAATCTATAAGGCAATACAAATAATCCTAGAAATAAATTTATACAAATATAAAGTTTAATATTGATTCCTATGGAATTATTGAGATTTTGGTTCATCAAATGGGCCTCATTTTACTTAAATACCAATCTAAACATTAATTAGGCATCAATTGAATGTAAATATATGTTTATAAAAATCAGTATTTTCAACTATTTAATCAAAAAACTATATTTTTTGAGAAATCACAAAAAATTAAATTATTTTAATAATGATATACTAAAAACATTAATTAATTTTATCTTTTTAAAATTGTATAATTTAAAAATTCATCTTTTAAATAAAATAACATAATAGATGAAAAAAACATCTAGAATAAAAAAATGTGAAAATAAAAAATCATCTAAAATCATCATAATATATATAAATCTATAAAATAATTTTTCACTAATTAATATGAAATGAAATTGATATATTATAAAAAATTTATTGGTTTTCATATACTTCTAGCTATTATAAATTTGTTTCGTCACATTTTTATTCCTTAAATAATCATGAGAGTATATTTTTTCCTAATAGATTTTTAACAATTATCATATTTATTCCTTATTCATGTAATTATTCCATACAACTATTACTAGGTGAACTTTATTAAAAAATAATCGCATTGATCCATAATAAGAAATAGTTTTTCCTCAAATGATTGATTCCCTTCTAATTGAAAAACTGTAATTCTCATTATATGAGATTTATATGGTACCCACTTTTTGGAAATAAAACATGAACCACGTCATATTCTTATGACAACTCAATATGTAATGCTACTCAATAAGAAATCTATCCCACTTTGTTATTAATTTTTTATATTCTAATAATCTGTGTACAGAACATTCACTTTTTGACAAAATTTATAACACCTCTCCATGGATTGGTTTTAAGAAAGATATGATCACTTACCTCAAATGAATGATATTTCATCTATTTTCCAAAAAAATCACCCACCTAATATAAGAATCAATAATGTGTTGTTGAATAATACTAAACTTTTGAACCATTTAATTTAATAAATATTGTCCCCACAACTTGATTTCAACAACATCAACCCATCATGTTGTAGTCTTACATTGATTTCCATATAATTCTATGTAAGGTTTCATCATTATACAAGAATGAGAAATTTGATATATAATAAATTATACTAATGTAAAATTTTTATACCAACATTACATACTATTCAATGGGGATGATGAATGCATATCATTAAATATCAAAATAATTTTATTTGATTTACAATAGATTGTGGATTGAAAACAAAAATTATATTTAATTCACATCCCAATGACATTAAATGTTTGTTACAAAAATTAGAGTTAAATTTTGGGTCATTACTAGATATAATTTATAGAAGGAATCTATGTATACTAATAATATAATGATAATATTGTCTATAATTCAGATCCAAAAAATAATAATATCTGTTTTGAAAAAAGTGCACATATTGAATAAGATTATAAATTATTACCCAAATTCCAGTATGATAAATATATTTTGTTGGTAATCACACCATGAAATTAATAGATATGTTCTTCGATTTCCATTCTCGTATTGAAAAATTCTAATTCATTCTATCCAATTGTTCTAATTTATAAATAACTTACTACCTATCAAAAAATATCTTTATAACTTATGCAATTTCGTTATTTATTACTCCCCTACATTAATGTTCGTAAAGTTCTCTATACATCAGAGTATTTATAGGATAAATATAAAATGATAAGTATTTAGTTTCACTAAAAAATTCCTTCTTCATTTGATATTATCTTAAAACACATAACATCTTTCAATATTTGATAAGACCTTGTCTAACAACATTAAAATTAGGCATCTACCCTATCTAGTGTAATTCTATTATTCATTAAAAAACCCATTCCTTCATTTTAGACTCTATAATTATTTATAAAATTGATTAATTCATTGAGTCTTGATCTAAAATATAAGGGGTTTCTACATAAAAAATTTCTAGTCTAGTATTTAATAATAATTATCTAAATGATTATGTTCCAAATGTAATGTAGTTAATTTAATATATTCTCGACACAAGGCTCCACATGAATTTTTTTTACCTGGTAGACATTGAATCATTATATTATTATCATTTATGAGTAAAAAATAACATATTTAAATAATGATAAACTGTTTTTGGTTGAGAATATATAATAAAATTTGGGTTTAAAAAAATTCCATTTTTTCCAATATAAAATTAGTCTCTAAATGTTTAATGCAAAAAATCACTGTTAGAAATATATTAGATATATAGAAATATTATCAAGTAGAATCAATTATCAAAAAGTATATATAGTTACATGTTAATCATTCATCGAGACACAACAAATCCCCTTCAATGAAATATTAAAATAAATAATATAATAACAATTTCAAAATATAAAAGAAAACATTGTATCGCTAAAAAAATATTATTTTCACTTCATAAATAATTTTTTAAAATATATTATTTAGATGAATTATAATCCTTTTCAAGTTAACATGGTTATTTTGAAAGATAAATAAATAATATTTTCAAAAAAGTGTCTATAGTAACTCCCAAATCCAAAAAGACATTTAATATTCTTTCAATTTCTAGGTATTACCCACGATTCTGCCAATTCTTTATTACTATATTGAATAGTAATTCCATATTTTCGAAAAATATGTCGAACGGAAATAAAATAATTTTTATCAAATATTTTTTCCAAATGTTCATTGAAAACAATTCTATTTGGACCCATAATTATATAAACATCATTGGTTAACCTAAATGGAATAAACACAACCATAGAATGTACATACTTAGTTTTAAATTACCTTTATAAAATATCCCCTTCCTTCACATTTAGTTTATGGTACCCGAACATGTGATGAATCTAAAAAAACTAATGTTCTTCTTAGAGCTGATCAAACAAGTCATCGATATGAGGAAAATGATACATTTTCTCATCAGTAATGTTATTGACTTCTTTATAATCACTTAAAAATCCTCATTGAACCATCATTATTTTTAAATAAAAAATATGATCATACAAAGGGGACATTTTAGGGAGCATGAAACACTAATCAATATAATATTATAAATAATATTTTAATTTTAACAAATCCTATTAATATATTTGATAAGAAGATCTGAAGTTGTCATAGCATTATGAACTAATTAAATATTAAATTCAAGTCCCAAATTAAGAATAACACATGTAAAATCATCATAAAAAATATATGAAAAAATAATTTATGAGTGGCATGTCACTAGGATGAATAAATACATCCATTTCAATGGGGATTTTAAGATAACATTCACAACCATATTTAATTTATTTCCCTGAATTTTCATAATTTTCATTGGTATAAAATCAATCAAAAATACAATTGGAAACACACTATAAGAATTTAACATGACTTCTTTAGCTAAAAAATCTATTATATTATGATAAACTGATATTCAATCCATTTATAGAACATCATCAAACTCCACTGACATTAAGAAAATATGGTTCATAGGAAATAACATTCTATAAATAATAATAGGAATGTTCTCATAACTGTTGGTTTCTTTAATAATTTCTCCTATAGTTTTCAACAAAAGGTATAAATCAATATCATAGGGTGATAATTCTAGTTTACATGATAGATTCATATAAATTTTTGAAGGTATATATCCAAAAAAATTATAATACATAGAATTAAAAAAAAATCAATATCTCCAAATCATTTTATGGATAGGAAATAGAAAATGAATTTTAATACCCTTTTTTATTATATTCATTATGATCAAGAACATCATTCAATTATTTAAACACTAATTCACATAATTTCCCATATAATTAAAATTAAAAAGTTCCATTGTTTACATTTCATTATTGGTCTAACCAATACCATTGGTCTTTAGATTATATTCACAATCAAAGTTTTCAGTATTCCACATTAGTAACGCCTCAAATATCACATAATAAATTCCATACAATTATTATTACCACATTTATTTGTAAATTTATGTTTAATATTTCTACCCCAACATTTTATTGATTAATTATTTTCCATTTATTACCACCTAGATTATTTTTATTCCATAATTTTGTAAAATTAAACAATATTTTTCTAAAATTTCTCATCATATAGTAATAATTCCTAATAACTTTTCATTTAATAATAATAATAACCCTTTAAAAAATGTATTCAATCATATGTAAGAATCTATCAATTTTCCTATCATGATCTAGGATGAAATTTGGTTCATACATGGTCAATCAAGTAAGATTCACTTGAAATATGATAATAGTGTCCTCCCCATTTTACTTCAACTCTATGAATGGTATTTTCATTCAATTTCAAATAACAATATAAAAATAATTTTCATTGAAGAGATTATTAATGAGAATTCATCTCATGGAATCAATTCCTTCTATTCCCATAATTTTATTAATCAAATAACATCATTGATCTGGTTCAACATCAAAATTATAAATTTTACAAGTTTCTTTCGGTTGTTTTAATGGTATTATAAATTATAATATATTCTCTAAATAATTAATTCATCTTTCATATTTCATAATATCATATGATCCACAAAATGTCAATGGGTGTTATTTAATGATATACTCTATAGTAAAAATATTATTCTCTAGAAAATATCGTCATATCCTTGCATAAATACCTCAATAAATAACCTATATCAACTACGTTAACATATCTAGAAATTTATTTTTTCCAATTCAAACTATTCCATATTGCTAGTTCATAGGTTTATTATCCAATGGATACCTATCTACCCCAGCTTCACTATTTTTATGGAGTAAAACTATCATAAATAAACATTAATTAGATGTAGTAATATTTAAAACCTCTGAATATACCATGTGATAATATATATATATATATATATATATATATATATTATAATCTCTTATTAGTGTCTTTTAGCAATATGATAACATTTATTATCATCACAAAAATTTCTCTCAGGAAAACTATAATTACTAGTACATATCCATCCCATAATTTAAATTATTTATGGATTATCATTCATCGCTAAAATCATAATGGTATTATATGATTTATAATTTTTGATAAATTGGAATTTTGATACATTAAAAAGTAGTCACTTACATGTAATATCCATTTTCCACAAAAAAAATGTTCTATATAAATAAATTCTTTCTACATTAAAGATAACTCCCATTATCAAATATATGATGTTATTAACATTTTAAATTATCCATAATCCCTATGAAAAAAATATTTGATGATTTTTCAAATATCCGTAATGTACAAAAAGAAAATAAATATGATTCTCAATTTGTAAAACTATAAATCTATAATAATGATTTCATTTTTCGATATGAGAATTATGCTAAAATATTAGTTTAATTTTCCATGAATATAACTTAATTTATCAATAGAATTTATAAAACATTTTATATCAAATCATACATTCAAAATCATAATGAGGACAATTTCATGGAAAACATGAAAAATACAAAATACCATTCCATGACAAGAAATACGTTCACCCTAATAAGAGGTTATAAGATTTCTTTAATAAAATAAGTATTATTTCACAGAAATTTGAAAGAAAATTATGGATTCCATTAAAACCTATTGCAATTATATAAATATGGAACCTTGGGACATTATCCCTTCATTAACCATTACAATACCCCTTATAATAGAATCACCAAAACAGATAAATCTTACATCACATAGGAGTATCTTATCACCTGTAAAATCCATCACCTTACTTAATACATTAGACAGCTATATTAGTCTCACCCTTTAATTGATCTATTTCATGTCACATATTATTCAAATAAAATATCAAATAACCATTGTAGGAATAATATAAATATATCCTAAAATGTAAGTATAATACTCTTGTGAAATCTTGCATCATCCCAGGTGGAAAAAATTATGGGAAATTTGAACCATTTTATCATTAAGAGTGTTTGGGAGAGGACATAAAATTATACAACAAGATGAGATTAGATAAATTTTTGAATGAAATTTCTGTCCCTGAATGGGTTTCTTATCCTCATACAAGAGTATGTTGTAAATATGATTCGTTCAAATTTTCAATAAGTATATAATATTTATATAATTAAATTTTAATTTATTTATGTTTATTCATTTTTGATGCATTGTAAATGGATATTTAAATTTAAATTCCATATTAATATTTATTTTCTAGTGGGGGGTTTTCCCTGTGTCATTAAATACCTTGAATTGGGTGTTGGGGTCGGTGATGGACCAAACCATATGCCCCTTTTCCTTTGTGTTTTCTTTCACATTTTCTTTTAATTTTTCCCTCTTTCTCTTTTTCTATTTTTTATTTTCATTTTATTCAATTGATTTTACCATATACACCTTTTGGATCTCCAGTTTGTGGAACTCTAGGCATGAGAAAAAGAGGTAGAGTATATGGAGAGGGAGGATGATGTATCCCTTGGAGAGATCATCCAGAGCATGATCAAGGTATGGTGGGTGCGTAGTGCGACTTAAGAGTAAATATTTTTCATTTTATACATGTAGGTTTGATTTCATTATTTTTTCCATAAATATACATTTACATTACTTTTTTAAAGTTGTAATTCCATCAATGGGGTTTTTGACCATGTGTTGGTCGATCACTTATATTTTGGGAGAAATTGGGGGTTTTGGAATGATTTTATGGTTTTCAATTCAAGTAAACCTATGTACACAACGTGTGGTTTAGAGAACACGCACATTATGTTCATCTTGTGAATGAAATATATATTTTTACATGTTTATGCCTTTCACAGTAATTAAACATCATTTTGTAATACTTTTTCATGTATAATCCACGGGTAGATGATGTTTTAGTGAGTACTGGTTGTGTGCTATGGGTTCATGCCACATATTATGGCATGAAAATGTGGCTATATACTTCGTAAGATGTCTAATAAAAGGGTTACATGGTTGTGTAGTCGTACAAGAGCAGACCCCATGTATTCCCAAGTCATGAAGTATTACGTATCCAAACATTAGGTGTCCCTATTCAGGTAAAATTATATGGCTAGGTAAACCATTCAGATTACACACTACGTACTGAGAAGTATGTGCCAAATAATTTTTCTAGCATGGGTTTTTGGGTGTCTTGTTTCCTAGATTCATCATTGGACTTGTGAGTACTCCATTATAATAATTTTATAATTTAAATCAAAATGGTGGAAGACTTTCCATATTTAAAGGTATTATCGAAGTTGTTCTAGACTAATAGAGACTTTACTAGGAGATTTTACTTCAATTTTTGTTTCAAAATATTCATTTGGGTTTCATTATGAGATGTAAGGCCCAAGTGAGGGATGTGGGATCAGTGATCATCTTGGCTCGGTTGTTCTATGGAAAATGTTTCTGGTTATTTTAAAGGATTCTAGATGTTCGGACTATGTATTATCTTTGTTGAATTCCTGGTTTTCCCCCTATGTTAGGAATGGTTGTTCAAGGTTAGTGAAGTTGAGGTCTCTCTCCTGGGTTTGAGAACTAGATCTATTAGAGACTTTGATATGGGTTTATAACTTTGGATGATAGTTACAACTAGTTTTCATTGTGCTGTTGAGACAATTATAAATGACTCTTGAGGATTCCCTTATGGGATGGATTTCTATCAGGTGATCTGAGGGATATTATATTTAGTTTTAGAGGATTCTTGATTCAAAAGTCTTTATTTAGATTCCCTTGTGGCTGAGTTCATACCCATGGATTGGACATTTTTTCGGAAGGTAAGTTGAGGTTTTCATCTGTAGTTTTACAATATTGAAAAAAAATCGATATACCAATGGTTTAAAACCATTAGTATATTTCCCCAAACAATCGGTATATCCCATACCAATTTTTTAGGAATCCATTGGGTTATTTAGAATTTATAAAAACATATCCCAACAGTTTGGAGGAAACCATTGTAATAGTTAATTATATAACAAATTACAGTAGAGGTTTAAACCCATAACCTAAACTTTATATATCAATGACATTACCACTATCCTACACATACCTTTGTGAATATATTTTGGTAAATGTATATATATATATATATGTAATTTTTATATTTATTTATTTGATGATATTCGACAAAATAATTCCTAAAAAATAAGGGTACCTATCCCAGTAGTTCTCAAAACCTTTGGGATAGGCCTTTCCCAACTGTTTTGGAAACCACTGGGATAGGAACCCACCCCTTCCCATTGGATTACCGAAACCATTTTGAAAACTGGTCTCAAATTTCCCTTTTCCAATGTTTTTCCCCAACCATTTGGAAAAGGGCTCTCAATGTAGCCTTTCAAAATGGTTTTCCAAAACTATTGGGAAAAGTGGAGATTTGTTGTCAAAATTGTACCCTTTCTCCACTTTTTTCCCAAAATTTTGGGAAAATTAGTGTCAAAATACCTTTTCTCAAGGGTTTATGAAAAACCAATGGAAAAAGTGGACCCTTTCTCAACAGTCTGGGAAAACCATTGGAAAAGTGGTGTCAAAGTGGCCAATCCCATCTATTTTTTAAAATTATTGTGAAAGGGAACTTATAAAAATGTTTTATTTAAACTGTTGGTATAGATGCATTGTTATAAGTTTTATTTATTGTATTTTTGGCATCAATTATTGGTTTCTTCAGAGCGAACCTTATAGAGGTTCATATATTGTGATGGTCATGGAGACTATTGTGAATTCCCCTTTTGACAGGTCTGTGATTTAGGATTATCTTTGGGTGATTTTTCGATCTAGGATGTGTTGGAGGCCACCAAGGAACATTTGGTTTGATTCAAAACTAGTAATGTAAAATGATTTTGGATGAGCTATAGGGAACCCTCATATGGATTCCTATGTTTTTTGTGCACTTTATTCCATTTTAGGTTGTTTCTGTAGGTATGATTTGATATATTGGGTGCAACATGGGGGTCATTTGTTAGAGGTAACTTTTTTGTTGTGTTCCCATGGACTATGAGAGACCGGAGGTTTAGTTTTTCACTATTGTTGGTCATTGAGAACCTATGGTGGATTTTTTTGGATGTTAATATCAAGAGTACTAAGAGAAGACCCTTTCATTATTGGATGATTGTGTACCAACCTAGATATCCTAGATGTTTAGATGGTGGGTTTTATTTTGTATCATCCCATGTTTGGTTGGACAATTTTCATGGTTTTTTAGGTGGTTCTTCTCATTACTTTTTTATGAGGATACCCTTGGAATATCATTGAAAATTGGTTAGATCTGATTTTTAATCTAATTTTACACTATAATGGATATATTTGGTTATACGAGCTTAGGGATATAAAGGATAATTTGAAAGAGTGCTCCCCCTCTAGTTGATTATATACCCTAACTCACAAGTATTTTATTTATGGATGTTGTATAAATCCTAGTTTAGTTAATGGATCCCTATTCAGTGTGTCAATTAAGACCATGTAGATAGATCCCATATGTCGGTATATCTAATAGGTCCATGTTTGATCCCACATTGTTCTATAGAGCTTTTGGGTCATGAAGAATATATGACACATGGAGGTGATTTTTTTCCAGATCTTTCTCTTGGATTCCTATATACTATTTGATATGCTAAAGTGTGTATATTCATATGATTTGATCATATGGTATAGAATTCATGATTTTATATGTAGTGGACTTTGGGATACACTTTTATATTGAAAAAGCTTCATTTTTCATGCGGCTAGGTGATCCATGTTCTATAAACACTCAGGTGGAGGCCAAAGCGGGGTAGATTTTCCTAAAGTGTCAGATAAAAACTCATTGTTTACAATTTTCCAATTTTTCCATTTTTTTATTTAGTTGTTAGTTTTTATGCCATATCTTATTAGTATCCATCTTCTATGGTAATATCACCTGTTCAAAAAATCGTTATGACTTCATATTCAATGGTTCATTATTTGGGGAGGCTTGAAAAAAATATTTCTCACTCCGTACATGTGCACCTTGGTGTGAATGAAGACCAGATGTCTGCTTTTTGGTTGGAGAAAATATTACAATATGGTTGGGAATATACACTTGTGTGTCATGATCTAGGAGGTCCGTTCATGCAGAGTCTCAAGATTATGCTAGTGGAACTCAAGAATCATGGAAACCATGTATGTGGTTTTCCTTGGTGTTGTAAATGGGGCCTATTGTATTTTTCAGTTGTTTGTTTTTCATATGTTTTTAGCCTTGTGGGAGATTGAATGTTTTATGTTTTTAATACTTTTGAGTTTATTTGATTGTATGTTTCATTTCATTTATTATATAATGCTTCTATTTTAGTTATTTATTTTTCATACCCGGATGTTCATCCCTATGTGTTTGATTGGTTTCATCAATTTTTATTGAATTTTAACTAAGGGATATAGTTTCCCCCACTATACCTGTGAGACCCTCACAACTATATGGAATCCTCTAGTGTTAATATAGGTGATCTTGGGGCCTCATGTAAATCCATATTTGGTGATATTTAAGGTAGGCTCGGGTGAGTTCACTAGAAAAGGGAAAAAAATAAATTTGGTCTTATAATTTTTGGATTCTGTACAAAGGTGTTTTGAATATTTATATTAACTTGTGATAGATATTTAAGTGTTTTCTCGTGAAAAAAAATTGATAGGATGTCAATGTTTAAATGGTAAGGTATTTTTATTCTTAAATTCTGTTTTTATGGTTGTGTGATTTCACCCATCATGGTGCACTAGGGTTTATGGATTTATGAATTATTCTACTTTTCGATATTTCACCATGGGTAATTGGATAGGGTTCATGCACCATTATAGGAATGTGGTATTCAAATGATATATGCATGTTTGCTGAATTTCTCTAATAATGCAGGATAATTTGTTTAAATTGTAAATAAATGCTCATATGAAGTTTTATCATATATGTACTTTGTGGAGTTCCACACAACTAAAACACACATATATATTTCTTTCTAATGATGGGACATATAGATTATGTGGAAATATACTCACTGGGGTTGTAGATGTATTCACTTCATTTAGGGATGCATGAAGTCCCATGGGGTTTTGTAAAAGGATCTAAGTTCTCAATGGGTTGCTAGATAAGGAATAGGACACCTGGGATATTCTTATATTGGCGTTATGTTTCCCTAAGGTGGTGGTTCCACTGATGTCCCATGTTTCTTTTTCTTGGGAGGGTTATTTTTTTTCAAATTTGTTTGTCAAGCTATGTGGTGGGGCCCAATATCCTACTATCACTGATGGCTTGGTTGGGTATGGATGTTCTTCCATAGTGGTGGTGTTGAGTTCTGATGTCCCCAGGATGTCGTAAGTCAATTGGATTCCTTTTTTCTAAGAAGGGGAGTGTTGAGTGTGCTCCATGTACCATGGTTGACTTGAGAGGGAAGCTTTGGTTAGTTTAATATCAATTCTCATTCAGTTATGATTTGGGTAGGATAGTTGAAACAAGGTCAGGCATCTGTGGATTTTCTTTGACACTCGATTACCTGGTGGTCATTTAGTTGATCCTTGGATAAGGGATATTCCTACATTTTGAATATGAGTGGTGAGTATACTCAGTTTTGTTGTAACTAACTTTCATGAAGAGTATATTTTTCTATATTAGACATGTTATTGAAGATATTTTAGGACTTATACCATGTGATAATGGATCCCAGAAATCATTTGGGAGTGGTTTTGGGAAATACTTGTGGTGGGGTCTCCAACAAAGGCCTTAGGAGGTCACAACCCTTATTTATGTGGTTTTTGGAATTTGGAGGTTGTTTTTTTTGTGTTGGAACTCGGGTGTGAGAGTTTTGGCCATGTATAACAATTATTTTGGGTGATGGAAGTAGTATGGTATTTGTGTTTTCATATTTGAGACTTAGGGAGATGATTAGGATGCTCCTATGGTGGGGATTATCAGGTAGGTCAGGGTTGAATGTATCTTATTTTGGGAGCACGTTGTGGATACTATAAGACTAATAAACATATTGTTAATATAAAATCATACATTCATGTTATTGGGGAGATATTGTTTTCTAGATATGCATTGAGGATTCTAATTTGAGAGAAGAATTATTTGTGGAGAGTTTAGATGATTCACGTCACCATGGTTTCATAAAATTATTGGTAATTTTAACTATTATTGGCCCATAACTATTTAGGGTTAAATAGAGAATTTTCTTACTAAATGATCCCAAATTATTTTTTTAACAACATCGTTGGTCCTAGAATAGGGTGTTTACTCTAGTATTGGAGTTTGGCTGAAATATGAATCGCAATTTTTTTCACAAATTATTAAATATTTATGTATCTGAATTATAAATTTTCCATGTCTATTTTATGGTTAATATATGTTAAAATAATCCTCAGAATGATATATTTTCTTTTTAGTTAAGTATTTAATGGGGGGGGGGGGGGTTCAAGGAAATTCAAAACCATAAATTAGGCTTGGGAATCAAACTTGGATCCCAATATTTTTCCATTAATTTATGTTATTTTCCTTTTTCCTATTCATTTCCTCCTTTTTTTCTTAATTCACCTATCATGTATTCCTCCAAGGGATCTCCCAATTTTGGGAACTTTTATTGAGATACTCTGAGTAAGAGGATAAAAAAATGGAGGAGGAGGTATCGCCCAGGGAGATCATCTAGAGTAGATTAAGGCTCATTGGTTGTGTGGCATAGATTAGGGGTGAGGATTTTGAATTTTATACCCTAATGTAGTCATGTTTTATGTTTTTCATAGAAAATCATCTTATTTTAAGTGTTTTAATGTTTATGTCCTTTAAATGGGTTGATGGAGATTTATTGTGGGTTGATCTACGGGGTTTTGGGCGAAATTGGTTATTTTGGGACGATTCATGTTTTTCCATTTGGGAAATCCCATATACATGGAATGTGGTTCATAGAACACTTACAGTGTGTTCTTAATGTTCAATAAATATGGGTTTTTTTAAGTACACAACTTGTTCTTTTTTCTTACACCATGTAGTCGTGATTTTCCATATACCTGGAAATGTGCATGAGTACATGGAAGATATTGTTTTAGAATGTACATATTTTTAATGTGGGTCAAATTCATGTAATGGGACATTGACAGGGGGACATTTACTACGTGATACATCCCCATTTTTTGGGTATAAGTTCATATAGAAAATATAGGTTGACCCCATGTACACCCTAGGCATGATTTAATGATTTTCCAAACCTAAGGTAGCCCTGACTGTGTATAAGTACATGGCCAGTTGTACCTTCAAGAGTGCAGTTGTGTCCAAGAAGTAAAATCCACATTCCTTTTCCATAAATGCTTTTTTTGGTGTTTTGTTCCATTATTTTAGAATTATACATGTGAGTAGTAAATTATTAGTGTTTTTTTCCATAGATCATAATAGAAGTATCCATTCAGTGTTTAGAGTCCTTCTGGATTTGTTTCTTGATAGAGAGAGATTAGTTGGAATATTTCATTGATGTTTAGTTCATGAATCATTTGAATGGCTGGGTTGTGATTTGTGAGGCCTGGGTAAGTGACGTGATCTCCATGATCATCTTTTCTTAACAGTTCTATATAGATCCAGTTGGGATTCTTCAGAAGGATTTTTAAATATGGGATACTATATGATCTATGACGTGATTTTGTTTTTTTCATCATGTCGGGATTGGTTTCTCGTGCTTATATAAATTTATTTTTAGGTCCACTTTTTGAGGACCCATGTTTTTGGAGACATTCATCTTTCATGACACCATTGTATGGTTATTAAATCTTAGGGTTGGTGTGTTGTTGAGAAGATATTGAGGGGATATGGATGATTCCTTTGTGGGATGGTTTTTGGTTAAGTGATATGAGGGTATTGTAATCAGCTATTGAGGATGGCTTAGTGTCAAGGTGTTTCATTGGATTCCATTGTTAGTTAGTTGACTCCCATGGATTGGTTGTTTTCTAGAATGGTTGGCTATAGTTTTCTTATATGGGACTTTCTAGAATGTTTTTCTCTTACCGAGGATCCTTTGAGGAATATCCTATCTTGAGGTGGTCAAAAAGACCGTTATGAATTCACATGTTGTTGGGATTGTTCTTCATGATGCTCTTGGGGCATGTTTTTGATTTAGGATCAGTTGGAGGCCGCTAGGGGTCATTTGGGGTTTTTATGAACTATGAATCTCTCATTCATATGTTGGATCTAGAGTAACCCCTCATAGGGTTCCTTACATTTTTTGTAGCCTTTTAGTTTTCTAAGTTTTTCAGTTTGGGAGTTTCCAAACAAGTTGGGTGAAAAAGGAGAGTCCCCAATAGGAAATTAATTCATTTTGTGACCACAGAGACTATGGGATCCATGAGATTTTTTTCTCTTAAGGTGGGTCATTGAGAAACTGTGGTGGATGTAAACTAGATACGGAGATCCCATATTTTGATAGAGGCCTCATGCATTGTTGGCTATGAGAGGATCTATTGGTGTTGCTTCCCTTGAACCAACTTTATTATACTTTATGATAACATTTATTCATATTTTTCAATATTAATAAACTTATTAAGAAATCAAAATTATTATTATGCATAACATATTATGATATAATGTCTTAAGAGTAACTATCTCCATAAAATGTCATATCAGTTCCCCACTATGATGAGAACTCTAAAGTGCTATTACACTATTCATAAATATATATGATCTATAGTCAGATGATATAATTTAAGAGACCAAAATTAAACCTGATATCAAGGGTGGAGACAGAACGGAATTTGAGCTACCTTCTCAGGGTGTACATCCATTTTTTTATCTAGTGTTTGATATTATGAGTATTAGAACTGTCAGTAGGAAATTCACATTTATATGTGTCATTGAATGTTTCTATCTGTAGATATGTTTATTGTTCCTTAGACATTAATATTATTAATAATGAATATTATACATCACGTACTTTTATTTATTGATGAAAACTGTGAAAACATGTGTTTACAGTGTGGTAGGATATGTAGGGTGTGTCAGGAGTAATATTGTATTAATGAAAATTTAAAGAAAGTATTTTTCCATTCTATTCTCTAATGAATATTGATATCTCTTTCCCTTTTATGGAAATTGTATGGCCTAAATAAATACATTCCAATGGAATTCTGTAGGATTGGTAAATTGCTGGAAAATGAAATACATTTTATCGATCACATTGGGCGATGAAACTAGTGTGAAAACTAATTAATTAGATATATCATGAACAAGGGATTCCATTACACAGTAAGTATTTGTTTGATGAATTATGTCATTTTGGCATGAACTTCTTTCTTTATGGGTGACTTATCATGTTATTATACACTATCCTTGGACTTTGGGATACTTCACCTAATGCCACTGATAATGAGGCCAAGAGAATCACACACAAATTTTATCCACAATATGGTTTACATAACAAATTAATATTGAGAAACAAGCAATACCAAAATGGTTTTAGTTTATGTAGTAGTAAAGTTTAGTGGTATTTTTATTTTTGTATCCTTCGTTATGGAGGAATTTAATTTTAGGATATGTCACATAGAATAAGTTGAAGTGGTGGGATCTACATGACAGACTACTGGGCATTTCAATTGGCATGGTATTCAGGCAGCTATAAAAGTGTTTCGGCAACTGTCCTGATGTATGCAGGAGTAGTGACACATGGGATGGCATGGGAAGACATGGGTTCTTGATATTAAGTGGTTGGGATATATCTAGTTGTAGTACGGTGCCCTGATATGGGAGGAATGATGTAGCAGGTCTGCTTGGGTGTTGGAATTTCTCAGGCAGAGACACACAGGTGGGATGTCATAGCTCTTTAGGCGATGGCAGTTGTGAGCAGAAGGTCCGAGCATGTAATGTAATGTTTGGAGGTAGGTTTGAGAGTTATAATTACCGATAAAGACTATGGAGAATGACATGGTTTCAGGATCTCTCCAGTGGTGATGGTTTTGCTGCACATCGCTGATAGCAGGTGATTTAGGTAGGCATGTCAAGTCAGTAATGATGGTGGACCACACTATGGTCCTTACATGGGGCATTAAAAATATGTACTGGACCTTTGATTCTAATAAATATCATTCTAAATGAGTGGGTTTTCACTTTAGTGGGCTATGACCTTCCCATTCAGCTTGTTTGTGTGTGGTGTGTGTTTCTTTTGTTATAATTGCACCTCAAGAACCTAAAATAAATGTACTATTACTTATTATTTAACAAGGTCAAAATATATTATTCCCCGATGTGATTTACTGATTATTTATCTTTTATTTATCATAAATATTCCATCAATATTTAATCTAGAAAACATAATGTGATATGACTATTTAGTAAATATTTATTTACTAATTAGTGAATATAAAATTTATTTATTTATTAGGAAATAATTTTGTGGTATTTATTTATTAATTATATTTTCATTATTCAGGGTCCGATAAATACTATGGAGGAATGGTGGAACAATTTTATAGGTTTGGAGATAAATAAATATATTTAATATTATTTTATTAATTAATATTTAATTTTATTCGCAAGTTAAGCGCTCTTTTTGGAAATAAGATTATTATTATTTTTCAAATGGGATTCTACAAGGTATTAAATAAATATTAAAGGTATCCTATGAAAATTTATGTTTTTAAACCCTAGAAATATATAAAACCCAATTATATTATTTTTCGAAATAGCCAATTTCTTTTGTGTTATACCCTATGATGGATGGAGAGAATCCTACCATGCCTGAGAGGGCTCCCTCTCTAAGAACTCTCCCAAGAATAGAGAGTGATCATCCTCCACCTTCCACTCTCATGTCTGGATAGATCTAGGAGAACACATTGGATGCAATTATCATGGTGATCTTAGGTGAAAGATATAAGCATATGGATCTTCCAAAATAGAACCTAGAGATTTTTGTAGCAAAAATCGAAGACATGCAGAACACATGTGGATCACCAATATAAGGAATATACTCATGATTACTACAATGCAATGATTATACAATGTAGGTCTGTTGATATATCAATCAAAGAAGAAATAATTCATGAAATGTAATTCTTTAATTGATCAAATTAATTATAAATAATATGTTATGATCCTCTCTCTCATTCTAGAGTTTTTTCCATTTTCTATTTTCTTTGATTTAATTTTGTTGATCATGGCATTTATCGTCATGCCGATATTAGACTGATCATCGATCATGATGACATGTTATATTGGGAGCAAACCATCTCATGCGTCATCTATGCATGGAACCATCAAGTTCTATCAAATCGGTCACATAAATAAATCATTTTAATTAAAAATTATTGATCGATTTAATCTTTTTTCATTTAGTCATCGATTCTTGTTTTACAATTATTTTAATCTGAATTGCATGATATGCTTCTTCCACTTTCATTACAAATATATATCCAATAAAATGAACTATTTTTATGGATGAAATACAATATTAGATCTCAACCATAGGTACTGAGGATTCTTCCTGGATAACATAATAGTACGCACCATGTTACTAGAGTTACATGCCTTATACTACAGTTCAATGAATGGGGAATTAATTCATAATTTTTTCAAACCATATGCCATGAATACACGCGGTGCATTTATTGTTTCACACTATGTAAATACCAGGACATCTTGGCCCATGGTCAGTCATTGTACACACCATGTATCCCACATATGGACGGTGATCATGTAACTCGAAGACCACATGTCTAATGTATCCCTTATACACGTTGTATAGTCCAATTTTCTGAGGCATGATTTACATGTTGAGTCCATTTCTATGTACCAAGAATAGATATTTAGAGATGTACATGTTCTGTATCTCTCTTATACACAACATATACTTATGCCAAATTACACAAAATTAAAATTCAAATAATTATACTATGTAAACCTTATCAACATGTGTTGAGAGTGGTCATTAGGATGATAGGACAATACAAGTTATGAGTTTTAATATATATATATATATATAATTTTTATATAATGTTCATATATGAAAATCATGTGTGATTCGTATGATAGATAATAATCTACGTGCATGGAGGCATAACACGTTACAATAGAAATCATGTAATTCATTTAATCATCAATTTGATAGTACACATCAAGAATGTATGTGATATGTCATGAATTCCAAACGTCACAAGTGTAAACAATATATGATTGTAATGCATATTTCATAGATTCAAATGGGTATTCACCATGATGACTCCATGTTACATTTATGTAAACTATTAATTTAAATTTAATTTTTTTAATTTGCTTAAAATTATGATGGATGGGAATCTGATGCAAATTCAGATGAGAATTAAGAAAAAAATTTAATTAATTAATGAAAACAATTAATTTTTAGAGCATGATTTATCATAAATTAGGCTGATTAGGAATTAAATGCTAGTTTAACTAAATGTATAATATGTTTCATTCATGTGGATGTTCTTCATCGTGGAAAAAAAATTCATATGTGATTGGATTCATTAAATTTATTATTAAATGAAGTTATTGGCCTACATATCTTATCTAATCTCATTATGTAAGGGCCTTTGTTCCCAATATTTTTTTATATAAACCCCTTACCCCTCACCTACTTGTGAGAAAAATTATATGTAATGTATGGAGCTCCTATGTTAGTGTAGTCGGTTCAATTTTAGAGCTGAGGAGAAACCGATCGAAGAGGCATACATAGGTGGATAGGTGGAATGTTGCAACACAAACCTTAATTAGGTTAAGGGGTTTTTCCCCTAGGTGTATATTTAGTTTATCAACTGCTAGATAAACTAACCATTACTAAAATCTCATGATCAAACCTCTTTATTATTTTATTTCTGTAATGTTTATTCAGTATTTCATTATTGGTGTTTTGTCGCGATCACATGAATTAATAAATTTACAAGCATGCAATATGGAACTAAAACAAATTGTTTTATGCATAAATATTATATATGTTATGGTTAATAATATAAGTATTTATAAATAATATTAATAGGTATGTGGTAGGTATAATAATTAGAAATATATTAATAAAATGTAAAATACATAAATTATATATTATGTTTATATAGCCTTCCAGTAATTCAGTTAAATCCAACCCATAGTTCAAGATCCAAAACTATCTATTTTTTGGGGGATTTCAATTGTTAGGGAATTATAACATGATTTTTTGGGTTGAATTAAATTAATTCACATCAAGGGTTGACTACCAATGATATACTTTGTGTAATTGATAGAAAATGACTATGGAAATCCAATATAATGATTTCAGTACTGGGAATTCCACCCAACAGATCAAGGAATTGTGAGTTAATGGCGTTTAAAATTTGAATTCATATCTAAAACCAATTATGTTTCTTGAAAAAACAAATATGGTGTAATGAAAATGGTAATATGGATACATTCCATTAGATTTTATAAACTAAATGATATTCTGAATCTAATGGTCAGGGCTATGGGTTTTGGATAAAATAGAGGGAGATTAATAAAAATAATATTTATTTATTTGTCAAAATCTTATAAAATAGAGTAAAAATATATATTCTTGTTATATTTTTATAATTAGTAAAGAAACTAAATCAAACATTTCACTTTTATCCATACTTATGAAGGATAACATTCTCACCAACACAAATTTCCTTGAGTGGAAAAGGTGAAAACACGTTATCCTTCTCTAAGAAAGAAAATTGTAGGTCTAGGAAGAACCAATTCCTAATGTTCATATAAATGAGGCTAGTTATGAAGAATTATCTATCTGTTTGAAAATTTTCAATGATTCTACCGATGTTTAGTGTTTCATTATATTGTCCATGAACTAGGAACTTTTGATGAAACATAAGGACATGAATGCTAATAGAATGATGTCTCACCTTCTGGATCTCTATCAAGAGAAGGTGAGACATGAGAGATATGAGATATCAAATTCATTGTTTTCAACTAATCTTGGTGATTCTATGCTAATTGGGCCTCATTTAGTCAATGTTATTGGAAACATTGAGTGATTATACATCTTTTGTAATATTTTCTAAGATGATTTGAATATAGATCTCATAAATTCATCACTATCCAATACCTTCCCTAGTTTTATTATTAACTATAATATGAGAAATAACAAGAATATTGTTTTGAAAATTTTTTACATTGATTCTCCAAGTCGATAAGGACATGGGGATTGAAAAACCCACAGTCCTTGTGGTAAATAATAAAAGGAAGAAAAAGGTGAAGGGGCCCATGTATCGTATGATGTTACAATCTCCTACGTATTGTTCTTCCAAGAAGATAAAGATCTAGAGGTATGTATGGGAAAAGGAGGGAGTGTGTTTTTCATGTTTAAAGCCATTTCACATGAAGAGGAACTACACCCAAATGTATGGGGAAGCTAAAGCTTCATTTTTTATCATGTGTAATCTTCCAATATCTAAAATTTGGGTATTGGATATAGCTTTTGGTTCTCACATCTTTATCCAAATGCTGGAACCATAATGATTTCAAAGTATTTCTAGAGGATAGTTGGATCTATGAACTTCCAATGGTGTGAGGATATATTCTATATCCATTGGTGACTATCATATTTCATTTAAAACATTATTGGTTTTGTTTTATAAGATTGTTATTATATACCAATTGTTACTATGAACATAATTTCATTATCATTTCTCAATGAATATCGGTTGCTTATAATCATTATATGTAGTTTTTTTTCTTTTAGAAAGACAAAATATATTATTTTTTGAAAAATTTAAAAAAAATTCTCTATGTATTAAATCACAAAAACCATCTATTGGAAATTGATAATGAATAATGTTCAAACGACTCATATAATACCAAGAAATGGATTCACCATCTTGGTAATGTAAATGAGAATTATTTGACAATGCTCTACCAAGATGGTTATTTAGAATATTATGACCTAAAACCATATGAATGATGTCCGGATTTTTTACAAGGAAAAATGAACGAACTACCATTCGTTTGATGGAGTAATAGGGCCATAGAGCCTCTAGGATTGGTACACAGTAATATTTTTGGACCATTTCCAATAAAATCTACTGGTGGGTATTGTTATTTCATATATTTACTGATGACGTGAGTATATATGGTTATGTATTCTTTATGAGGTATATGCCTGAGTTTCATTATAAATTGAAAGAGTTCAAGAATGAATTAGATAATGAACATGGAAAAGAAGATATATAAACATTGGTCCAATCAAGGTGGAAGATATCTTGACCAACAGTTTATCATTTTTCTATGTGAGTTAGGGATTCTTTCCCAACTCACTCCACCATTCACAAAAAAAGTGGATTAGTGTTAATAAAAGGATGAATGGTACCTTATTCGAAATGTTATGCTCGATAATGAGTCATTTACATCTTACATTATCCTTTTAGGGATTTGAGTTATAAAATGCAGCAATCACATGAAAACGAGTTCCAAATAAAGTAGAAAATGGAATTCCCTCCGAGTTATGGAGTGGAAATAAACTTATTTTGTCACATAAATGAGTATGGGGTAGCGATCCATTTGTTAAGGACTTATCAGTAAACAAACTAGAACCTTGGGGAACAATGTGTATCTTTTTATGGTATCCCAAGGAAACAAAGGGATACTACATATACCACCCATCAGATATGAACATGAAATGTTATAACCATAATATCATACCATTTTTCTATCATGTGCATGCATCTTATCATCAGTTGACATATCCTATTTTTTCACTCAATGAGCTTATAAAATCACATTTTATTATGTTTCAACGTTCCCTGGGTTATGAAAAAAGGTTTAACATAGGATATATATTATAATGGCTATATTAGAGAGTAATTATTTTTGAGATGATTATGAGGATTCATGAAATATGATGATTATATATCTAGTATTAAAAATATACTAACCCATTGTGGTTATAGGGGCATATAATGTGAAATGTGTTGAATATTATTATAAATTGAGAAATTATTTTTTCATATTTTTCTTGGTTCACATTAGTAGGTATAAAATCAGGGTTTTTTTATTTTTAGATGATAGGTTGTGAATAAAATATAGATATAACATAATACAACCTATGATGAATAGAGAATGATATATGGAGAACATAAATTTTTTTCATGTTGATACTAATGTATCGTAATTTATTATATATAAGGATTGATATTCTTTTCTAAAACCAAAAAAGTTAAATACCCTTAGAGTGGGGTGAAGCACAGTATGATAGATTAAAACAACTACCCCTTCAAATCTTGTTTCATCATTAAAAAACACTTTCACTCCCTTTCCCATAACAATGTATGAGCTTAAATAAAATCATGCATGATACATAATAATTTTACCTTCTTTACTCATATTGGGCTACATATAAGTAGAATAAATAGGTAATTTTCCTATTTACCAGATAAAATAAAGTGAACTTATATTATAATGTTTATAGTATACTCAAAGTCTCTTATAGTTTATAACAAATAACAAATTGACTGATAAATTCTCTCTCAACTGAGGAGTTGTCATTTATCCTTCAAACGATTCGTCTTTTCATCACTTGGATCAATATGTTTTATAACCCATTTAGTGAATAATTATAATTCCTTTTTTCACTATATAAATATTACATTACCTATGAATTACTAGGAAATATCTTCTGATTCATGTAAGATCCACATTTAGAAAAACCCCTTTCATAACATTCTCATTACTACCAAATAATTCATGAAACATTTTAGTCCTTCTTGGAACATTTCATTTCACAAAATTCTCGTTATTTTTTTAAAACATTTCTTTAATGAAAACTTAACATTAATTAGACACACATCCTTCATGAAAGTGGTATTTCTATGAATACATGTTATAAAGAAATTGTTCTTTAATTTCTATATTGATTTTATTTCCTTAATAATTTTGTTAAGTCTTTATTTATTCCTATGAGGGGGGGGGGGAGATGCATGTTTATAGGCACTGCCTTTACTTTGTGAATCTTTCATGATAACTAATACCTTTTCTAGATATTCCTCTTTCTTGTTTGTGAAACTCTCTATCTTTATGAAAATAGAAGGAAATTTTCCATTCTTAGAACATATCATAATCACATAACATTACATCCTTACATCACACTTTTGTAATATTTTCTAGTGCATTATTTTATGAAAACGAATAACTTTAAAAATCACCATGATTTCTTAAAACACTAGTTTATCAAAAATTCCATGCATTTTCCATTTTTTGTGGGAGTCATAAAAATCAAACATTACTGAAACTTGATCCATCATACAAATTTTGGACCCATGTTTTGGAAAACACATGGAAATGGACTCACCTTTTAGACACAATATTTTGTATTTATCCCATAGATTCCATTCATTCATCATGAATAATTATCAAAATGTATGTTCAATAATCATAATTGAACAGCATAAATGAACTTTGCAGAGTTTCATTGTCAAAGAAAACATTCCAAAAAAACACTAAAAATTTACATTGAGGGGTTTTTACCCAAATTCTCTACCTTTTAGTTTTTTGAAAATTATTCTCCCATTAAATGTACTTTTAATCTTCTTCTATATTATATCAAAAGTTTTTTCCTATGATTCCATGTTGTGATTAATGATTTACTCAACACACACTCAAATACAAAATGAGATATGCATGGAATGTGAAACAAGAGTAGCATACAATGTTCATAAATGAATCCCTTCATTCCCAAACCAATAAAATTATTTCATCATTAACACTATTTATCCTGATATATATCCTTTGATAAATCATCTTTAGAATCATCAAATTAAAAAACCATCCTACCTTGATGCTACCCATATCAACTTCTCCCCTATCTTCTTGACCAATATATTATTTATTTATTGTCAATAAACCCTAGGGTCCCTCCTTTGATGGTGAAAATTTGTAAATAACACATATCATCACATAAGAGAAAAACACAACATTCTTTAAGGAGAGGGGGTCCCATATACACACTTCTATAAGTGTGGGGAGTAGATGAAATATAAAGATCGAGTAAATGACACTCAAATTATTCCTTGAGTAATTCCTTTGATAGAATATATTCAACTTGTAGTTCTATAGGAACATAATCCAACTTCACAAGCCCATTCTCCACCATCACCTTAAAAAAATGATACTTGATTTCAGTTTTCTTTATATGTGAGTGATTGAATATATTTTCTCATATATTTATAGAACATTATTTTCCGATATGGATTATGACTAGATACTTCTCTTAAACTCCTATATCATCAAGTTGTTGTTTCATCCTCAATAACTATGTTCAAGACTGAGAAGCCTCAATATATTATTCTTCTATGGTGATCAATAAAGTGTTGCCTTATTTATTACTTATCCATGAAATAAAAAATACTCTAAAAAAATTCTCCAACAGAATTTAATTTTCGATCATTTTATAATCTAGCCCAATATGCATATGTATATCCCAATAACTATTGTTGATATATTTCATTATATAGAAATCCAAAATTCAATGTTCCCTTTGTATTCCAAAGTAATAGTTTTACAATAAGTGCGTGTATTTATTTTTTAGTTCTTTGATACCATTATACTTTTCATGTTGAAATAAGAATATTGAGTCACGTCATTGTTATGTATAATAGACTACTGATGTTATTCATATATTCTATAAAATTAACCACATTTCCTTCATCATCTTTTGATAGATTCATCCATATTTCCAAATAAGTCATCAGATTCTTATAATTATCCATTCCAAAAATTCTCATAAACTCCTTGGCATATCTGGATTTAGAAAAGAATGATTCATTTTATCATTTTGTAACCTATAAAGTAAATAAAAATGTCCAATCACTAATCTCTCATATTTCAAACTAACTTTTCATGAATTATACCAAACAATTCACTGAATATCATCTGATCCACATGATATTATTTCATCAACATACAATATCACCATCATTCTTTTACTACTATCATTATTTATATATAAATTATAATTGACTCCACTAGTCTTATAATCAATATTCTACAAAAAGTAATCAGGTCATGAATACTATGCTCTATGTGCTTTATATAATATATACAGTACCTTCCTAGTCCAATTTATTAATAATATTATTAATTGAGAAAATCATTTGGATACTTGATATTCACTTTTTCTTCCCAACCCCAATTCAAAAATACTGACTTAACAACCATCTAGAAAACATTAAAAATACATTTCACTATTATAGAAAAAATTTGAAAATAGAATTGAGCATTATATAAGGAAACAAATTCTCATCAACATCGATTCCCATGATCTAGGAGTATTTATTATACACTAGACATGAATTTTTTTGAATTACCAATCCATCATCATTTAGTTTATTTTAGAAGATCAACTTGGTCTCGACGATATTCTTATCTTCCAATATCAAAACAATCTTCCATGTATAATTCTTCTATAATTTTTCAATCACTTCATTCATTGCATGAACCTAGTTATAATAACTATATTCATATTAAAAATATTTAGGATCAACCTAACATTGGAATGATTCATACTATAAAGACTCCATTCTCCATATTTGAACTGGTAATTCCAGACCATATATGACGTTTTTACTCTCTATTTTAGATCAACTATTTGGAATTCATGATGACACATAATTTACTACCACATACTCATCATAGGTACCATATTCTAAATTAGTATTTTCAAATTAAATTAACCTTTAGTTTCTTAACAACTCATCACTTTCATAAGAAAACTATTCAATATATTGTTGAATATTCTATTCATTCTCTAATAAAGTGTCATCATAACATCCAATCACTTTTCCCAGCCTCATGTTAAAACATTTATATGATATTATTTTTCTGGAGTATTCATGGAATATGAACTCATATCCATTATACTGAAAATTTATTTCCAATTATGGAGAATAAAAAACATACTACTAATGATTAGAAATTATTTCAATATAGCCTAATTTCCATACCAAAAATAATATGGAACCATTTATTATTTTGGGCATAGAAAATACTTATTGGTTATGTAGACCGATTTCAAGACTACTTCCTTCAATAATTTCCCAAGTAGGTATTTTTCTATAAGAATTTTTCTGGACATTATTTTTATGATACGATTTCTCAACTCAACCAACTCCATTTGGTTTAGTATTTCTAATATCTGAGACTTGATTCCTTATCTCATTCTTCACAATAAAATATTCCACTATATATTTCTGAATTATGAACCATACTATTTTTGAAATGTTAGAATATTCTATATAAGTATCCTTTCATCTTCCATACAATGTTGTTTTATAAAACTGAACATGTTTTAATTTTGGGAAATGGAAATTATATATTCCATCCTTCTAAAATCATCAATGAAAATAATTTAATAACTCTTACATTTAATGGATATTGGGGAGGTGAGTCCACACACACACTCATACACCAATTAAAGAACTCCAGTTGAATTTTGTTTGTTTACCATATACATATATATACTAATATTCCTTGTTGACTGGAATCACACATTTAAGTACAATCACATGATAACATAAGATGATATCGAGCTACAACAAATTTGACCAGATCTTCTATGGATGGTTGGAATAGTTGGCCAATATATTTATAAACAACCTATTTTCTTCCTCTCTTGATAGAAATCACATATCTTCTTCTCCCATAAAATAGTATGTTTAAGTATTCTCAAGATGTTCTTAAATATCATTACATATTCAAAAGATTCTATAACATTATTCATGTCTTCCACAACAACATTCTCCTTGTCAAAAATGAATTTACTGACTCATTGGGGTGCATTCTCAAATACACAAATTTTTTCTAGAGAACCATTAATTTAGTTTCCCTATGTTTCGAATTACCCTAATAGATATTTTGTAACTTCTCAAACATAGAATGTTATTACTTACATGATATCACATTTGTTTATATTGAATTGGAATATTCTCCCCCCTAATGCATTAATTCCTATATATTCAGTATACAATCCCCTTCTGTATTCTTCTACAAAAGCCCCACAATCCACACTACTATAAATTCCATGCATCGTAGCAATATATAAATCCATTCCTAATGACCAAAAGTAGTGAGGTATTGGATTATTCCACAACTGAATATTCTTTCCATCAAAGATCGGAATACCATTGTGATAACAACTTCCATTACGTCAACTGAGAGATAAACTATGATTTTTATCACTCCATATGATACAAATTATTATCCCTACATGGTCAAATACCCTAATAGGGGAGAGAATTAGGGTATGAAATATTAAAACAACTTCTCCTTCAAATCATATTCCTATGTAAAAAACAATCTTCTCACTATTTCCTATAATATTGTACTAATATAAATGAAAAAACTAATTAGATACAACAATTTTACTTGGTTCACCCAAATTACACTATGTCCTTGGATCATAAACAAGGAAATTTTCTTATTTACCAAAACCACTAAAGTTCACTACTATTAAAATTATTGGATTAGACTCATAGTCCCTCCTAGATTACAACCAATCACAAATTGAAAGCTCATTGCTCTCTCAAAAAAATTATGATCACTACTCTTTTAGAATAATCTTCTTTTGATCACGTGAATCAATATGTTTTATACAATTTTTGCATTATTATGTTCCAATTTTGTTTAATTTTTGAACACCACTTTACCATTAAATTACTAGTAAATTCCTTCTGATTTTCATAACATCCATTTTCATGAAACCCATTTTTAAACTTTTAGGAAACAACCAAATCATTAAAAAAAAATTTCAAGACTTCCAAAAATATTTCAATTAATTAAACTCTCAGCCTTTCTTAAAACTATAACATTTGTGAATATTTATCTTTCCAAAAACTTATTACATCAAAAATTGATACTTGTATGAATCCTATATACAAGGAAATATTTTACACAACTACTTTTTGAATTTTAAACCTTTTTATTTCCATTATTTATTCCTCTCTTTCTATGAGTGTCTAACTTCTTTTTTATAAAAATTTCCTTCAATTTTATAAATTATGAATATCATCGACGCCTCTTTGAAAAATGGTTTATTCATGATCATAAAATTATTTGTCTTCAGAAAACATCAATAAAATTTTCTATTTTTCAAAATTCATGTAACTGAATAACATAATAGCTTTCATTCACTCCATAGAATTATTTCATGGAGCATAATTTTTAGAAACATTATAAAATCATAAATCACTATAATTTCACAAAACAATAGAGTTTCATGAATTCTATGCCTTTGATATTTTTTCATGTGGCAGTCCTAGAAATCCAAATTTCATGAAACTTGTTCCATCCTCAAAATTATGGACTCCAATAATAAAACCACTATAAAACAACATCACTATGTACATGAAAGTTTCTGTACATATCCAAGAGATTCCATACCTCCATATTGATGCAATTTTGACACACCTAGTGAACAATCACAGTATAACTACACAAATAACCATGCCAACCTTCTTTTTCAACAAACACAATTAACCTAAAATCACTTTAATGTTACCTTTCTCGTTTTACCCAAATTCTTGATTATTTGATTTCTCACTCTAATTATTGTAGCATGATACTTATTGTATATTTTTTATATGAGGAACTGGTTATAACTAGGAGAAATCAAGATATTAATTAATCTGGAAGATAATGAAATCTTTTAACACTTGAGAAACTGAACAACATGAAATAGGGATTAAAAAATCAAGTCTTTATGCTCACAAAACTCTTTTAAGTCATTTATCAAATTGAGAACACAAATGAAAAAATAAGGTCTCAATGAACTATTGAGTATTTTGTGATTAAACATCCAACTTTTATTATTTTATCCCCTCATACACTAGTTTATATGTAATATATCAATACTAATGAAAATATATTTTCCATTTTCCGGTGCACAATGCTTGAAATTTTTTTCCTAATGGGGTATCATTCAAAAGAAGAAACCAAAAAATGGGGAATAATTATTAAGAATATGAGGTAACATAATGAAATTTACTCCATAGAACTAGATGAGTTTAAACATATATTTAATATTAAGTACATTTATTGAACAATTTACATTAATTTGAAAGAAAATTTCTTTAGAATAAGAGGATAGATAATAAATCTACTTGTACATACGTGGAAAACAATAAAATAATTATAATGCAATATTTTTGTTTTATCATCGACCATGAATGAAAATTTTATTTTCTCTTTAATGGAATAAAATAATGTCTCTAGAAGGAATTTTACATAAGGTATTTAGGGGCTATGTATAAATAATTTTATATTATATCATTTTAGAAGTGAAATTGTTGATTCCAATTATTTATATGGTTTTAATGAGAATATAGAGATGTATTTTCTATGTTATTAAAATAATAAAACCCATAGAGAATGAAAAATTACACTTCAATTATTACAATAGTGTGAAAGGATTCAAGGGAGAAATTGACTTCTAGGAATTATTATATCTTTTAAGCATGTAAAAAACACTATCAAGAATGATTATGTAAAAGATATATAAAAAGGTAATCCAATGAAATAAATCTTTAGTGTTATCAATAGAAAGCACCACTAACACTTCATTACTAAAAATTCAATGAGTATGGGAATTATTCTAACCATTGCACGAATCCATTGGATAATTATTAAAATTATTGTTAATAACTAATTATGAAAAGTGATAATAAGAAAGATAATGTGATCAAAACCACTGATGTGCCTCTTTATAATGATGTGGTGAAAGTTTCACTTATCATATTCTCTTGAAGCCCATATGTATTATTTGATTCTAATTCTTACCACTCATTTATATATACAACAAATATATAAGGGTGTCACCTCACCACCTTAATTGATCCAATATCAATTTTTGATGAAGTGAAGACATATTTCATATTTTTTAAGAAACAATAATTACATATTGGTAAAAGGATGAATATCAACTACTAATGGAAATTATATCAATTTTATGGTTATTATTACTTATTTATGAGAGTTATGTATCTAAAATTTTTAGGTTGAAACTAAAAATGGATAATATTCCTACATTATGAGAATATGTCCAAAGATTTCCTAACCATTTTCATTGTCTTCCCCCATACCATAATGACAAGTTTTTATTAGAACACATGACTAGTAATATAATTATTTCATAAACATTTAATATAATGCACAAAAAGATAAATTAATTCATGAAGAAAAAATAAGATATATTTGGCATGTGATTTATTCAACCAAATTCATCATCAGGGGATAAAACTAGTCTTTTTATTTAGAATAATGATATGAAATTTCATATTTGAATTTATTATCACAAACTGGACATGAAAGATATCAGAAAAAATAATTTTCCACACCATATTAATTATTTTTTTATAAATTTTTAGGATATCAATACATTTCCTAGTTTTACCTTTGATCTGTATATCATAAATTTAGTCAAATATGTTGATAAATCCATGACATCCATAAATGTGATGGATTGTATTATGAACTTATAGTGATTCCATTTGGACATACCAATTACCCTTATATCATAATGACTCTAAAAAATATAGTCTTTAGGGATTATAATGATCTATTTTTGTTAGTATGTATTGACAATATTCATATATATTTCAAGATAATGGAAGAGAAAGAAATTCATTTTAGTTATTTATTAAATACCTTAAGGAAGGGGAAGATATGTATAATATTTAGTATTTTTTAATTCTAGATATATAATGTATCATTAATGGATGACGTAGTTATAAGAGATAATATATCATTTGAAACCACAAAATTGGAGGTTATTGAAAAATGGCCTAGACCAACCATAGTGAAAAAAAATCTTTATTGTTTCTGTTGGTTGGATTCTTCCAATGCTCAATAATAAATTTCTCATGACTAGTCAATCCACTAACCATGTTCATATAGAATGGATCCACATTACTATTGAAAATTGAATATTAATAATATTTCAACAAATTAAAGAGATGTTTAGTCATTGAAGATGTACTCACACAAAATTGTAACGAGGAAGGTTTTTTGAAATGTAATAATGTATCGATGAAGGGAAAATGTTTTTTCACAAGAATAATGACATTTTAGTAATCTATGACTCATGTAAATTTAATGTTCATTAGAAATGTTACCTTACTAATGATTTGGAACTAGAACCGTTAATTTTTTATTTGAATATATATAGGAATTATAATTATGGAAAATATTTTAAATATATACCAACAATAATTTCTTGATGTATATATTCACATAGAAAGACTTGATATTTTTCCAGATAAAATAGTGGAAACTAATTAAATATTATTACTTCTCAATACATTACAACTTTGCGAAGTAGAACAAGGCGACATAGAATCTAGGTCCGATGGACCATGCAAGCCTACACAAGTTGATAATAGATATATATCCAATACATATGTATTTAATTCAAAATTATATATTCATTCAGGATGTAATAATATGTAAAGTGATCTTATAGGGAATTTTCGGGTGGGTTAACATGAAGGAATATATTTCAAAAAAAATCTAGGTTCATCATATACGTGAAAGGTAAGTTTATGAGATATAATTATACAATATTTTTAAAACCATTAACCATACCAGAGTGAAAATGAGAATCCATAAATATTGATTTCATTAAGATAATTCCCATGAAATTTAATGTGAAAAAAACTATTTAGTTATACCATATATCATTACAAAATCATAAAATTTCATTAATATCAAAAAATATTTCCCTCTTGATCATCTTTCTCGGATAGATATCGAGGAAGTGGTAAAGTTACTTGTAGCACCACTCTCAATAAAATACGATCAGTATATGAGGTTCACCTTGGTTTTCTAGAGAAGTCTTCAGAAATAAATTAATAAATAGTTAAGAATTTTGACTACATATTATCCTTTGATAGATTTTCAATTTTATAGGAACATTGAAGCCTGTAATGATATGTTGAGATCATTATCTATGGATTTCAATTGTTTTCATAGAAAATCCATCCTCTAGTAAAATTATCATAAGAAATAATCATCACTTGATCATTTATTTTAATCCATATCAATCCATTTATGAAATGAAGATAAGGACTCAAATAGGCTGGGATAAGTTTGTCAAACAAAATCTATTTGGAACTAAGATAGTTGTGGAAATTACAGAGAAGGTTATAACCACCCTGAAACACATCAGGGAAGTAAAGAGTCAAAAGAGAAGTTACATTAAAGATAGATTAATAAATATGGATATTAAATTGGTTAATAATGAATTTCATTGAATATATACATTGATTAATAATTTTATATTTAAGATTAAGAGAATGATATGCCACTGATATATCCATAAATATGAGATTACTTATCATATAATGGATGTGGATTATCACTTGGAACTTCCTCGGAAACTCTTTGAATATCAGGATGTGATCCATCTATATTATTTAGAATGTATCTATAGTGAATTATTATTTTCATACATATATTTTTCATATTTTAATATAAGTATTCATTACCTAACATAACTATCCACACAAGAATTTTATAGGTCTAATTCCATTGAATCTTTTGATGCACAAATAACATGTTCATACGAGGTACTCATAATCTCACATAATGTTTTTCCTAACTAGATAAATGCTTTGAAAAATAATACTTAAAATATTTAATCATATCATGGGGAGAGGAAACACAAAAAAAAGGTGATCTTGTAATCTTATTAAGGGTAAACAATAGAGATCTCAAAGGTCACTGAAACATAATATGAAAATAAGGGTATGATGAATGAGTGTAGAATTTGAAAATTTTATCCTTTATATCATTGATCATAATCTTGATTCATTGATTAATGAGTCATAGTTCATTGAACATGAATTATAAAGGAATCAAAAGACATTATCCTTGAGATAATGATATTAGAATTATATAATATTTTTTGGCCTACACATAAGCATAGAAAATCATTTCCTTACAAGTGAAATCCCGTATACAAGACAATCATGTAAAATTGGGTTCAATAAAAATTAATTTATATTAGTCATGGTTCACTTACAATACTATCATAGTGTATTGATTCCATTTCTAAACTATGTTCACTACCTATTCATGTGATGTTTATCTTATGAGATATCCTTCATTACCTAATTCATTTTAGGGATAAATAATTTTGATCTCACCCATCGCATAATGGAATTCAAACATATTTATTCCATAGGATCAGAAAAAATTAATCATATAATATACCATGAAAATTAAATAGGGTTCATAAATATTTTTTTGTAGAATAACCCATAGAAAATAAATGGCTTTTATAAACATTTCATCATAACATAACTCACTAAAATAAAACAAGATTAAAAATAATCTTTTCATTATAATAATAAACCATCTAGAAAAAGAATAAGGATAGTTTCATTGGATTTTTATGGTAGTATAAATTTATTTAATATCAAAGGATGTCATTAAAAAAGAAAAATTCTATTAAAAGATCATATGAAGCATTTATTGAGGAAAATATCCTTCTCACATTGAAATATATTATTCAAAACATAAAAATTTCAACAATATTAAAGAAAAATTATTATTTTAAAATAAACCTTGAAATATATAAAGGAATCCTAAAATTATTGGGTGTTCAAGATTGCAGGAAATTATTCTTATGCATCAAATGTTAAAAAAACAATTCCTTTAACAATTTTGGAAAAGAAAAATAAAAAAAACTCATTTAAAAAACAACAATAAGATTAATTTTAATAAATTTTTTATAATTTCCATCAATGTAAAAATTTTAATTTAAGCATTAATATAATAATATTAATTCATTCTTGAAATCATTTTTATAAAACATTGATATCTAAGAAAATAGACTTTTGACCGAAGAAAAAAAAATTAGTTTTCCTTATTAGCATTATTTTGGTCTAGTAATATCATAAATAGAGTCAAATTAAATGAATACATGTAATATCAAAATATAAAAAGACGATAAAAAATCATGTTTTTCTTGATAGGAAGATCATGAAATTTCATTATTATAATCTTATTCATAAAAAATCCCATTAAATAATGAGATTTTAACAAAAAAACCCTTACCTTTTGTCAAAATTCATTTGTATATGTTAAAAGATACTTTACAATAAATATATATTTATTATAAAAATATTATATTAACAGATTAATATATATCATAACATATATTATTTAATTATAATAAATTTAACATTTATTACATATATTTAGATTCATCTCTAAAATTAGAGATAGAAAAATAAATCACACTATTCCTGGAGACAGTAGGTTGTACACATGTATGAACGTTGTTTTCACTTTTCAGTTGATGGAATGGAAGAATGGTAATTAATAATTCACATTTAAAGATCATTAATATATTATATATGTCATATATATCTATCAAATATATCATTATAACTATCCATTTAACCCATTAATGAAAACCATTACATTGCTTCATAGATATAGTATTCCACACTTACGCATGATCAACGTTGTCATTTCCAACTGATAAGAAGGTAAATTCCAGAACCCAAGTTTTAATTCAGGTATGGGTCCTTTTAAATTTTAGTTATAACCTCTATTCTAGTCCTCTTATGGATTAAAATTAAAAATCTCACCTTAGGGAGGATTATTTTTTCATTGGAGGTAAAGGTGTAGGGGTTTATATGTTAAATTCATGACACAGACATGGCATGTACTTATAGTACAAGGCGTGTATTAATTACAAGATGTGAAATTGTGTGGGAGGTTTAGTTCATGAGGTGTAATTGACATCCCCATGAATAGAAATCCCAAGAATAATAGAATGTGTAAATCATTTACATGTCATTTAAATGTAAGGGTTTGGATTTTAATGTTGAAAATCCATTTTCTTTATTTATCACCCCTCTTTTATTATTCCTCATCCACATAGAAACAGTTATCCAATTGATATCTCCTCACACTTAAGAGCAAGATATATATTTTTTCCTCTATCCTGAAACTAATTCCAGATATTTCTATCATGTTGGATAGGCATTGGTATGTACTTCATTCCATAGGCTCCATTCATTGTTTTTATATCTCTCGATGATGTTATTTTTGTTCAGTCTCTTATGACATATTTTCATGGAAATGATATATTATTTAGATTTCATATAATCAATGCCAAATTAAGTCTTGATAATGGATGAGAAATATACTACAGACATTATTTAGGTGGTATATAACAATTACCTAAAAGTATCCTCATATATAAATTTCCATTGTTATGGGAATATCGGTTTAACCGGGGAATGCCTCTAAAATTAATATTCCTTAATTATAATTGTGTTTATCATGTTATAGAGCCCTATTTATAATTTTTCCTATTGTATTTTGATGTTATAACCTCAATTCCAACAATCCCAAGTATTGTTCTTTTTTATTTATTCCTTGGTAAACCATGTTGGGTTTATTTGGGGCATCTTTAAGTTGTTGTCGACTGGACCATGATGAGGTAACTATTTTATATTAATTAATTAACCTTCAAATTTTTAATTGGAATATATATTTTTAGATATCACTTATCCTATAATTTAATAATAAATTGAAATGGTTTGATATCTTATTTAACCTTATCACCTTATATGATAGGTAACGGAATGATAATAATTAATTAATAAATGGAAATTACATTATTAGATATCACATGGAATATATCATTATAATTGAATAGAAATAGGTTCAATACACTTAGAACACCTTGTTATGTATAATTAAAGGAAAATGAAATGACCAAGTACATGATAGGTAATTGAATTATAATAATTAATTAATAAACTGAAATTACATTTTTATATATCATTTGGAATATTTATTTATCATTGAATAGTAATTGGTTCCATACCCTTAGCACACCTTGTTATGTATAGTGAAAGGAACAGGAAATTACCTAGTACATGATTAACTGAATTAATGATCCGAATAATGGGATTTCCTTGATTAAGTGATTCACATTAAGGATGTTTATAGAATAAACTAAAATTTATATTATTTAAGGGAATGCGTATTACATGGTATAAATTATGTAATGATACATGTACAAAGTACCTGTTTCATATGGTCCTTTTTATCTTTATAATTGTGGTTATTCATCATCCCACCATTGATTCCAGAGGTAATTCCTTGGGCACTCATAAGATGCTAAATTGATTCTATGATTCAATTTCCTATAAGATAACCACATTGGTGAAAGCTACTTATCTTCTAGAGGATTCTCGACATGACATTGTAGGTTACCTTGAACATATATCTAGATATTAGGAATCCTTAGAAATAATTTTTTGATACAGACTGATTTCTTTAAACACATGGTGCCATGGATTCACCCCATTATGTGAAATAATGGTTTGCCCATGATTACCTTAGACAAAATCCTTAGACTCAGTTAGAATCATTTATAGTGGAATGGATTTAGCATTTTACCTTGGATTACACATAGACACCTTGTTTTCTAGACTACATGAGTTACTACTATGATTTGGCCAACCCTTAAGGTGAATAATTCCTTGGTTGTACCCTGGATCCTCATTTATCATTATTATGATATATTTTAGTGATGTTAACACACTCTATTTATTTATCTACATAAATCGAATGTAAATGATTTAATTAATTGAAATCATGTTTAGAGACTTTACCATCTAATGTTGAAGTCGTTTTGAGTTATTGTTTCATAGTTTCTTTACATTTATATATTTTTGCACAAAGTCGGTTTATAATAAAATATTGGATTCTATAGATATCGTTGGTGTTGGCCTACTGAGATTTATCTTATAACCTATGAGGACCACCATTTGTACTTGATACGATTACATTATTTTAGGTATGAAAAAGGAGAAGCTTTAGGCCATAGACACCTGACATTCCTTTTGATTTAGGATAGATCTTGATAATAGATGATCGTTCTATTTCTTAGGGTTCATGGATCATTTTTTGTTTATTTATTTGTTTTTACAACATGTATAATATTGTCTTCATGAATCCAGGTATACTTGTTTTCATATTTTGTACAAACATGACATTTCATCATCATATTTTATATATTATACTATTCATATTTTGATTTGATTACTATTGATGATTTATTGTGATTACTTTCACTTGAAATATTTTTTATTCATTATTTTCATTCTGCTATTGTTTATTAGTTTGTTATTTTATAAATAATGTTTTCCACACAAACATGGAGGAATAGACTCACCAAAGAAACACCCAAGGACCTCCCTACAAGTAAGAAAACTATGGTCTATAGGGTGGAAGACTTGATTCCATGCGGCCAAACAGATTTGTGGAACCTTTGAGTGAAACATTGATTGGGACATTATAATGTGGTATCATAGTTTTTTTCCTTTCATTTTTTATTAATGATTGGGAATAAATATTGGAAATTAGAAACATATTGGAACTTGGTTATAATCCATAATTGGTAGTATATAAACCCCATTTGGGGTAAATAATACTTTCCCATGGAATGGGGAATTCTTATTCTATAATTTTCATATTACAGTTGATATACGTTCACCATTGGGTGATGCACATAATTTGGGTTACTTGATATTATTAATAGATAAGTACCATGGCCTGGTATGGTAAAAACAATTGTTATCTTCATCATTAAAAGAACATATAATTCATATTCAATGTGTATTAGATTCCATATAAGAGCCTTTCACTACATGAATTACATGTATTTCCTTTGATTAATTAGTGAACCAGGGTTGTTATGTATGCCCATTCTACTAATATATAATGCAGAGTAAGGTAATTGGTTGTTTAATGTGTCTTAATCAATCTAAATAGTGTTTTATTATATATGTTTCTGGTGGAATATAAAACATCATGTTTCAACCCATGTTACCTTTATGACTTTGGTTACATGAGCTGGGATTTTCCATTGATTGAGTGACTACTGGTTTCAAATTATAGGTGTATGGTCCATTTTTAATCACAATGGGTAATTAACTGAGTCTAACCGACATACATTTTATTTTTTATATTCTGAGACTAAAATTAATATAGCTAATTAGAAATTAAATGGGTTTCACTTTAGGTTATAAAGTGTATGGACCTTTATTATATAGGATGATGATCCATATAATCAAAACATAATTTATCAAAATAAAATCTACAAGAATTAAATTTAAATATTGACATATATAATGGTAAATTTACATTAAATGAGGTGGAAAATTTCCATTTGACCCTTTAATTACAAGAACCCTAGTAAATTCTACTAGTCACTTACCAATACCATGGCTTTCTAATATTGTTTTTGGGGTAGTAACTTTTGTAGTGAGACCTTATACTTATATTTTCTTTATTTTAGTTACTCTATCTAATTGAAATCTAGTTCAAAGTCATGTTCTAGGAATTTTAGGATATATATCACCACAGCGTCATTGAGTCATATTCAAGAAGGGTGGTGATGACCATGCTCTAGGGGTGGTGGGCCATGATCCACCAGTGATACGTCTAATAAATACAAATGATGAATCACTTATTATCATTAAAGTGGTCAATAACTCTTATATTTGAGTGGTTTTTCTAAAAATGATTCATTCCATGTAGGGTTCTTTACAACCATCTCCTACAATGGATGATATGACCTGTATGTTCCTATGAAAATATTCTCCTATAATCTCAGGGTATGGAAGTCCTTAGGATGTTGAGTCTTGGATAGAGGATTCTCTTTCTATATTAAAACATATGGAGACACCTACATAGTGGTGTTTTGGTCCTTACACCTACATGATTTGTGATTCATCCAAGCACTAGTGGGATTTGATTAGTCAGTCTGATCACTATTAGGGCTGGTCTGGGTAGACTTCCAGACTATCTTCTATGATTAATTTGTCCATTAGTAAGTGATATGTGACATAGATAGATAGTATATACAAATGGAGTGGGGTTATATTTATGTAATTCACTATTCAGTATGTTTTACTATGTCGTAACACTTTGAACCACTTCTAACATGTGTTGAGAAATCACGAGAGATAAATTTGAAGTATAGGATCTAGTATTCCATCTACTCATAGGTGAATGAATTTTACCTACCTACCATTTTAGATATCCTTAATCAATCTCTTATCACTAATAAAAACCGGATATAAGCTGATAGAACTAGGAAAAAGGTTTTGTGTTATGTTAGAGAATTAGTTATTCTTGTAGTAGGAAGTATAGGATTGAGGTTTTTCATCATAGAACTAGTGGACATAGTATCTGCACTAGTAGCCCTATTATATTCCATTAGTATGTATGGAAGGGGAATCTGAATCGCCATTGTGATAGATACCATATAAATTTTCATTCTTGTGACTATATATGGCTTTTTCATAGATTGTACCAGAACATTCCACCATCTTCCAGTGAAAGAGGATCCGCACTAGCTCCACCTTTAGGGGAAAGGTTAGTTATGCCATGGCATTCATGGATTTAGAGTAGAATTGGTAGGGTAGGATGAGGAGGATGTTGTGTCCATTGTATCTAGGCTTTTGATTATCCTTGATTGTAGAGAATATTTACTTCAGGTAATCCAACTTTATCTCAGGATCACCGATAAGGCTAGTTGCATGCTTTACATCTGATACTCGAGGATAAAATTAAAAGAACATCACCATATGAGTTACTATTCATTTAGCCTCTACGATAATATATTTTTTATTTGATATAGATTCCTACCAATCATTTATCTCTTTGTCAATTGTTGAAAGTCATATGCTATAAATTCAGTTCTGTTTTCATTTATGACCATGGACACTCCATTGGTAGTTCTGTTAGAGCGTATATTCCAATGTTAGGATTTTATCATTAATATAGGAATTTATCCATTCTAAAGAAAAAAATTAATACTTTAGATGATTTTTTTGATTTCATTATTGTAATGTACTTTCATATTCCCTATCATGTCTATGTGGACTTATCTTGTTGTTGGTTGTCGTTTACATCACCGGAGGGTGGAATTATTTTTAAAATGGTTTAGTGGTATGTCTATGATAGAAGAGCTATACTACTGAATTGTGATCTTTGTGGAGTGACTATCCAGATTTCAAGTCTTTTCATGTAGGAGAAAGTTTTACCTTTGACATATTTTCCTCCTTTTGTATATCGTTTCAAGGATGTCTTTCCTGACGATTTTTCTGGATTACCACCTGAGAGAGAAGTAGAGTTTACAATTGATATTGTTCCAGGATCATCTCTACTATTTATTCCTCCATCCTAGATGGAACCTACTAATATCTAATTTCCCAAGAGATAGTAGGATGACTTATAATCAAGTGGTTTTATCTGACACAGTAATTATTCATGGGGTTCATATAACAACTCTGCTCTTTATTTCACACATAGATGCGATATATTACATAAAATTTTCACATGATACAACATAGAATATATAGAGGTATAGTGTATTTGGGGAATAAGAATATTACATAACAACTTTAAATATAAAATAAAACATCTTTATTTTAAACCACTTTTACATGAGCACAACATTCCTTTATACTTAGCATTGCATGGGATAACCTTAGAACATTCATAAGAAAAGGTTGTGATATAAGGCATAGTAAGTGAGTAAAAAAGTCATAACATAAATAATATAGTTCATTCTATTCAATTGGAATATCAATGGATCATGATAGAAACTTGAACATAAAGGCATTATATAGCATGATTATCATAACATAGAAATGTGGAAACAACATTTAACATGATTTTAGCATGATCCAAGGCTCATTCCAAACTGAGAATTAGTAAACCCTCATTTCACTTTAATTATCTTGAGTAAACCCTCATTTAACTTGATGTATCATGATAAAGTCATTTCCCAATTAATTAGAGAGCTATCAGGGTGTACCCTTCTTAATCATTTCATTTCATGGATTAATGTGCCACATGGATCATATAACATTGATACATTAAACAACATCATTTATTCCAAGGTAAAGGAATGAGGAATTAATATAGGAAACTATATAATAAATAAGTACATTTTAATACAAGTGAATACCCTTTATAGAGAAATGGTCATGGTAATCACTACACAATGACTACGGCTTGGAAAATCACAGTACAATTTCGGAAACATAACGACAATACATAAGATTTCAAAAAAATGGTTGATCAGAGAGAATGGAGGTGTCTCATAATATGTACATTAAATGGCAAGTAAGGGGGTCATATAGAGAGACGTCCTAACATATGTAATAGAATTTAGATTAATAATACAAAATAATTTCTTGAATGTAAATGAGGAGAGATAAATCCATTACGGAATTGTGGCATGGTAACATGTGTACATGGGAGGATTTAATGAGAGATAAACGGTATAAAATCATTAAAACTTATGGAGGGAAGTATAGGGTAGGTGTGAAATCATACCCCGTCCTTTTTAATTGAAAATACAAGGGTATGCAACATAATGAAAATTGGACAAAAATGACAAGGGAAGAAATCCTTTTCTTGGAAGTCTAATACCAAAGGCTTGGGAGAGGCTTGAGATAGGCTTCTTCAGAGCTTGGGGCACCTTGGGAGGATTATAAATGGAGGATGATAGGGGTTGGTCAAGATCAAAATGATTTGAGGGAATAATAATGGAATATTTAGTTGGTTTATATAGGGAAGGAGAGGGAATTCTTTAATAATTAGGTTTTGGACACCAAAAAATAAACTAATCAAATCTAAAAACCATCACGTGGGTTTTACCCATGTTTTTTTCCCAAAGTGGAGTAGAAAAAATTATTTTATAATGATAATGTCTTAACATATTAAAATATAAGGATTTATTATGGAGAGGTGATTCAAACTCTCAAGGAAATCATTTTAAAAGATTAAAAGGTTAAAATGTTTTATATGTCTTGGAGGGTCCACTAAGAATTTATAAATTAAACCAAAAAACCTAAAATAACATTATTTTAAAGTCAAAACATATATTGGCCGAAAATAAAATTTATTTTATTTTATTACATCCCCATTAGGTCATTATTATGTAACAAAAAACATTAAATATTTAAACGGTATTTAATATTTACCAAAATATTATTATTTGCTTAAAAATTATGAAAAATATAGTATTAGATAATTTTGATGTCCTAAATCCAAAAAAATATTCATTTTATCTAAAACAATTTATAAATATGTGAATTTTTTTACTTTTAAAATAAAAACTGGCATTTATAAAAAAATCATGGGTTTTGACAAAAATTGCTTTCAAACCTTAATAAAAATTAGAATTGTATTCATAAAAATTATATGATAATTTATATTGAATAAAAATTATATGATAATTTATATTGAATAAAAATTAATTTAGTAATAATATTTTATTAAAATATAATCTATTGAAAATATCTATTAAATAATTGGTTGAAAATTAACTAAAACTATAATTTGTTATTTAAAAAACATTTAGAAAGTAACAATAAAATAAATGTATATTCATTAAACAAAAAAGAACACAGTCGTGGTGATAGGGTCTTGTTTCAAAACCCCATATAAAACACACATAATATCTAAGGGTTAGGTGTGAAATTGTGATAGACTCCTGGGGTGGGTTTGATGACATCTCTTAGGTGGTAATATTTATTAACTTCCACTTCTCTCATAGGTGGTTCTATTCAAGATTAATGTGTTGAATCTTAGCTTGGGATTGGTCAAGAGATAATCCCAGTGACGCCACCTCCCTTATGAGCTCTGAAAAATGGGCTTCGTATAGATATATTCTAGTAGATGAGTCCACCACTTCGCTCATCTATGTAATTTGGATTTGTTAAAGCCCTATATTTATAATAACCATGGGGTCACTATTCAATAAATATATTTGCAACCGTAAAAATTCATATTGGTATTTTAAAATCCAAAAACATAAAACTAAAGAAGTTCATATGTTTTATATATCCATTTTAAAAATAAGTCATTTAATTAGATCAAGAGGTATTCTCATTAATAAAATTTTGGGTTGTTTAGAGTTCACCTATGACCTTCACCAAGAAGGTAGATAAGATAATTAATTTATTCATGGATTACCTATTTTTAAACAATATTTCGGTCAATAACCAATATCTATTTCCTCAGATATATTAAATCTTAAAACATCTCTATGGAACTAAGGTATTCTTGAAGATGAAATTGAGGATAGGATATAATGACGTGTGAGTTAGGCCTTCAGATATACAATGTACGGATTTTAAAAGTCATTATAAATTATATGAGTATATCATTTTTTCATTGATTCTTATGAACATTCCTTCATTTTTAATGGATTTTTTGAATAGTTTTTTTAATCCATAACTCAATTATGTTAGTATGGATTTTTGGATGACATCTTATAGTATTTCTTACTCATAGTGACCATGATAAACATCTTGAGATCATTTTTAATAAATTGAGGGAACATTAATTGTATTCGAATATTAAAAAGATCAACTTATGGATTGAAAAGAATAATATCTTGGTTCATATTTTCTTGGAATCAGGAATATATATTAACAAAGAGAATGTGAGTGCTATTTTTTCCTTTTAGAAACAAATGAATTTGTTTGATATATAGAGTTTATTGTGGATTTTGGTGTATTACTTGATTTTAATATAGATCTTATAATAACATAATACACCTCTTACAAGTCTTAAATAGAAGGTTGTGATGTTTTTATGGTCTATAATATATGATAAATCTTTTCAATATCTGAATCGAAGGCTTACTTCAACAAAAATTATGATTCAATAAGATCTAATAAATGGATATACATTTTTTATAATGCATCGTGTATCATGATTAGTGTAGTACTAATTTAATAGGATAAATTCATTTCATTCAGTTTTCTCTATTTGAGATCTCTCGAGAAAAATTACCTGATATACAACTTCGAGTGTTCAGCAGTTGTTCCTGCCTTATGCTTCTATAGACACTATAGGATGGGTGAATACTTTGTGTTGTATACAGAACACAAAAGAATCAAATATATCATTAAAATGTGTGGATTTAATCTCATACAATAGTATAAATTCATATCATACAATTCTCTCTAGTTGAGACCTCAAGAGAAAAATTACCTGATGTACAACTCTGAGTGTGTAGCTGTTGTTCATGACTCCTGCTTCTGGAGACACTATCTGATGGGTGAATACTTTGTGTTGTATAAATATTAAAAAAAATCCTAAAATATATCATTACACATCATGTATTTAATCTATACAACAATGATCGGTTGAATACCTTTAGTATTTTAACATTCATCTTTCCAATACGGTTGGAACGGGAAATACGGTTGCTAATGCACTGAGATGGAAAACTCAGGCACAAGCCCTTCATGAATCTAGTGTTGAAAGAAAATTTATGGACCTATTTTTTAAGATTCATATATGTATTCATGATATATTAGAGTATCCTTTTCTTGTATTATTAATAGTTACATCATAACAGCATGATAGGGTGAAGAGAAGGCAGTTCTCAGGTCATGAAGAATTGGTCCTATAAGAGAAAATTTATAGAGAGGACCCACGTTCAGATTGGTCTGTTTTTGGACATGAAATCATACATATAAATTGGAATTTTATGGTTCATACAGACATGAATTAGAAATTTATGTGAGATTCCCATTCTTCTCAATTGATATTTCTTCTAGGAATATACAAGATGTATCGTGATATGTGTCACCTGTATCGGTGCCCTAAAATGAAACATTGGGTATATGGTTTTATCAATAGGTGTTCCACCAATCTGTGGGTGAAGGTAAAGAAAAATTGGAATATTGTATTGTTATACCTATTATTGGCCCCTTAGTGAAAATTGGAATATGTTTTGATGTATTTTATAGTAGTCTTACTGAGGTCTTCTCGAGGTAGGAATGTGATTTGGGTAATCATGGATCTATTGACTAAATTATCCCACTTACTTCCTATATATGAGACATTCTTAGTTAATTATCTTGGAATACATTATGTTATTAATATCATATGGCTACATAGGGTCTGTGGTACTATCATTTTAGATAGAGATCCCCATTTCACATCGTGTTTTTGGAACGTTTTACAAATAGTTATTGTAAATCGGTGCTTCTTAGCATAGATTTTCACTCTCAAACTAATAAACAGTTAGAAAAATAGATACTGGTGTTAGAGGACATGATCTAATCTTGAATACATAATTTTTTTGGGTTCATAGGGGAATAGTATCCCTCTCAATGAGTTATCATATAATAATAGAATTCTGGAAATGATACATATTTCTCAAGTTGAGGCATCATATAGTTTGTCATGTCATTCCCCCTAGGCTGGTTAGAGGACAGAGAGGTATAACATATTGGTAATTGTCTCATTAAAGATCCAATATAGTATGTACAGCTGATCCAGATGTGTTTTCTAATACTCATTATAGATAGAAATCATATGTAGGTTTCCATCAATGACTTCTGGAATTCGAGGAAAGGGATCACGTTTTCTTACAAGTATCTCCATGACTTTTTCATAGATGGATACATAGGCAAGGTTAGTTATCACATTGTTATGTATGTCTTTCATATATATTGGATAAAGTCTATCTAGTATCATATTAGTTGTTTCTACCTCAGAGCTATCATGGCATGCATGACATTTTCCATGTTCTATAGCTACATCATTATCATGTTGACCCATAACATAAAATTGAACCTGAGGAGGTTTATTTTGATGCTGATGATTCATTTGATGAGTATCCCATATCCATCATTAACTGAGACATGAAGGAACTCTATGGAAGGTGTTTCCATTTATTTGGGGTGTTATGGAAGCATGACCTTCTACAGGAAGATACATAGTAGACAGAGGCCAATGTATGTGCTCATTGGTCGGTGTTGGTCTTCGAAAACATTTCACTACCCTTGGAATATAACTCAGGGATGAGTTTTTTAAGGGGGGAAGTCAATATGAACATGGTTTTTTACTTTATGTATAGATCCTTTTAATTTTTGGTTAAAATCCATGTTTTATTCCTCTTGTGGATTGAAATCATAAATTGTTCCTTATGTAGAGACACATTTTACTTGGAGGGAAATGATCATGTATATATTAGTTGGTTATATCATAGATAACTAGAGTGAACTTAAAATACACATTTCCTTTTAAATACAGTATTTTTAATGGTTAGGGAATTAAATTTATGATGTGTAATGGAAATTTCCTAGAGGGGAAATCCTAATTTTTAGTCCATGTGTAAATCATTTACACATCATGTAAATACCAGGGTCGTATTTTTTTATAGGAGAAACCCATTTTCTTAATTTTTCTCCCCTTTTTCCTTTTCCGCCTTTTACGTAGAAGGATATCGCCCTTTGAGATATACACTCCTCTTATCCTAGGAATTTATGTTGTTCAACATTCCGGATACTGATTCCATATCCTACTATGTTGTTGGATATCCATGGGTATCCTCTTCTATCCTTAAGCACTATAAGTTATTTTTCTTTCTCTAGATAACTCTATTTTATTGGATAATCTTATGCCCTATTTTCAGGGTCCTGATCCAAAATTTAGTTTTTTTATCTATACTGATTTAATAGTCAATATTGGATAATGCATCTTCATGGTAATGTATTATGTGGTTTATGTATCTTCCCAAAAATTCTTGTTATTTATATATTTTTTTTCTTGTGCACACACTGGTTTCACAGATCGTTACCTCAAAAATTCATACACCTATATTATAATCATATTGATCATGTTCTAAATACCTATTAATAATTTTTATTCATAATTTTGGAGGCTATAACCTCATCTCAAACCAACCCAAGTAGGGTTATTTTAGATTTATTCCTTGGTAACCCATTTTAGGTTTGTCTATGGAACAGTTTGGGTGCACTGGACTTGTCCTTGATTATGTAAGTGTTTTAAATTATTTTATAACCCTTTAAAATGTTAATTGTAAAGTATATTTATTGATATTACAAAGTATATACATATATAATAAATTGAAATATTTCTATGTCCTATCTAACCTAGTCAATTTAGAAGGAAAGAAGTTGAATAAACCTAAATAATTTAAAAATGGAATGTATATTATTGGACATCAGATTTCCATGTTAATTATAAATGAATGGTAATTTCTTTAATATAATTAGAAAGCCTTATCATGAATAAATAAAGATAGGGGAATGAACATACAAAATGATTATGTAATTAATGACTTGAAAGGTTTCATATCACTGATTAACATTGTCACATTAGTGAAAGGTTACATAATGAACCGAAATATTTTTTATTTAATGGTATCAGTATTAAATGTCCTAAGTTAAGTAATGATATGCGTATAAGATTACTATTAAATTTGGTCCTTATTATATTTTTTAGAGTGGTGAGACTTGATCCAGGCTTGGATTTCAAATGGAATTCCTTGAGAACATAGAGGACTCCATTTTGATTTGAGGAGCTGATTACATGAATAATACCCACCTAGGAGCATGGAACTTGTATATAGAAGATTCCTAGAATTACTCCTTAGGATCCCTTAAGTATTTCTCTAGATATTATGATGTTTCAAATTCATTCCTTGGATCCAGTTCGATGTATTTGAACATGTGGCACCATGGATTCACCTCATTGAGAATAATCATGCTTAGACCCTGATTACATTGGATGGGATCCTTGGAATTAGTTAGAATCATTTATAGTTGACTATCGTAGGAATTATCCCTTGAATTAATCCCAAGCCCATTTGCTTCCAAACTACAATAGTTACTATTATGAGTTGTTCGAACACTATGGTTATGGATTCCATGTATATAACATCGATCTAATTTTATCATTACTATGATCTATTTTATTGATGTTGACACATGCACCTGATTTATCTATTTAAACTGAACATAAATGAATTAATTAAAAGTGATCATATCTAGAGACATTACCAACTAAGGATGAAGTAGTTATAAGATATTATTTAGGAATATAATTACATTTATATATACATTCACACCATTAGTTTATATTAACATAATGGATTGTATAGACGCCATTAGGGGTGGCCTTTTGAGATTTATCTCACACCCTATCCAGGTCATCGTTGGTACCCAAGAATATTATAATATTGTGGGTATTTAGAAGGGTAATCAGTCATCCATGGACGCTTGGATTTTGTTCTTATTTACGATGGATCATGGTAGAAGATTACCAGGGCAGTGCTCAGGAAGATTTGATAGTTTTTGGTCTTTGTGTTATTTCTTATATCATATACTTTACTATCTACTTATTTCCATTTATAAATATTTTATTATTTTTAGAGATATGACATTGAATGGGCATCATTAATAACTCTTAATTTTTAACTATTGAGTTGAATCATATTGATGATTGATTATTCTTACTTCAACTACCAATTTAATTTTTTCCTTGTTATACTTCCACTACTATTTATCCATCAATAATTATATATATATTGTATTCCACACTGAAATGAGGAAATATTCTCCCTAAAAACAGACCCTACTCTCTCATATCTAGTTGGTAGCCTTTGGCATACAGTGAGGCACGCTTTAGGCCATGTGGTTAATTGGGTTCAGGGTACCTTTGAGTGGCACCTAAGACAGGACATCATAGTAAAAAGTTTAAAATAATAATATCATCATAGAATCATAATTATTTTATAAATATCATATATAAAAATTAAATACATCATAATAACCATCCAATAAATATTGTGGTAGGAAATTAATTATGTCGCTATATGGATATGGTAAGTCATACGTACGCACAAACAATACTTTCACATACCATTTGATCAAAAAGAGAGTGGATAATGGTGATGATAATAAAAAATTCTATATATTTAGGATATCTAATTCAGAATTTATTTATAAATATAATATATTCATTTATGTTAAAAGAAGTATTAAAAAATAATGTGATTGGTTAAGGTGATCCCCTCTTCTTTGCAAGAATTTCTTTAGATATCTTATTAAGGTTCCCAGTGATAGAGTTTTGGGGTTACCAACACCTCTATAATGTTTATAGGGAAGATTTGAATTGAATTTCTAATAGATTTTTATCAACAATATAGAATGTGTAGTAAATAATGTAAATGACGGTTTTCCTTTTATAAGGGAGGGTGATGACATATTTGGAATTTCTTAAATGAATAAAATATAATAAATTCATTCTCTGAACAAATGCATCATTATGGAAACATATTTAAATATATGATAACACGATCTTGAAATCCACAAAATAAAATAAAATTTGGACTATTTTAAGTGGTTAATAAACCTCATTATTTAGTTGAACCCCTAAGTTAAGATATTTTATCCTTAGCCCCGATAAAATTTTTTCACTCTTTAAGGGTTATAATTTTACTTATATTGTGAAAATTGGTTCATAAATTTACCAGGTGTTATATTTGAAACTATATATTTCCTAACATGTTCTCGTTATATATTTTTATGATTCTAAATAAATTAGTAAAAAAAAATTTCATAAAATATTGTTAATATATTTTTTGAAACTATTCAATTTATTTGACTTGAATGGCCCCATCAAATGGTTTCATTCAAATATAATCATCTTACACATCATTAATACGTTATATGTTTCTACAAAATTGATTTTATACAACAATTCACTCAGATTATATAACTTTTATTATTTTTAATATCATTTATTTTATTTCTCTTTTAATTTAAAAAATATTATATCGATATTGAATAAGTATTTATTGTAATTATATAATTACTAAAAATTTAAAATAAATTACCATCATGATAATAATTTCAGTATTCTTATATTATCCCTTAATATTCATTAACATCTATCTTTTTTCATATTGTGAACACGTAATAGATATTAAAAATGAAAGAGTGGAATTTTATATGTTTCATTGCTTTAAATATTATATAGTTCATTTTCATATATTGGTTCACTTTAAAAAATTACTTACTAAGATTAAGTTGATAATGGTATATGTACGATCAATCAATAATAATTTAGATATATAATTGGCAACTTAACACTTATATTGATCCTAGGTTAACAAGATTTACTCTTTACTAAGGTGACAAATTTTACCATGGTTACTATTAATAATGCCTAAAATTAGAAGTGACCTTTTTACCATATTTTTACGGTCTTAATAAAAATATGGAATAAATTTTTTATCATAAAATATCCTTAAGTGTTAGAACATCATTTTAAAATAACTTCTCAAACATGATGAAAACTATTTTTTTAGAAAAATGTATTTTTAAGCATAAAAATTGTTTTATTCATATTCAATTCCTAGAAAAAACATTATATGATTGTTGAAAATTTTGATTGAATATATAATATAGTAATTTCTTCAAATTAATTCCTCAATATTGATTAATTTGATTTATTAAGATTAAAAACCATTCTATATAAATAAAGTTTTCATAAAAAACTATCTTTTATTTACAAATGAATTTTGATATTCATTTCTAATTAATTAACAACAAAATAATTTAATCTTTATATATATTAGCCATTTGTTATTAACAGTTAATTTAGTTATATTCATACCTTATAATCGAACAGATATGCAATAAATGTCACATTAAATAATAATATTTTAATAGTATATCGTAGTTCATTTAAACTCGGTGTTTCATATATTGTATGTTATCAAAAGAAAAAGTATTTAAAAATAAATATATTTTAAATTCATAGGGTATTATAGTATATAAAAAATCCACCACACATATTGGGTTAATAGTTCATACCATCAGATAATGGTAATTCCTCAAGATCTAATTTTATATTTTCCATTAAAAACTAATGTGATCGATTGATTTCGTCATATGCAACCCCGAACGACAATGAAACAAATTGATATATAACCATTACAATGTTGCCATATAATTATTGGGTAAAAATAAATATAATGTCTTTATGAAATATATGTATAAATAAAAATAAATTCGATTATCAATACTAATTTTTTGATAAATAAAATTAGTATTGCTAAAAAAAAGATGACTAATTTATGTTTCAAAATGTATTCACTACAAAAATTTGATTTTTAAACATTTTATTTAGAAAAGAAATCATATATTGAAAAAAATATTGATATGAATAATATATTACAATAAATATTTTTATTAAATGATAATAAACATGAATAAAAATAGTCATCATTTTTAAAAAAATTGATTCTCAATGAAAACATTATTGATTATAATTTTACATTTTTATTTAAATGTTAAATTCTCAAAATTTATAATTTACATTTTTAAAATTTAATATTCATTTTTAGAATTATCATGCCAATATAATCATAATATGTATTTGTTTTGATAATTTTTAAATATTTGATTTTTATGTGGGTATTGAAAAATATAGATTAAAAATCAGTATATTTTATAAATTTATAATTATATAATCATGACATATAATTAAAAAAACTGTTTAATTTATAATATATTTATTTAAAAGTTTAATTTTATACATTCTTAAATACATTTTTGAATTTATAAAACATATTTTTGATATTTTATGAATGTATGTATTCTTTTTCTAATAAAAGAAAATGTGTCTGTCTTTAATTATAATTAAATAATAGTTTTAACAAATAGATTTCTTCATTTAATTGAAGTATGATAAAATTAATTTGTTTCCTTATAAATATATATATATATATATATCATGAATATCAATAACCATGATAATTTAATCCTAAATGTAAATATGAAGCTCAAAATAGAATTTTTTTCTAGAATTGGTTTTTTACGTGTTTTGTGGATAATGCTAAAATTCATTTTTCTCACCATTTTAAATTTTATCAGATAAAATTTATTTATAATTTTTAATCATACAGAACAAAACATATAATAATAATAATATTTTTAAGTATTAAAAGTAAATTACCTAGGTAAAAACTAGTTACAAAGGTATAACCAAAAATTATAATATAGAAACTTTAAGAGTTAAAAACATTAAAAATTCAAAATATGTTAATCCAAATAAATATTTGATGGAATTTTGACCAAATAAAATCCCACAATAAACTAATGTCCATTTATGTAGCCACTTTATAGCTGAAACATGTGTCTCTTTCATATTAACAAGAAATATTTACAAACATTGGAATTCTCGCCACTTATAATAGTGGCCTATATCCTCCACTTTTATTCCACTAAAAATTTGGGTTTTATAATAATAATAAACCGTTAGTAATTCCACTATAATACCCTTTCATTCTCAAATAATTTTTTTATCAATAGGTTATCATAATACCTTCCTTTCCATGGATTCAACCATGGGGAATCCCAAGACCTCAACCTATGTACTTTTTTCCTATATTCTTTTATTTCTTTTATTAAATTTCAAAAGATAATATTATAATTACAAAATAAAGAAAAATTAATTTCTTATACATCAAATGTTATTATTCTATAGTAATAATTGGTTACCACATTTATCTATTTCTAGGAAGAACAATGAAAACATCATTTATCCATTGTGTGGAATACTACTTCTGATAAGCGATGACTTTTGTTGTTTCGCCACTATATGACTTAACTAATTACAAGGGTGAAACTAAAGAATATAGATGAATTTTTTAATATAATAATTATTATTAAAATAAAAATTATAATCCACCATTTTGTATATAATTCATTGAGAAATTAAAACCTTAACCATGCATTTTGGGCACTACCCCTCCATTAATAAATGTATTTAATTTTTCATCTCTATTTATTATTTTTTACTAATACCTCATAAAATATGATTCAACACATTAAATTTAAATGAATAATTTCATTTTGAATTTTTAATATTTATATTATTTCAAAATCAATCCACTTTTAAATCCATAATCATCAATTAGTTATGATATGTTCATGTTGGGGTTGGCCTAACCACCAACATGAAATATACTATAAAATAATATCATGGATGAGTATTAGAAAATAAATACTGAAAATATATGTTATAAATAACAATATAAATACATTATTCAGGTTCCAATATGGTAATAAAAAAATTCATTTCTTAATATACAATAATACATTCAAAAAAAATCAAAGAAACATACTCATAATTGATTTTATATTTAATTATCATAATAAAAAATCAAATATAGTGAAATTATAACGTTATAAATAAATATAAATAATCAATTATACATCCTATTTTTTTCTAGGAATTAGTGAATTTTGGAAAATACTGAATAACAATATCATTATTATGAATGTTGTTGAAGACATTCATGAGGAATCATAACTGATATAGAAAATATATACCAAATAGTAAATATATTCAGTATAAATGAAAATAAATAATGTATATAAATTGTAATTATTTTAATAAGTTTATAAAATAAAATATTTATATATTTATTTCATTTTAATTGAGTTTATTTTTCATTCGACTAAATTGGGAAACAATTTAAGGGTTAACACTAACTCAATTTTCTACCATTGAGTAAAAAAAATAATTTTGAAAATCCATAATTCCATGACTGTGTTATTCTCTATAATCAATACATTATATTTTATTTCATCCTTATTTTATTGGTTTCTGCATTTTAACCATATAATTATATTCTCTAACAATTATTACCTCATTTATTATGCTTTTTTTGTAATTGATCACTGTTACAAAAGTTCAATTTCTTGAGATATGATTATGTTATAAACCATGTTTTCTATTTTATGGTGTAATTACATATCTATTGATATATCTTGTCATTATTCTCTTCTCATTCATTGTGTTTAATGTTCCCTTTCAAATAATATCCTTTAATGTTTATTTATTCTAATGTTTCTAATTTTGTAACTATTATTTATCTCTATTTTCAATTATATGGGACATGTTTGATATTTCACATCTTATTTTATTTTATATAGATTTTTAATTACCTATTAGATTAATTTAATAATGATATATTTCAAGAAAATAAATTTAATTTTTTTGGAATTCATATCATGTATTTTTCATTCTTATGTTACGATTATAGTAATGGATTTCTATCTCAGTTTTAATACATTGAGATATGATTTATGTTCTCCACTTCATTCCTTTTTTTGTTTTAAATATTATTCTTGGATTACCTTTTAAATCATCTAATAAAATTTTCTCTTATAGTATTAAACTAATATAAATATGTTATATTGTTTTTAATTACAAATCATCATCTATTACATGTTTTGTTGTTTTTGTAATGAATTTCCTTTTTAGAGAAAATATGATTCCTTTCATTTATGGGTGATCACCTTGATTATATTAGTTGGTTTATGGGGGAAATTATTCACCTAACGATATGATACTCTATATATATAGTGTTTATTTGAGGTATGATAAAATATAAATAAATTCCATTTATTTATTGTGGAAATATAGAAAATATTCATACTTTTTATTCCAATATTGATGTTTTTTAATTTTTAAATAAAATTGGTTATGTATTATTTATATTATTCATTTATTCATATTAGGAATCCATTGGACTAAATTAGTAATGGGTGGTTCCCACAATTTCTTCTAAATGAATTGAAGGACTCCTGAGACAAACCAGAATGGATATTATAGTATTTTCTTACCCAAAACATAATATTCCAAAAAAAGGTCCTTGATGGTACGATCATGATGTATAATTTCATGACTTCTTTGATATTGGATTGGATTTTTATTTCTTGAATTAAAATTACAATGTAAAGGATCTAGTTATTTCTATCCATGAATTTATATATTGATATGTCAACAATTGAGATGTTATACTCACTATTTCTTCTTAATTTTTCATTATTTTGATTATATATTTTATCCATATTATTTATCATCATCATATAATGAATTATGATGTTAAATTTTAATTATTTTTATTTACACTTACTGTGAATTTAATCACACCACTTCTTAGGCATCCCCTTCATTGCTTTATGAGGAAACCTATTACACATGATATATCTAATAGAATAGATTTTTAGGAGAATTTTGAGAGTGATGTAGAAGAATTGTTTTTGATCAAATAGTTTATTACATGGTGGAAAAAATATTCATTATTAGTTTAATGTTTTTTCTAGATCTCTAGAAATCTAAAACTAAATGATCTTTTGAATTCTGATGACTCGATATTTATTTGAGACATTTTAATATTTGGTTGTTAAATTTGGGTCGTTATTATTAATTTCAAAATGGGTATATAAATATGGTGTTTTTTCACATTTTATTTCAATAGTGTAGGACTAGGGTTTCACAATTTGTATCGAAGGATGGCTTAGATAACATTATATGAAAGGTTGTTACAGGTCATGACCGATTTATGTGTCATACCTGTCATGAAGGGTGGAGAAATTTGGTTTGATCATATTTTTATATTATAGATAACACTTTAGGATTAGTTGAGGTATTATTGAAAACTTTATGTTTTTTAGGGAATAAGATGAGATAGAATTATAGAAAACACTTGGTATGAGTCTATATATTGGAGTGAATCTATTTTTTGGAAAATATATAATTTTTGGTATCCAAGAAATTTTGTCCCTATTTAAATAATCAAAGAAAATGCAAGGTCTAGCTTACAAAAAAACCTTGGGTAAAAATCATAAAATAGTATATTAGTTATTAACTCAATAATCACTAGGTTTACAATCATGATTTCTGACAACATATATGGTTTAATATTCATTGTTCATATTATTAGGTTAATCACATTACCATTACAATACATTATGAAGGGTTTATTATGTATAGTAATTATGATATGAAGTTTAAGAGAACTCAACTTAATGAAACATAGATTTAATAGAGAGTGATTTAGGATTAACTAAATGCTAGTATGATAGTTCATAAGAGTAAGGAATTTCGAGCATTATTTTTTAGGATATTATTAATGAAAATTTTCATATTAAGTTTATTTTCATTAACTATGATGAACCATTTTGGTTTTAGTAATGTTTGTAGATGGAAAGAATAAAGAATAAAATGGTTTCCATTGATAATTAAAATATCTTCCCAATGATGAAAGAAATAGGATAATAATTAAAGTGAGAAACTCTATGATTATTCCAAAGAAAATATCACAAATTATGACTAACAACACGAATATAGTTGAATTCCCCAAAAAATAAATAAGAGGAGGATATGGTATAAGGAATATTTGGGTGCCAAAGATATTGAAGGGATGAATTTTCAATTACATACATGTGAAAATGAGTGAAGAAGTACCTGATAAAATGTATCAAATGAACTGGAAAATGATTCATAAGTGGAATAGGAGTGAATAGAGAAATAAGTTGTATATTAAAAATGAATCAATTACTTAACAAGATGAAGAGAGTTGATTTATTTATTCTACACAAATTTTATATTAGGATAAATTACACATTGAAAAATATTTAATGAGTTATATATATCACTGAGATAACATTTAATAATCTCAGTATTAATTGATAACTAAAGTTTCTAGGAATTTTTTTAAGGGAGATAATTTTATAATATATGATTTAAAATTACATCTCAAATTAAATCATAATGTTCTTAATATATTTTTTCATATGAAATGTTGAACCACAACAAACTACAAAAATTTATATAACTATTAAAATCTAGATTTGGAGTTGGAGGGTAAAAATAACTTTTACTAAATTATGAAATATATGTTTAAATGAAAAATAATGGTCATTACCAATATTAATCAATTGATAAATTAAATCAGTGTAGCTAAAATATAAATAAATCTCATTTAGGATTTAAAATATAATCCCCATAAATATTTATTTTTATGTGTTTTCTTGACGATATTGAATAATCTATGGGAAAAAGTATTATTTATATGAATAATATATTTAAAAAATTTTATTATTAATTGATTGGAAATAATAATAAAAATAGTCAATATTTTTCAGAAAAAATATTTTCATGTAAACATAGTTTTCATTATTTTTTTATTTTTTATTTAAAATATAATTTATAAAATTTTAAAATTTAATTTTGATTAAATAAAATTAATTTCTTGCTTTACTATTTCAATAATATATTAGTATGAATCATTATAAATTTTCTAAAATAATTTATTTTTAAATAGATAGTGAAAAATACAGTTTTTTCCAAAACTATAACTATTATGATTTTTTTATTATAAAATAAAGTCCTATAAGATACTAAAAAATTGTAAATTTTCATTTATTTTTTTATTAATTAATATAATGAATTTTTAAATGCAATTATAAAATAAAAAACCAAATATTAATATTTTATGAACATATGTAATATTTTCTAATAAATGAAATTGTTTTTTCTATTAATTATATATTATTTTTTAATCAATATATTTTTAAATTAAAATTAAAATTTAATTAATTTTGTGTATAATAATATAATATATATTCTTATAACCAAATACATTAATAATTGTACCCTACACATTAATATTAATCTTAAAAATAATTTTTATTTTGGAAAACTGGTTTTTAAACATTACATGCGCTCATTTTGAAATTGATTTTTTGTATATAATTTTTGTTCTGAAAATATTGATTTCGTATTTCGATTTATTACGAAAAAATTATATAATAATATCAAACTTATTTAAGAATTAAACGTATATTTCATATCTAAAAATTAACTACCATGGTAAAACAATAATTTGTAAAAGTAAAAATTATATTGGTAAAAGACTAAAAAATTCACTAAAAAGGTGTGAAATTGAATTTTTGAGATATTACCCTCCATATATAAACCTAAAACCTAATTAATGTGTACTCTTGTCTCCAAATAATATAAAAAACATGTTCTTTGATCATGTTATGTTGAAATATTTAAAAAAAGTCATTCTATCCACTTATAAAAGGGGCATCTCACCACCGCATCAATACTAGAATAAAATTGTATTCCAAATTAACATTTACCCGTATTAAATTTTCTTGAATATTATATCAGCCATTTTATTTTTTTTAGATCAGCAAATTCTCTCTCGTTCTAAGGAGTCTTCCAAGGGAAATCTCATGTCCCCAACATAATTACGTTTTTTACTACCCTATTTTCATTTATTTTGTTGATTTACAAAACATAATTATTTAATTAGTATATAATGAAATAAAATCATTTGGAATATTTCTATTATTATAATTTAATAATTATAAACCATAATTCCATTTATCAATGAAGAAAAATGTTATTTTCAATCATGCATTGTGTGGACTACAACCACCGTGGAGCTATTACTTTTTTTTCACCACTAAATATCTTCCATTATTATAGGGGAGTAATTATACAATAAAAATTAAATATGTAATATAAATATTATTATGAAGAAAAAAATTATAATCCACTTCTTTTTATATCATCTCTTTTTAAATGACAATGTTAATCATGTGTCTTTTGAAGTGTCTCCTCCATGAAGTAACATATATAATTGTTCATCTTGTTCCATTATTATTTTCTAAACCAAAATTAAAGAGGATTCATCACCATAATGTTATGTTTATAATATCATTATTACTTCTTGATATTAATATTTTTTACAAAACAAACAAATTTCATAATTATAATCATTTATTAATTATGGTATGTTCATATTTGGGTCAGTCTAACCACTTACATGAACAATGCTATAAAATATAATATTTTATGACTATGATTACTTAATTGATAATAAAATATGATAAAAATAATAAAATAAATATTTTAATTCATGTCTATAATAGAAATACTAACATTAAAATCATTCATAAAGATACCGATGTCTCTATGTTAAAAATCTATCGAACATATTTATCACTGATATTAACATTAAGTATCATAAAAAATCCATAGAATTAAATAATAACCATATAAAAAATTATAATGATTATATTCTAGTACATCATATTATCTTTAAATGATGGAATTTGGGAGAAGAATTTAAAACAACACAACTATTAGGAAATTAGTTCAATATAATCAAAATTACTATCATTCGATATTGAAAATATAGAATGGACAAATAATAAATTCATAAAAATGACAATAAATTAATGAAAAAAGGGTTAATTTATAAGATTATGGTTATAAAATATAATTTTAAGATATCTATGTCAGTTTTTTGTATGGGAACGAATCCATGTAGTCCGATCCATTGAGATTTTTTGTGTCTTATTGTGCATGAAGGAGGCTTAGTATTAATGCAAAACTATTTGGATTATAAACGCATTAATAAAAAATAATTTAACGCATAATGGAAGGGTTTATTAAATAAATGTGTTTTCCATCTAGTGTGGCTGAGTCCATGGAACTAATTTCATAAACAAATCATTTATGGAAAATGTTAAATACATGTTTTGAAGTTTTAGGTGATGTGTTTTCAGTGAAACAGAGTGATAAATTTATTTTCAATGTAAACAAGGACTTTAAAATTTAAATATTCCATGGGAAGTGTGTTTGTAATGTATATTGCTCCTTGTATTCTCTTAAACCCAACCCCTTCTCCTAAATCTCAAAGGGGTAGATTAATTTTTATGTAATCATTTCTGGAGCCCATTGAAGGGAATGAATCCAATCCTTTCCTATTTTATATATTTTGATCCAAGGTATGCTATACCCTTTTCAGTCATGTTTATTTTATCTTAATCTTCCCATTTTTTCTTTCTATGGGATGGTGTTTTCTATCCATCATTTTAAAAGGTTTTTCATGACTGTTAGTTGGTATAGCTGTGGAATAACATCCTTGGAGGGATGAAACTCTTGTGTGAGTGATGATCGGGATCTACGATGTTGGTCTATTATTATGCAAAGAAAGTTGATTCATTTTATGTTGGTGAATATTTTCATATTATATTTATTTACATGAAACCATAATGATAGCATGGTTTATCCCTTCCTGTTGTAATGGAATTTACTGAATAATGATCGAACCAGATTAATAAGAAAATTGGATAGTAGTCACATATCGAAGATGTTTAATTACACCATAAAAATAGTTTTCATATTTATTTTATTGGTATTGTGATATATATAATATGATAGTTATCATATTTTTTATTATATGAATAATCATGTTGTTCTTGATGGAAAATTGAAATGAACATAATTCTGGAGTAAATTGATTAATTGGATTTAAAATTTGAAGATGAGTCACGTTTATAATCTGGTGTTTTTTAAAAATTATGATAAAAAAATTTACACGGTGATCATGTTTAATTGAACATTATATTTAGTGTATTAATGAAATAGATAAATAATTAGAAGTATGATAATACAATATGATGATAATAACATAGGCATGTCAAATTCGTTTTATTTTTCACATAGCTTGATGCCACATTTTTATTCTTTGGAGAAACTTTAATACTTTGATATCTCGCGATAAATGATTCCTTAAGATTCCTATAGTTATAAATAGTGAATTATGAATTGAATAAGTCAACATAGAATAAAACCTCTTTATTTGGAAGATAAATCTTTGGGGATGATAGGTCATTTTTTCTTATAAAGGTTGATTAACTTTTGTTGGGAGTAGTGAGAGCTAATTTTCATATGAGGGACAAGTGCATTATTTTGAAGGCTTGATTTCCCTATAGAATATGTTTTATTCCTACCACTTTAAGGATATTATCTTGATGTGAACAACTCTATGGGTTGTGATATGATCATTGGATGACTGCGGTAATATAGGGAATTGAGGCCAAGATGATGTAGTAGATTTTGTTACTTATGATGGTAATATGAATAAATATATTCATATGGGCATTGGGAATGACAATGAAGATGGAGGAATGGGTGAAATAAAGGATTTCCTATTGATTTGATGATTTTAAATGCTGGTCTAAAATGAATATAATTAGTGGTCAATGGCCAGGTTTCTTATTTTATTTCTTTTTCTTTTTCCACTACTCAACTTATATGGATGTGGTTAGATGCTTTTTTCCTCTTTCTGGTATCTTATGATGGTTTTACTAGTCTACATAGAATTTTGAAATAATGAAAAAATGTTTAATAAATATCTTAACGCATGGGGTTGGTTCTTCTGGAATTAAAATGAGATGTCACTATTTAAAAACTGTGGACTCGATTTCGATTATTCCTTCAAAGAATTTAAATTCCTCTGATGTTTAATGTAATTTAATTTGTAATAATAAGAATCATAAATAAATCACTAATATATTATTTAAATAAATTAAATGATCAATTTTTTAATTAATTTAATGTATCTCTTTTAAATTTATATGTTCTTATAAAATATATAGTCCCTAGTAATTGAAATCTGGTGGCCGAGAGACAATTGTTGTTGTTGAGATTAAGATGATGTTATTCCCATAGTATAGTTGTATGTTATATTATATTCTATATAATATTTGTTTTCTTATGGCACACTACCCATGATTTTTTGTGTGACTAAATCCCAATGGAACCTAAGAGAATGTATTCCCCAGAAACCCAGTGGGAGGATGGATGACTGATTATCTCATCTATCCCCACTCAATTCTCATCATAATTATATGTGTTTGTATGAATTATTGTTAGTTTTCCTATATATGTGTTCAGAGAGTTGTGATGTTAGGTTATTATTTCTATATAGACTCTGGTTTTTTCGTGTAATGCATTGGAATACTCCTAGGAGTATTTTTAGAGAATGGCGATGAGACGCCTTTTGATTTCGTAGATCAGTGAGACCAAAATTAATTTTAGAAAAATAGTAAATATATTTTTATTGTGTGCACTCTATTTTGCTAAAAAAGTTGAATATCCTATAAATGGAGACTCAAATTGGAAATATGATACCATGGTTGTTTCCAAAAATGTTGATTTTACCCTTGACACGAGCTAATGTTGGAAGGTGATTGGTGCTCGGATAGGTTCTCCCATGGTGGGTTCGCTGACTTAATAAATTAATCAATTTAATTTATTTAATAGACCTAAAAAAACAACTCATAGACATAGACTCTAATGGGAAATATAATACATCCATTGAGTTTTTAATGCGGTGTTTTAACAAGGGGTGACCTAATGTTGGTTAGCATGAGGCGTTCGGATGAGGCATCTATTAGCGGGGTTCATTTAGTTAAAATAAATATTTAATTTATTTATTTTAAATTAAGTTTCCTAAACTACTTCATCTATAAATAATATTATATGGTAATTCATTAGAGTTCTCCGCATCACCCAGGAATATCCAAGAGGCGCTTCCTCCACTTCTACTTTGGCATATTGAGACTGAACAATGACTGATGATAGGAAAGAGGTGAATCGAAAAATAGAAGACGCATCGAATTATCTTCATTGCTACAATATGTGTTCTTTTACAATGATCAACAAATAATCAAGGAATGACCTTTTATATGTGGTTTTATGACCTTGTAATTAACACATTTAACAAGATAAATTCTCTCTCATTAATCGGTGTCAATTTGAACACCCATTGCATTTTCCCATATTTAGAGTTTTAATTATTTTGGGATTTTTTCATCTAACCCCAGTGCCCCGATCTTGATCAATGAGTTACAATTCTTGTGCAATGATGTTTAAAACGTTTTTAGTTTCTCTCTTCCCCCACCGTTATTCTAATTCTTCATTTTTATATCATGGGGTCTTGATTCGACATTGTTGGGGTGGGTTTTAGTGTGATTGAACCCCCATATTCGTTACGGTGGAATGAATGACATGAAGATCAAATATTTGGGGATGGATTGATAAATTAATGGGAAAGTGTTTGGTGAATAGATGATATTGGTACCAAGATTAAAGATTTTTTATTGAAGTTTGTTCGGGATCAGATTAGGGATCCCCATTTTCCCGGTTCTCTTACGACGATGATGCGTGGGGAGATGAGATCGGTTCTGAACAGCCCATGCACGAAGCCTCAGGGATGTGGATTCTTGATGTTGACGTGACGGTGGATCTAAGGAGCGAGGGATGATAATTAGGGTGGAGTGTAGTCAAAACTATATCTAAGTGTAATTAATGGAGGTTGAGTTAATTTTATTATTTTTAATAATAATAATGTTGTTTTATTTTTATTATTTATAACATTGATAATGGTGATGTTTTTATTGTTTAAGATAATAATATGAGGAATATAATTTCAACTAATTAGAGTTTGGGGAGGCTCCATCACTGACTTGGGTGTGCGGTTTAGGAGGTCCTAGGATGATTGAGGATAAAACAAGAGTCTAATCAATAAAGAGATACATGGGGATATTTAGAAAAAAAATAGTGGAGGAAGGAAAGGGAAGTAACACGTACAAGAAGTAGGTTCCCCCCTTTTGGGAGTGAATCTCTTAAAATAAATAAAATTGGTTCAAATAATAATAATAATTATTATTATTATATTACTATTATTATTATTGAGAAAACCATAATTAATCTTTAATTGTTTTAATGATGTTGTGTTGATGCACTGTCAGAAGCAACTTGACCCTAAAATTGACACGGTCAGTTTGAGACCGATGTTGGACACCTTTTTTTGGACTTGTCCATTGGGTCAATGGAACACACCATAATAATAAAATTATAATTATTTAGGGATCATATATCTAACATATCTTCCTCATACTATGTCAAAATGGAGAGACGTCGGTGATGTTACGAACCTAAAATTAAGCAGACATTTATAGACCAATTTCAAGTATTTAAATTGGGCTTATGGATTGGCCCCATGAAGCACAATTCATGCCTAATGTACTAAAATGTGACTCTTTCACCGGGTGTGTGATTAATTCATATAAATAGTCTATCTTGAGCATTTTTCCCATGAGGATAATAGTGCTATGATATATATTTCCATCTGGGCCATTTGAAGAGGAAAATTAGTGAAATTATACTTTTACTCTAGACTGGCGATGACCCTTATTTTTTCATCTTTATTGTGGTCAAGACACATTTTTTAGTACCCTTACATGTCTTGTAGTTATACATGTCTAGCAATCCATGTTCTTGAGATGAAACATCTCGACAGTAGAGGGGAACCAAATTCCATGTGGGCTCATGACATGTCACGTACCTCTTTTTAAGGAAACATCAATTTCTACATGTCATTTGTTTGAACATAGATTTTGGACCATGAGTAACCTATACTGAGTGTTTTTCTATGTGGAATGTGATGATTCCCCTGGAAGATACTTTTGAGATATATTTTGAAATGTTCCGGTTTTGGCTCGTGTTGAGGCGACACCTGATGATGGCAGCAGTCATACGAAATCACTAAAGCATACAAGGTAAAATCTCTAAAGGGGATGGGAAAATCCATTTTAAAAGATAGTATAAATCTTACCATCTGGTACAACTAGTTATTGTCCTTGTCTGATGATCCTTCAATGTTACCCTATAGTAGGACTAGGCAGTGGAGTTCCATAGCATTCCGGCATTACCCTCAAGAATGGATAGGTAGTGGCATTCCCTGATGACAGTTTTGGTCTTACTCACCAGCAAGGTTATGCAGTGGCATTCCTCAATGACATCTTCAAGTCATAACTCTCTAGTATGTATTGGTATTGTAGTTCCCCAATGATTCATCGGGCTTACCCTTTGGTAGGACTGGATAATGGTGTTCCCCCAATGACATTCCCAAGCATAATCCTCTAGATGGGTTCAGCAGTAGAGTTCATTAGGGACTATTAGAGTAGGTCCCTCATATCGTACTAGGTCATAGTATCCTTAACAAGAATTTGTGGCACTAATCTAATATTCACAGTAATGAGACATGGTTTGATTTCTCTTTGGACTCAAAATGAATAGGGACATATTACCCTACCGAGATGTGTCCTTGTGATGTGACCTAAATCCATGTGGGTGAGTTAGCACCTCCCAAAGTAGATAGTAACAAGGTTCGGTGATTGAGCCCCTCAAACTTATGTGTTATGGGAAGACCCATGAGATGTTGCACATTATTGATGGACTTTCTTTAGATCTATTCGTTACTCTTCTTTTTGGGCTGATCTGTGAGATGGAGATATCCTTACTCTATTGTTTGGGATAATTTTAATAAGTATATAAATATATCATTCCTCAGTACCCACTCATTTGGTTTTGGTTACTCTCCTTCCAAGAGAGTAAATGACACATAGGGTATCCCACATTCTTTCCATTTCTATATTCTAGTTGTTGGATGAGTCTATTCTTCAGCTATAGGCAGAGATGACTTGATGAGAAGTTCACATTTTCACCATTTTGAGATCCTTCTATTTTGATGAGTTTACTTTCAATCTCCTTTTTGGGTGAGCTATACTATTTTATTGTACCTTTTCTATATACAACCTTCCACTTCAGGTGTATGTATTACTACTCCCCCTTTAACCATTTCAGCGTGTTCTACTTGGTATGTATACACTCACCCAAGCATGGGCTCTGCCCAACATGTGTTGTGTCTTTTGTAGACGGAAGACATGATGATCATGACTTAATAAGAGGTTAAGGATATGGGGTTAGTGGACCATATATTATGGTCATAACATGGGATATAGGAGTTGTTCTCTCTCAAATATTTTACATTCAAGTTTTCTATCAGGTTCGGACACATTTTTCATTAGGCATGTATTTTTCAAATTTATTTTCATTTTTCATTATCGTACTTTGTACTGTTTTGAGGTCCATGCATGTTTGGTTTAGTTATAGAAGTGTTGAAACATTTATTTCATTCAATATTCATTTTTTCCATGAGTTGTTCATGGGAGTGTGTACAGGTGTTTAGGAATTTTTCTCCCTGAGTTTAGTAGTGTGTTCATTGCTTTTTTCCAACACCTGATCTATGGATGCAGGCTTGGGAGAGCTGGGGCTCAAGCTCAAACTTCGGCAGGGTCGTAACAGATTCATAGTAGAGGATTTTTAATCCTTGGTTTGTTGTTCAAACATATCCCTATAAATATTATTTTTGGGTTTAGGGAAATAGTGTCGATGTTTCTCCAGTGCGGCTCTCAGACTAAGGAATCCTATGATTGTGCAGAGGTCGACGTAGCCATTCACCAGGACCTTGAATTCTATTTTTATGACTCATCATTCCAAGACATTAGTTGTCATGATTAATGTTACAATAATTATATAGGATTTAGTCTTTAGATATACTTATTGAGTTACCTCCCCATTTTTTTATACATATATATATACTCATTTAACTATGGTAATCTTTGATAACATTCTAGATTCCTCCACTATAGAAGTCTCCCCAAATACAACCATTGGTTCATGAAGACAATCCTATGAGAGAAAATTCCTAATTTTAGTGTTCATATCATGATCCCCCTCCTCTAAGTGGGTAGGTAGAAGCACCTCCACCTATTGAGATCAAAATAAACCCAACAGAGTAGGTTGAGGATGCACGGAGGCTTAGCCTACTCCATGAGTTTCTGCTGAGTCAATAAGGTTGTCCTTATAAACTATCCATTCCTTCATAATTTGGGGAGATTGTTTATTCAATAAGGTTTCCTTATGAATTCAGAATTCATTCTTAGTTTTAAAATCACAAACAACTTATCTCAAGGAGAATCTCTTTTTACCATGTGTTTTACTTCTATAAGGAAAATTTTCCTTCCCCAAGAAAATTTATCCTTATCAGGTTTTCTTTGCTCATATCATAATTTATCTAAGTGCGATATTCAGTTTGAAACCAAAACCACGGAATTTTGTAAATACCTAGATATAAAGCATTCTGTTTTAGAATCCAAAATCTCATAATTCTAGTTACAAACTCTTCTGAGTTCTGACTCTGAATTTTGATTGCGATTTCTGGTGATGAACTTTTTTGAGTTCTCACTCCAAATTCTGAATCAGAATTCTGGTTACAAACATTATGAGTTCTCAAACCGACATCTGAATACAAATTCTGTTTTAGAACATTCTGAGTTATGTCTCTGAATTCTTAATACAAATTCTGGTTATGAACTTTCTGGGTTCTGTCTCTGAATTTTGAATACAAATTCTTGTTACGAACTTTCTTAGTTTTAAATTGGAATTCTGAATACAAATTCTGGTTATGAACTTTCTGAGTTCTGACTCTGATTTCTCTGAATACAGACACCTAACTTCCATGAGTTTTGTCTCCTAATTCCCATGAACTCTAACTCTGAACATTGTGAGTTCTGGTTTTAAATTCTTATGAATCCAGATTCTGAATTTCCTTGAAATTCAGACTTCTAAATTATATTGAATTCAGGTTCTAAATTCCTAGAAAACTGAATCTGAATACCCTTGTATTATAGACTCCGAATTCAGTTTTAGTTAGACTGCAAACATTCATTTTCTTATATTCATAATATATATTTTTAGTTAAACTTACACATTTTTTGTTATAAAATGATGTCGTTATTTCAGTTATTTACTAACCATTGTTTGAGTGACACATGTACAGGTCCCTCTGGGATTCATGGAAAAATATGACCGTTGGAGGAGGGAGCCGACCGTTGAAGTCGTGCCTATAAATAGGTGATCATTTGAAAGATCTCAGGAATTTTGGAACTTTTGGAATTCTTGAAGCTGAGAACTTTCAAAATTTATTTCTAGAGGGAGGGAGTCTCTTATAAAATCTCAGGCTTCGTGAAGAAAGTTTGAACAGCTTGTTCAAACTTTTCTTCATGCAGATTTGTTTTGTGTGACTCTGATTGTTGTTGTATACAATCAAAGGCTTCAGGGAATATGTAGACAGAGGTACTGACTACCTTTAAGTTGAGGGCCTGTGGGGATAGTAAGACAGACTCCGATCTTCATATAGGGGGCTTACCGTATTGTGGGTAAGACCGAATTTCTTTAAAGTATTAATCCACGGACCTTTATCCAAGGTTGTTGGATACCCTTTTATTTGGGTTAAATGATTTACTACTTTTTACTTGTTTTGTTACATGTTTTCAAATGCATTTTTATATTTGAGGAAAGTAAAACTATCATATACATCTTTATAATTGTACTCTAATTTATTTAGATTCTATATGATTTATGGTAGAATATTAGTTGTTTTAAACCTTTGTTAAGTTTCATTTTTGGAATCACTTTTTCAGAATAAAGCATGTTATTAGAACATAGAGGTGCTGAAAATTTTGGTTATGCAAAATTTCCTTAGTGATTTTTAAAATATACAATTCACCCCCACCCCACTTATATTTGAGCATCTCATATTTATATATTCGGTCCTACAATTGGTATCATAGGATTGGTTCAATATGAATTAATCTCATGATTAGATTCAGAAGATAAATTTTTCTTCTAATTATTTTCATAATTGAATTTCTAGATTCACACTTTTTCAGAATCAGTTTTTCAGACTCATATAGTTCGGATTGTTTTTTTCTTAGATATACTCTTGTTCTATATTTTCTTTTTCTAGGATTATTTTCCTTTCTTATGAACATTTTCTATTAACATGTATTTGTGGAAAGAATCTTCTTTTAAATGGTAGGAATCAATGTTGGTTCCATAGACAATCTCAATCCAACTATACCACCAATCATTGATGGAAATGGTTATGAATATCGGAGATATCGCATGAAGAAATTCATGATCAATAGTGGAGTTTATAATTTTTTATGCTTATTGGAGGATATAAAATCCCATACAAAGAAGTGAGTACCTTTACCAGTCAAGAAAAGCATGAATATCAATTGAATTATAAGGTACACAATACTTTTCTCTGCACCTTGACTAGAAATATATATATCCAAATTTCATCTTGTGAAGCAGAAAATTTTATATGGAAGAAACTTGAAGTTACTCACTTTGGAAATTGCAATGATATTGATACAAGAAGAGCCATGTCTAGAGCTAAATGTCATGTCTTTAAATTTCTTTATGTAGAACTCATATGTAAGGTGCAACAATGATTTATGACTATTGTGAATAGTTCACAATCAATGGGTGAGAAAGGATTAGATGATGAAGCTCTTGTCAATAATATCATAGACATCATGCCCAAGAATGGTAATCCAACAGGGCTACTATTGATGAGAAAAGAAAGGTTACTCAGATTTACTTAGATAAATTATTTGGAATTCTTCTTCAGTATGAGACTAGAATGAAGAGAGATGTTGATAACATAAAGAAGAATAATGGAAATGGAAGTGTTTCTATTACTAATACTTCAAATCATATGGAATCCAATACTCCTAAGAGAGTTTCTAGATCCAAATATAAGATTTTTTTTATCCAATCTGAATCTAGTGGAAGTGAATCCTCGGAGAATTAATTATAAAGTCTTGTTAGAATAATGAAAAAGATAGCTGGGCAGAGAAATGTTCAATCCAGGTACAAAAAGAAAGAAAGTAATGGTAAGAATTATTCAGATGTTACATGTCATGAATGCAAGAGATATAGACACATTAGAAATGATTGTACAATACTCAAGAGAAAAGAAAGAAAGGAAAGGCATTCAAAGAGAAACAGAATGAATTACTACAAGACTAATGCTAAGGATGTCTAGAAAGCTAATGACACCTGGAGTGCCAGTGGTGGTGACTCTTCAAATGAATCTTCATATTATGAATCTTTTGGACAAAAGAATCTTGGTCAAATAGCAAGACTACCTATTGAAAATTTTTGTTTAATGACTAAGGTACAAAATGCTGAATCAATGACTAATGTTTCTTTGAATTCTAATGATAGTAAATACTACAACTCTTTGGATGAGGAATCCTCTTCTGATGAAGATAATACTTTACTTTCCTATGAAGAAGTTTCTAGGTTTGCCAAACATCTTGAGATTGAGAAGGAAAAATCTAGGATTACTATTCTTACTATTGAAATATCAGATATTTCTAAGGATCTTGATAAGAACAATATTGATTTTGTAAGTATTTCAAAAAATATTGAAGATGTAAATTCTGAAAAGAATAAAGTTTCTAAAAATCTAGAAAATGTAATTTCAAAGAAAAATGTTTTCGAGCCTAGATCTAGTTCAAAATCAAATGGTTTAAGACAAGAACTTGGTTATCAATCTCAAATCTGAAATATTTTCCTTGAGGATGTGTTTGTCAAACATTACCTTAGGTAAGGAAAATATTGATAAAATGTAATCCTAAATCCAACCTCTAAGGAATAGTTCTAGTTTTGGTAATAATTATTCTAAACAAAATTCTTTTAACAATTACATTATTTCTCAAAGTTCTCCATTTTGTACAATGTGTTCATGTGGTGGACATTGGGAAATTAATTTCTCTCTAAATAAGACCATGTCTTTATGATTTCATAAAGCCCATTTTTCTAACAAGATGTGGGTGCCTAATATTTTTCTTTCTATGAATTCCAGATACAACCAAGTTTGGATTCTGAAAACCTAAATTTTTATTATTTTTCTGAAAACAAAAAAGGTATGAACAGCAATTCATGGTACACAGATAGTTGATGTTCCAGGCATATGACTGGTTACAAAAACTATTTTGAAAATATTAAAAAGAAGAAAGGAGGAAAAGTAACTTTCAGAGATAATGCTCAAGGAGTAATTATTGGTATAGTTAACATTGTTCTTCTTGAAAAAACTTTTATTTCAAATGTTTTATATATTAAAGGCTTTAATCTAAAACTCATTAGCATAAGCCAATTATGTGATGAAGGCTACCTTGTGAATTTTATGAATGAAAAGTTCTTAGTACACAATTCCAAGGAAGTGTTTATTCATTCTGCCCATATGTAAGAGAATGTTAGCAAAATAAACCTATATGACCTTAGGAGTCAATATCTACCTTTCCATAGTGCAATTGAAAATCATTCTTAGCTGTGGAATAGAAGGTTAGAACACTGTAACCTTAATAACTTCTGGAAAAATTCTACGAAAATATTAGTTAAGGATCTACTAGAGCATAGATTTTGTTCTTCAAAAGTGTGTAACCCTTGTCAATATGGAAGGAAACGTAAATCATGTTTTAAATCAGTTGTTAAAGTCTCAACTTCTGAGGGATTACAGCTAGTGTATATAGATCTTTTCGGTCTTACACAAATTGGAAGCATTGGGGGAAAATATTATTAATTTGTCTTGGTTGATGATTACACTAGATTTATGTAGGTCTATCTTCTAGAAAAGAAGCGTGAATATTTTTCATATTTCAAAATTTTTTGATCCCAAGTTAAAAATGAGAAAAACCTTCCATTGAAAACAATTCATATTGATCATGTTAGAGAATATCAAAATTCTGATTTTGAATGCTTTTGTAGTAGAAAAGGAATTACTCATAACTTCTCACCATCCATAACACCTCAAAAAAATGGTTTTGATGAAAGAGGAAATTAAATTTTTCAATAAATAACTAGAACCATGTTCAGTGAGTATTCTATAGGCAAACATTTCTGGGCTGAAGCTGTAATTACTACTTTCTATACTATAAATCGTGTTTTGATTAGACCTTTTCTTAATAAAACCCCATATGAGTTACATAATGTTAGAAAACCTAGACGGTCCTAATTTGATGTATTAGGTTTCAATGTACTCAATATTAATACTAAAGATAATATTCATAAATTCTCACTAAAATCAGATGAAGTGATTTTCTTATTTTACTCCCGAACTTCTAAGGCCTATAGGGTTTTCAATCAAAATATTTGTATTGTTGAAGAGACAGTACATGTGAAATTTGATAAAATTTATCCTTTTGTTTTTTAACAACCCCAACCTATATCTTTTGTTGTCTTTTCAAAAACTGATTATCATCCTTTGATAGAAGATCTTTTTGATAAGGAAAATATCCAAGAAGAAACTTATGAAGCATTTACCCGATAATATTTCTTACCCTATGTTGATGAACATGTATTAAAAAAACAAAATATGTTGTTTCTAAAGAATCATACTAGTGATAGTATCATTGGTGATGTGAATCAACCTGTAAGGACTAGAAGTTCCTTAAGAAATTATGTACAACATCAAGCATTCTGTTCCCAATTAGAACCAAAAAGCACTGATGAAGCTTTAGGTGATGATTGGATTAATTCCATTCAAGATGAACTAAATGAATTTTAAAGGAGTTATTATTATTCAATTTATCATAACATAGTATAAAATTTCTAATATTTTCACAAAATCATTACCCTCTAATAGATTTGAATACATTAAATAGAAGTTAGGAATGATAAACTTTAGGTAATCCTCCTCATTAACTTCCAGTTGAACAAATATCCTTACAGTAATAAACTCCTTTTCATAGGGTGATTACATTTGTAATGAAGTTTTTCATATTTTTCATAATGAACTTTTTCATATTTTTCCTAATGAAGTTTTTTTACTATATTTTTTTTAATGAAGTTTTCAAAAAATATCATAATATTTTTTTCAAAATTATTCTTAATGAAGTTTTAGAAATTATTCCTAATAAAGATTTTCATACTCACAGTTTTTGTAATGGAGATTTCGACTCAAAATTTCTATAAAGAAAACTTCTATACCCAAAATCGTTCGTAGTGAAGTTTTTTTGTTTTCAAGTTTTTTTTGTACTCAAGTTTTTTTTTCAGAATCTTGAGTCCCTCAACATTAATTTTCCTCAATATGAATAATTCTCCTGACAATCCAAAAGGTATGATTCTTTCTTGAGTTCTTATAATAACCTTTTACTTACTGATAGTTTCTTTTGTTTTTAAAATTTCTCTGATTCTAGTTGCATTATATGCAATAGTTTTCCTTTATAAACCTCAAAAGATATGATCCTACCAAATTTTCCTTGAGGCTATCATTTCAACCGTCTGATCAGATCATAACATTTCTCAGCCATTGGATTAAAATTGGATGATGAACCATCACTCCAACTTCTATAAAAGGGGACCCCTGATGGTTGTCCCACATCTGTTATCAAGCCTTTGCATGTCGATGCTCTGCCCAACATCAAACACCCGTTTCCGATTTTTAGAGTTTTCATATGTCCAAATGTCTACGGAAATTCCTTCTCAAGATATGTCTTCTGTCTAGATGATTTCGGAGTGGAAAATATACGGGGGGGGGGGGGGTTGGTGCATCCAAACTTCTTCAATAAGTATGACTCCATTATCTCAAAGAATATCAGTCTTAATGGTTGGGATAGAATAGCTATTTCAAAGGCGGGATCTTAGGATGTTGTATATCCGGATCTCCTCATTATGTTTTATGAATCATCATGTTTTTTCAAGGAAGATGGTAAATAAAAATTCTCTTTCAACAGTAATGGTAAAACTTATGCCCTCTCTTACACCATGGCTACTAGTTTGGAGGGGTTTTCATATAAAGAGGAAGCCAAATTTTGTTCCCACAAGCTGCCAGATGTTCAAGGATGTTTCATAAAGGTGGATTCTATAGAATCCCTTAGACATACTAATGTCAAGACCACAAAGATTGCTCACTTGACTACCAACAATCAGATCCTACAGTTATGGGTTCAGGGTCTTATTGTACCAATAATTCGTGACAAGGACACTCTTAAGAAAATTGATATGTATATATTATATTTTTTTGGTAAATCAATGGAAAATGAATCTGATGAAGCATATTCTCATTACGATAGAGAATATCAAGAATGGGAATATATGAGCTCAGATAATCATGTATCCTTCCCTACATTCCAAGTTGATAGTTTGGTGTCTTGAATCATTCAACGTCCCTTGCAGTTCCAAGCCGAGGAAATTCTAGGTGATTCTTATCAGTGATGATACACTCAAGAGAATGAAAGTTTATTTTTTTAAGGAGTCAGGTGAGTTTTATGATCTACCAGAGGATGAAGCAGAAGCCATTCTAAAAAATATAGAAGAGGATGAACCATAAAATAAGAATGGAAAGAAAATGAAATTGAAGGAAGTAGAAGCTTAAGTTGAAACCCCTAAATCTAACGAAGCTCAATACGCACCTCCAAAACCCATAAAGAAGAAATCATATCCAGAGGACGTGGTTTCCAAATGGAGGGAGGATAAGAAGAACATGAAGAAAGGGGAACCAAAGTATGTCCTAGACCCTACAGAGGCCATTGCATTGAAAGAGAAAGCTGTTGAGGAGATTGATAAGAAAACCTAAGAGAAAATTCTCAAGAAGAAGATTGAAGAGGCAGAGATTCTGCAATCTCTTTTGAAGGCTACTGAAGTTGCATCCGAGAACATTCCCGTACCGAATTCGTTTTTAGTCGAACCATTACCTGAGACACTGGGGAAGAAGTACAAGTCTCTAGAAAACCCCAAGAGAAGAATTTTGAAATGGGAGATGTAGAAGAAGTTCAGGAAGCTCAATGCACTGAATATATAGTTGATCTGATAAAGCAAGTAGAAGACTTTCATGAAAAGGAAAGTGCTTCTGAAAACTTGTAAATCTGGATTTCTCAAGACAGATCTTCGAAAAATGTTACCCCTGGGGTTTATGAGAAGGCTGAAGAAGAAGTGAACAAGTTATCTGAAGAAGAGAGTCATAATCATGACTTCATTATTTCTGAAGACATTGAGGTAGGATCTGAAAAAGAAAAATTTGATGAAGATAAGATTATACAGTTGTATGGAAGTGAGCATGAGTCACCAGAGGAAGAAGATGTTCTGATAATTAGTAAGGGGAAACAAGTGGTTGTTGATACCACAACGAAAGAAATTTTGAAGAAGAATGAAGCTGGTGGAACTTATAAGAGGAAGCTGGTTGAGCTACAAGAAAAACCATCACCATGAAAAATGTCAGATTCAGAATCATCAGCTTTGGGACAAGATTTTGTTGTTATGTCCCAAAAGAATCTAGTAGACACCATTCCGATCATTTCGACAATTGACTATAGATTCCAGATGCTCCAACATAGCATTAATTAGAAATTAGACTCTATATCCATGGTGATGGATATATGTGTAAAGGTTGATGCCAAACACAATAACATCCTTTTCAACTATGAAGCCCGTAGAAAATCTTGTAAGAAAATGACCACCTGGTCGAAGAAGATTGTTGAAGATTTGAGAGAGCTTGAGGAATTTCAAGAAGATGTTAAGGAATATTTTGATACCAAAGACACCAAAATCCAAGAACATACAAATAGATTTGAGAAAAAGCTCACTCCTGAAAAAAATACTTGGATTCAGGATGTCAAAGATCTAAATGGGAAGTTGAATTATATTGTCCAAAGTTGGAAAACAGATAGGGATCTCCGGATCGAGATAGAAGAAAAGCTAGTGATGAAAGATGACTTGCTGAAGGCACAGGCAGAGGCCCTGAAGGCTCAATATTATTGAATTACAGCCTTAGAAAATCACGCAGAGGAGGATCACAAAAAACTAAAGAAGCTGAAAACCATTGTGAAGAAGCTGATACCCAAGGAAAAAAGAACCAAAATAGATCCAAATCTGATCTTTTGTTGTATCTGTATTTCCTTGTACAAATTTTTCCAATCCTAATGAAATATTGGTTGCCTGTTTTTGATTTAATGTTTGTACTAATATTTAAGGTACCATATTTTTTTCCCATTCTCTCAAACTCTTCTTGAAAACCACAAAGGGGGATAAAGAAAAATAATTCTACGTAAAAGAAGAAATATCCCTAAGTAGGGTGGGAGATTATCAAAGGGGGAGTTCTCATTACGAAGATTACCATATTCAAATGAAAATTATCATTCTAGAAATCTCGAATACGATCTTTAGTGTTCCATAGCCTAAGGGGGAGTTAGTCGTATGCACCATTGTTTATATATAAATGGAGATAACTTTTATTTTCAATGTCTGGAAAATTTTTGCTAAGTCCTTGTATATTTTTTCGTAAGGATGTTTGTGCATTCCAAATAGGCGGATATTGTTGAGCTAATATGGTTTTCCTTATGAATTTTCTATTACTTCATACATGGGGGAGATTGATTAGTCAAAATGGTTTCCTTATGACATTCAAATTCCTTCTTGTTTTGAAAATCACAAACACCTTATCTCAAGGAAAATATCTTTTTACACTGTGTTTTACTTCTATATGGAAAAATTTACTTCCCCAAGAAAATTTATCATTATCATGTTTTCATTGCTCATATCATAATTTTTTTAAGTGTAAAATTCAGTTTGAAACCAAAACCTTGGAATCATATAAATAACTAGATATAAAGCATTCTATTTTAGAATCTGAATTCTCAGAATTCTAGTTACGGACTATTTTCAGTTCTTACACTGAATTCTGATTATGAAATCTGGTTATGAAATCTTCAGAGTTCTGACTTCAAATTTTGAATCAGAATTTTGATTATGAACTTTCTGATTTCTCACTCTGAATTCTGAATACGAATTCTGGATACGATCCTTCAGAGTTCTGACTCCAAATTCTGAATATGAATTCTGGTTATGAATTTTCTGAGTTCGGACATTGAATTATGAATATGAATTCTAGATACGAACTTCTTAAGTTCTGACTCCGAGTTCTGACTAAGAATTCTGGTTACAAACTTCTTGATTTCTGGCTCTGAGTTCTATGAATACAAACTCCAATCATTCATGAGTTCTGACTCCGAATTCCCATGAACTCTGACTCTGAACATTGTCAGTTCTGGTTCAGAATTCTAATGAATCCAGATTCTTAATTTCATTGATATTCAGTCTCCATAATTTTATAGAATTCAGTTTCCGAATTCCAAGATAACAGAATCCGAATATCCTTGTATTATTGACTCTTAATTCAATTTTGGTTAGACTCCAAACATTCATTTCCTTACATTCCGAATATCAGTTTTTAGTTAAGCTTACTCTTTCTTTGTTTTAAACTGATTTCGTGCTTTCAGTTACTCACTAACTGTTATTTGTTTGACACATGTACATGTCCCTCTGAAATTCAAGAAATAATATGATCGTTGGAGGAGGGAGCCGACCGTTGAAGCCGTGCCTATAAATAGGAGCTCATTTGAAAGAGCTCAGGACTTTTAGAACATTTGTAATTATTGAAACTCAAAACATTCAGAAGTGATTTCTAGAGATAGGGTCTTATAAACTCTCTGGATTCGTGCATAAGGTATGAAATTCTTGTTCAACCTTTGCTTCGGGAAGATTTTATTTGTGAAACTCTGATTGTTGCTACGTACAATCGAGGGCTTCCGGGAATAGGATGATAGAGGTGCCGACTAATTGATGTTGAGGGCTTGCAGGGATAGAAAGATAGACTTTGATCTTAATATCGTGGCCTTACCCTAGTGTGGGTAGGACAAAATTTCTTTAAAGAATAAATAAATAGACCTTTATCCAAGGTTGTTGGATACCCTTATATTTGGGTTAAAAGATTTACTACTTGTTAATTGTTTTGTTACAAGTTTTCCACTTCATTTGTATTGTTGAGGAAAGTATAAATATCTTATACATCCTTATACTTCTACTCTGATTTAGTTAGATTCTATATGCTTCAAGGTGGAATCATAGATGTTGTAAACTTTTGTTATTTTTCATTTCCGGAATCAATTTTCTGGAATCAAGCATGTTATTAGAACTTAGAGGTGTTGTGAATTTTGGTTATGAAAAATTTCCATAGGGATATTTAAAGTATAAAATTCACCCCCACCTCTTGTATTTGAGCATCTCATCTTTACATATTTGATCCTATAGTTTCAATAGTAGTGGCTGATGATGTTCGCCTACAAACCATATCCTCAAGTAGTAGAGGATTGTCTAGATTCAATAATCCCTATCTTCAAACTAATCCAGATAATGATGGAACATATGGTTGTGTTGTCAGCCAACCTTTTCCATGGAGCGGTTGGGGGTTGGTGGAGCCTAGTCACACAGATGGATGATGAGTCGACACTCTCAGGGGATCACTTTCAGTGTAACACCCCAATCTTCTACAGTAAGCTTCTCTTTGAATAATGTGATAGTGTGTGTTGTACGCAACACCATGTTCTAACACACCATAACCAATCAAACTAGCCGTTATGAATAGTAATACCTAATTTTTGAAATTATATATATATTTTATATTTCAAAATAGGCTTCATTTTTGGATTCAGAATATCTAATTTAGCATAAGGTGAAATTTTGGTACTTTTCGGATAACTTTAATATTTTGATGAATAGTGCAAATTACTAAATTTTAATTAATAACAACTTTTTTAATCAAAATAATTAATAGTGATAAATTATGAATTTGAGTGGTTTTAAAGTATATTTATAATATTTTTTTACCATTTAATACAATGTTGGTCATTGGACATAATTTCACAATTAAACCGAACATAAACAAGTATCAATCTTTTGATAGGTATTATATCTTAAAAACATGCTTTTTGTTTTGACAGCAGGAATTAATTTTAAATTAATTTCTTCCACTTATGTGTTTTGAATTTGTAAAAATGGATTCTATATTTGGAATCCGGATGTTCAAATTGTGTAAATTGGTATCTTTTATTTTTAGACATTTTGAATAATTACTTCGGTAAATATTTTATTTACCATGGTTAAGGGTAAATCCGGTAAATAAGGGTTAAACAAATAATATTATAATATTACTAAATTACCCTAAAACGTGTCCTAGCCTTATTGGCTGATACATGTTCGACCATAGGCATCTTTGGGTCGATTTTGGGACCCCATGGAGCCACTTGTAGGTGATAGGGACACTTTATTTTAATTAAGTTAAAATGAATACAAAAATGACACTAGCATATATCTTTTAGAAAAACAATTCTTACATAGGATTATATATGTTGTATTTTTGACTATAAATATTAATTAGAAATCTAAACAGATTTCCTACATAATGATAGTTTATTTATAATTTTTTGAGGTTACATATGTTAATTTATTTATGACACAATGATGACGAAGTAATTAACATAATAGTGAAAATGTAAAATAATTGATATTATAAATACCCAAATAAATATAATTTTAGACATTTAATGAATTAAACTAATTTTCTAGGATAATATTACATATTAGGATTGGTTTAATTAACTTTTTTTGAAGTAATAATTCTTTTATAAGTTTCACAAAAATAAACTATTGAATAGTGTCACAATTGACATAAAAGAGTTTTTAAAACAAATATTATATTATTAATTGATATTGAATTCCTAAAAAACTAAGGATCGGAAAAGAGACTTATATAATGATAGTTATGTCATTAATGGACCACGTGGGGGTCTCTTGGATGTATATAGTAAGTTTATTAACCATATAATATAAAATTACAAAGAGACATTGTAAAAGTGAAACTAATTAACTTAGAGTAAATACTTAAAGATAAGGTTAATATATGTACCCAAACCTGTCTAAATTATATTTGTTGAGTGTTTTTCGACCTATACCCACCTTAAAATTTAAATAATAAACTTATGAGCCATTAGAAACCGAATATGTATTTATTATAAATTAATATTTCTAGCTTTTCCAAAGGTGCCCCTCACCGCTCTAATAAAAAGGCATTCCTCTTTCTCATTTCTTCACACCTTCAAAGCCTTTTGGTTCGGAAAAACTCTACCCAAATACTCTCCCAAATTCCCTCACTATAACCTAGAGGCCTTATTTTGATCAGAAAGCCATCCTAAGGAGCCCTTTTGATCAAATCAAAAGGAAGAACCCGAAGAAGAGGTAATGATTTCACCACCCTTTTCCAAGTTCCTTTCTTCTTCGACATCTTATTCCTTTGTTATTACCATTATAAAATAATAACTCCAATTTCGTATATATACTATGATGTTATTATAAATATGGTACAACCATATTCAGTATTATATCCATCATTTTAATAACATGACACCATACGTGCGTACGTACGGCTTACCGTCTCCACGTCGTGGTGTAATTGTTATTCAATATATTATTATTTGGATGGGTATAATAATGATGTGTAACTCATGTAAATAATAAATATAACATGTTAATGATTCTGTATATATGATATACCATCCATTTATATATTATTTTAATATCAAAAGAATGATATTGTCGCTCGTGCGTACGTACGGACTACCGTCTCCACGAACGTGATGAGATTCATTCTCCGTCTTATCCATTGAAGTATAATTATCATTTGATGATTTAAAAATAATGTCTAAGGACTTGATATCAATCTGTATATGAATAATATACAACCTATCTATGAAAAACATGGCTTATGTAAAAAAACATATAAAAGAAAATGAGTATGTTAACACCCGAAAAGACGATAATACTAAGATATTATTAACAAAGCAATGTTAAAAGATCATATATGATATCATATGAATGTATATGATTCTTGTATAATTTAATAAAAATTATTTCACAATTATAAAGGAGGTTAACCTACCCCAATCAAGGAAAAGTACAAGGTAAGGGTTTATTTCACAATCCCTTCATTATCCGAGGTTGTTTATACGTAATAATCTACTGAGATCTCTTTATCATCCACATCCATGTTTCTTAAAAATGAATTTCAAACCATTTTTAATATTTACTAGAATATGTGTTAATGTAATTTATACCCTTGTTTTAATTTTTATAAGAGGTTTATAAAGGAATCTTTCCGTCTTTTTCCAAACAAGGTGCTTTTTAACCTTTTCGACAGAATTAAGGTAAGAATGTTTTTTTAACTTATACGGCGGGTGCGACTATTTTTCACCGTTATAAAATCTTCGAAGATTCCCTTAACAGCTTATAATATTATTTTCAAAGAAAATGTTTTATTTTAAAAATATATGACTCTTAAATGATTTCAAAATAGAAAGAGATATTTCTTTAAAAAGAATTTTGATTTCATCTATGTCAACATCCTTTGATGGATTTTTCGCTTATTTAAAGTTTCTTTATTATGACACAAAACTTGTATATTGTATTGAAGGTTTTGTGATATGTTTGACTATGGATGTGATGTTTTTATACCGTTCATGGTTTATGGTGAAAGTATCGACATTTCGTATGCTAGTTTTAATACGAATGTTTATGTTATGTTTAAACCTTTTCATATGGGAATGCATTGGACTTAATATGTGACGAGTGGAGCCCACTATAGCAACTCGATGCATCGGTAGGTCTCATGAGACAAACTAGTGTCTTGGCACAAGGCCTTCGCAAAATCTTATTTTTAGTCTTGGCACGAGGCCTTGGCTATGTGGTTATGATAGTCTGTCATTATGCATTCCATCATTATGAAAGGGGTTATTGATATTACATGTGATTATTCGATTAGTAGAATATCCATGTGAATAAGTAAATGACATTATTTCATTTTACTTTTTCTATAGTATGTTGATGTTCAAGATTAAAATGCTTTTGTCTTAGTTATACATTGCCTTAAATTTTTATGCTTATTTTTGAAAGTTTCCGCTATATTGTTATCCTTACTGGGCATTTGAGCTCACCCCTTTTCTATGTCTTATTTTTCCCAGGAAGTGAAGAAGTAAATTATGAATGACCTGCAGGGATATTATGTGGGGATATGAGTGTGGAATCTGGAGACAATATGTTGTTGTATTATTTTTTCACTTTGTGATGTAATGTAAGACTTATGAATATATCTAGTGTTTCCAAGGCTACTAAACCAATCGGTCTTTCGAGATTTGATCTTTCTTGTGATCATCGCAATGTTATGTATTAATGTACGAACTCTGGGTAACTGGGGACGGGGCGTTACAGTTGGTATCAGAGGAAGTTTAGTACAAACCTTGGAAGCTAGATTTAGATAAACTCTGATTTGAGCACGTAGAACTAAGATGAACTTTGAGGATTAGTATAGAAGAACTTCCTATAATTTTGGTACTGTATAGATTTTTTGAGTTTTCTGAGCAATACATCCCTGTCTAGATACGACCAGGTAGAGGCGGCTCTGGCATAGATGTACCTAGGGGTAAAACCTGAAAACACCGCTTTGAGCTAGACTTGAACGGGAACTGGTGCACGACAACGAGCCTTGCTGCACTCTGGGTTACGACACTCCCGGGGGATATGCTTAGGATAACTCTCATTTTCTTTACAAATCATTATGAAGGGTTTATGAGTATATAAATCCTCAACGAAAACATTTTTATGATTATGGATTATATCCATAAATAGTTTAATTTATGTTAAGTGTTTTATAATTATGGGATTATGTATTTTGATTCATAAACTGATCTAGTTTATGCCATTGTTTAGAAATGGTGCCTAGTGGAAGAAATGGAAACTGTATCAATGTACGCACTCTATGTAGGGATTTCCATCATGCTCAAGATATTTATAGTGGAGCTGGTGATGCAACTGGTGCCGATCAGCTAATCACCATACTAGGACAATTCACTCAGGTTATGAATAATAACCTTACCCGTATGGAGCACCCTGATCCGTAGAGTGGAGGATCAATGTTAGATCGATTCATGAGGAAAAAACCACCAACATTCAATGGGAGTACAAATCCCTTAGTAGCTGAGTAATGTATAAATTCCCTAGAGAAAATATTTTAGGCTTTCGGGAGTAGTGAAAGGGAAAAAGTTATCATGGAAGTTTACCAACTCACTGGATATGCTGATCAATGGTGGTCATTGATTAAAAACATGAAGGAAGATGATGAAGTATCAAATATGGAATGGAGGGAGTTCAAAGATCTGTTTTTAGAAAAATACTTTCCTTGTGACCATCGAGCAGATATGGAAAGTCAATTTCTGAGTCTGAAACAGAAGGAGGATGAGAATATCGCAACATATGAGGCTAACTTTACAAGGATAGCAAGCTATGCTGGATATTATATACATAAACCAAGACGTAAGATTGATCGTTTCATTGATGGGTTAAAACCATTTCTTCGTCGAGCATTAGTCTCACAATCCTTTTCACCGTACGAAGACATTGCCTCATGTGCTATCAAGACCGAAAAGTAATTCTCTAAGTCTTATGACTTTAATGCAAAGAAAGATAAGAAGAGACCTATTGATCAATCTGGGAATGGATATAAGGGGATGAATGGAAAGGTTGAATATCCATCCTATGGTAAATGAGGGAAGAAACACCCCGGTACTTGCTTGAAGGGAATGGGAGTCTGTTACAAGTGTGGTGAAAAAGGCCACCAAGCTCGTGATTGCAAGGGGAAGAAGGAAGATACCAATGTTCAGTGCTACAATTGCAGGGAGATGGGACATTATGAAAATGAATGTCCTAAGCATCAAGAGAACTTACCTCATAAAAGGCCAAGGGATCAAGGACAAGCTTTTTCTATCACTACTGCTGAGGTAGAAGCTCTGAAAGATGTGGTGGCAGGTAATTAATGGTTTCCTCATGTTTAGAAAATGCATTATTTGATTCTGGATCATCGCATTGTTTCATATCTTCCCAGTTTTCTAAGAAAATTAGATATTTACAATTTGATTTAACAAGGGAGTTGTCATTTAATACTCCTAAGGGAAGTATCATTGAAACAAAGTTTTGTGAATCCGTCCCCATTAGAGCACATAAATGTTCTTTATCTGCTGATCTCATCGTCATACCTATGATTGAGTTCGATATAATCCTCAGTATGAACTGGCATTCGCACTATGATGCAATGATTTATTGTAAGAAGAAAGATGTTACGATTCTTGATGATGATGATGAGGAACACCTTATCTTTAGAGCAGAATCGTCACCACCTAATTCTTATCTAGATCCACCCCCAGTAGCTCAACTAAATTCAATTATTGTGGTGGAAGATAATAAAATAACTGTGGGTGAGGAAAGTAATAATCAAATAGAGGATGTACCTATTGTGAAAGAATATATAGATGAATTTCCGGAAGATTTACCTGGACATCCTCCAGAACGAGAAGTTGAGTTTTCCATTGATTTAATACCTGGATCAAGGCCTATATCGAAGACCCCTTATAGAATGGCCACTGTAGAATTAGTTGAACTAAAGAAACAGCTAGAGGAATTGAGTAATGAAGGATTTATTCTCCCTACTGTTTCTCCATGGGGAGCCCCTGTTCTTTTTGTTAAAAAGAAAGATGGATCTATGAGGTTATGTATTGACTATAGGGAGATAAATGCTATAACGATAAAGAACAAGTATCCCCTACCTCGCATTGATGATTTATGTGACCAACTGCATGGAGATCAATATTTTTCAAAGATTGACCTTCGATCTGGATACCATCAGTTGTGTGTGAAGAAGGAAGACATTCCGAAGACAAAATTTTGAACCAGGTACGGGCATTATGAGTTTACTGTAATGCCTTTTGGATTGACTAATGCACCTTCTGTATTCATGGATCTTATGAAAAGAGTTTTCAAGGATTATCTTGATGAATTTGTGGTGGTATTTATTAATGATATCTTGGTATACTCAAAAAGCTATGAAGATCATGAAAATCACTTGCGCATTATCTTGAAGACTCTGAGAAGACATGAATTATATGGGAAGTTTAGCATGTGTGAATTCTGGCTTCAAGAGATTTCTTTTCTTGGCTATGTTGTCTCTAAAGATGGAATCTCTATTGATCCTTCTAAGATAAGGCATTCCAAGAATGGCCAGCACCGACGAGTATAACTGAGGTACGTAGTTTTATTGGTTTAGCAAGTTATTATCGACGTTTCGTCCAAAATTTTGCCCGATTGGCTAACCCATTAACGAAGCTCACACGTAAAGGGGTTAAATTTGTTTGTAAAAAAGATTGTGAAGAATGTTTCGAAGAACTGAAGAGAAGATTAGTCAATGCTCTTATATTGACTCTACCATCGAGGAATGATGGGTTCGTTATTTATATTGATGCATCGAAGAAAGGACTTGGTTGTGTCCTTATGCAGAATGATAGGGTTATTGCCTATGCATCACGACAGTTGAAAATTCATGAAAAAAACTATCCTACTCATGATCTCGAGTTAGCAGTTGTGATCGTTCCTTTGAAGATATGGAGGCACTTCCTCTATGGTGAAAAATGTGAGATTTATACTGATCACAAGAGTTTGAAGTATATTTTCTCAAGAAAGAACTCAACATGAGGCAAAGGAGATGGATTGAATTACTCAAGGATTATGATTGCACGATACACTAACACCCAGGGAAGGCAAACAAGGTGGCAGATGCCTTGAGTAGAAAAAATCATGGAGTTTTGAACAATATGAGAATTGAAAGGGATCCAATTTTCATGGATCTAGTGAAGATGGACATGGGAATAACCAGGGAAGGTGAAACATCAGTGCTTTTTCAAATGGTTGCCAAACCATCTTTACTAGAAAGGATTTAAGAGTTCTCAGACCGATGATGAAAATTTTCAAAAGAAGATTAAAGCTGTGAATGATGGGAGATTGAGAGACTTTGTGTGTGAAGATGGAATTTTGAAATTTGGGAAGAGGCTTTGTGTTCCTGATATACCTGATCTAAAAAGGGAATTGTTGGATGATGCTCATAGTTCCAATTTCTCTATAAATCCTGGGGGCACCAAAATGTATAGGGATCTGGAGGAACATTTTTTATGGGACAACATGAAGAGGGATATTGCAGATTTTGTGTCAAGATGTATGGTTTGTCAACAAGTGAAAGCAGGAAGGCAACAACCTGGAGGAGTCATGCAACCTCTTCCCATAGCGGAGTGGAAATGGGACAATATTACGATGGACTTTTTCATGGGACTACCAAAGACTCCTAGAAGGAACGATGCAATATTGGTTATTGTTGATCGTCTTACCATGTCAGCACATTTTCTTGATATAAAAGAAGATCTACCCCTGGAATGTCTAGCAAGACTATATATTATTGAAGTTGTGAGACTTCATGGAGTACCCCTATCGATTGTTTCTGATCGTAATCCCCGTTTTACTTCAAGATTCTAGAAAAGGCTTCAGAAATCCTTAGATAATGAACATCATTTGAGCACTGCTTACCACCCTCAGACAGACGGACAATCAGAATGGACTATTCAAACCATAGAATACATGTTGAGATCCTGCGCACTTGACTTTCAGGGTATGTGGGATCAGTATTTATCTCTGGTAGATTTTTCCTATAACAATAGCTTCCATTTGAGTATTCAGATGGAACCATATGAAGCGTTATACATAAAGATATGTCGCACACCAACCTGTTGGTATGAAATTGGTGAAAGAAAACTTGTAGGTCTAGAACTAGTGGAGAAAACTATGGAAAAGGTGAAGGTAATCCAAAATCACATCAAAGCAGCTCAATGTAGGCAAAAGAGCTTTGTTGATAATCGAAGGAAGGAATTGGAATTTCAAGTCAGTGATCATGTTTTCCTGAAGGTATTTCCATTGAAGGGAGTCATACATTTTGGTAAGAAATGTAAATTGAGTCCCAGGTACATCGGAACTTTCGAAATTCTAGAACAAATTGGGGTTGTAGCTTACCGATTGGCAATGCCGCCAAGTCTCTCCAAAGTTCACGATGTGTTCCACATATCTTTGTTGAGGAAATACATGCCTGACCAAACGCATGTACTCACCTATGAAGAATTAGAACTAGAACCTGATCTGTCTTATTGTGAAGAGCCCGTCAGGATTCTTGATACGAGAGAACAAGTACTGAGAAACCGGACGACGTGTCTGGTAAAAGTTTTGTGGAGAAACCATAAGATGGAAGAGGCAACGTGGGAACCTGAGGAAGTTATGATGAAGAACCACCCGAGTATTTTCATGTGATAAGTATTCTAGAAATTTCGAAGATGAAATTATTTGAATGAGGGGAGAATGTAACACCCCAAGCATCTACGGTACGCTTCTCTTTGAATAATGTGATAGCGTGTGTTGTACGCAACACCCAGTTCTAACACACCATAACCAATCAAACTAGCCGTTATGAATAGTAATACCGAATTTTTAAAATTATATATATATTTTATATTTTAAAATGGACTTCATTTTTGGATTTGGAATATCGAATTTAGCCTAATGTGAAATTTTGGTACTTTTCAGATAACATTAATATTTTTATGAATAGTGAAAATTACTAAATTTTAAATAAAAAAAACATTAATCAAAATAATTAATAGTGATCAATTATGAATTTGAGTGGTTTTAAATTATATTAAAATATATTTTTACCATTTAATCCAATGTTTGTCATTGGACATAATTTCACAATTAAACCGAACATAAACAAGTATCAATCTTTTGATAGTTATTATGTCTTAAAAACACGCTTTTTGTTTTGACAGCGGGAATTAATTTTAAATTAATTTCTGCCACTTCTGTGTTTTGAATTTGGAAAAATGGATTCTATATTTGGAATCAGGATGTTCAAGTTGTGTAAATAGATAACTTTTATTTTAAGACTTTTTGAATAATTACTTCGGTAAATATTTTATTTACCATGGTTAAGGGTAAATCCGGTAAATAAGGGTTAAAACAATAATATTATAATAATACTAAATTACCCTAAAATGTGTCCTAGCCTTATTGGTTGATAAATGTTCGACCATAGGCATATTGGGGTCTATTTGGGGACCCCATTGAGCCACTTGTAGGTGATAGGGGCACTTTATTTTAATTAAGTTAAAATGAATACAAAAATGACACAAGCATATATTTTTTAGAAACTTTTTTTTTACATAGGGTTATATATGTTATATTTTCGACTATAAATATTCATTAGAAAGATAAAAAGATTTAATACATAATGATATTTTATTTATAATTTTTAGATATTACACAGTTTAATTTTTTTATGACACAATGATGATGATGTAATTAACATAATAGTGAAAATTTAAAATAATTGATATTATAAATACCCAAATTAATATAATTTTAGACTTTTAATGAATTAAAATAATTTTATAGGATAATATTACATATTAGGATTCATTTAATTATCTTTCTTAGAAGTAATAATTCTTTTATAAGTTTCAAAAAAATCAACTATTGAATAGTGTCAAAATTGACATAAAAGAGTTTTTAAAACAAATATTATATTATTAATAGATATTAAAATCCTAAAAATCTATGGTTCGTCCAAGAAACTTATATCATGATATTTATATCATTAATGGACCACTTGGGGGTCTCTTGGATGTATATAGTAATTTTATTTACCATATAATATAAAAATACAAAAAGACATTGTAAAAGTGAAACTAATTAACTTAGAGTTAATACTTAAAGATAAGGTTAATATAAGTTCCCAAACCTATCTAAATTCTATTGGTTGAGTGGTTTTAGAACTATAACCACCTTAAAATTTAAATAATCATCTTTTGAGCCATTATAAATCGAATATGAATTTATTATAAATTAATATTTCTTGCTTTTCCAAAGGTGCCCCTCACCCCTCTTCTAAAAAGGCACTCCTCCTTCTCATTTTTTCACACCTTCGAAGCCTTTTGGTTCAGCAGACCTCTACCCAAATACTATCCCAAAATCCCTCACTACAACCTAGGGGCCTTATTTTGATCAGAAAGCCAACCGAAAGAGCCCTTTTGATCAAATCAAAAGGAAGAACCCGAACAAGAGGTAATGATTTCACCACCCTTTTCCAAGTTCATTTCTTCTTCCACATCATATTCCTTTGTTATTACCATTATAAAATAATAACTCCAGTATCATATATATACTGTAATGTTATTATAAATATGGTACAACCATATTCAGTATTCTATCCACCCTTTGAATAACATGTCACCATACGTGCGTACGTACGGCTTACCGTCTCCACATCGTGGTGTAATTGTTATTCAATATATTATTATTTGGATGGGTATAATAATGCTGTGTAACTCATGTAAATAATAAATATAACATGTTAATGATTTGGTATATATGATATACCATCCATTTATATATTATTCTTATATCAAAATAATGATATTGTCGCTCGTGCGTACGTACGGACTACTGTCTCCACGAACGCGATGAGATTCATTCTCCATCGTATCCATTCATGTATAATTATCATTTTATGATTTAAAAATAATGTTTAAGGACTTGATATCATTCTGTATATGAATAATATACAACCTATCCATGACAAACAAGGCTTATTTAACAAAACATATAAAAGAAAACGAGTAAGTTAACACCTGAAATGACAATAATACTAAGATATTATTAACAAAGCAATGTTAAAAGATCATATATGATATCATGTGAATGTATATGATTCTTGTATAATTTAATAAAAATTATTTCACTATTATACAGGAGGTAACCTAACCCAATCAAGGAAATGTTCAAGGTAAGGGTTTATTTCACAATATCTTCATTATCCGAGGTTGTTTATACGTAATAATCTACTGGGATCTCTTTATCATCCACATCAATGTTTCTTAAAAATGAATTTCAAACCATTTTTAATATTTACTAGAATATGGGTTAATGTCATTTATACCCTTGTTTGACTTTTTATAATAGGTTTATAATGGAATATTTCCGTCATTTTCCAAACAAGGTGCTTTTTAACCTTTTCGACAGAATTAAGGTAAGAATGTTTTTTTAACTTATACGGCGGGTGTGGCTATTTTTCACCGTTATAAAATATTTGAAGCTTCCCTTACAAGATTTTAAGAATATTTTCAAAGAAATTGTTTTATTTTATAAATATATGACTCTTAAATGATTTCAAAATAGAAAGAGATTCTTCTTTAAAAAGAATTTTGATTTCATCTATGTCAACATCCTTTGATGGATTTTACGCTTATTTAAAGTTGATTTATTATGATACAAAACATCTATATTGTATTGAAGGTTTTGTGATATTTTTGACTGTGGATGTGGTATTTTTATACCATTCATGGTTTATGGTGAAAGTATTGACATTTCGTATGCTAGTTTTAATACGAATGTTTATGTTATGTTTAAACCTTTTCATATGGGAATGCATAGTACTTAATATGTTACGGGTGGATCCCGCTATAGCTCCTAGATGCATCGGTAGGTCTTATGAGACAAACTAGTGTCTTGGCATAAGGCCTTGGCAAAATCTTATTTGTAGTCTTGGCATGAGGCCTTGGCTATGTGGTTATGATAGTCTGGCATTATGCATTACATCATTATGAAAGTGGTTATTGATATTGCATGTGATTATTCGATTAGTAGAATGTCAATGTTAATAAGTAAATGGCATTATTTCATTTTACTTTTTCCATACTATGTTGAAGTTCAAGATTAAAAGGCTTTTGTCTTAGTTATACATTGCCTTAAATTTTTATGCTTATTTTTGAAAGTTTCTGCTATATTGTTATCCTTACTGGGCATTTGAGGTCACCCCTTTTCTATGTTTTATTTTTCCCAGGAAGTGAAGAAGTATATTATGAATGACCTACATGGATATTATGTGGGGATATGAGTGTGGAATATGGAGACAATATATTGTTGTATTAGTTTTTCACATTATGATTTAATGTAAGACTTATGAATATATCTAGTTTTTCCAAGGCTACTAAACCAATCGGTCTTTCTAGATTTGATCTTTCTTGTGATCATGAAAAGGTTATGTAATAATGAACCGACTCTGGGTAACTGGGGTCAGGGCGTTACATTCAGTAGCGCTTTTTTGAGGAATACTACCCCTCTTTATTAGGCTCAGTTTAGATCATGGATCTTCTAGATGTACAACAGAGATGGATTATAGTGGTTGAGTAAGCGATTAGGTTTATAGACAATACTCAATACTCTCTTGACAAGATCTAGGATTTCAACTTCTGAAAACGAAAGTTTGAGCAGTGACTTCTTAGAGAGATCCAATCTAGTTTGGTGCACTTGTGCATCCCCACCTATGTTAGGGTGTTGGAGTGGAAATGGTTAAAGAGATATTCTTATCATAGGGGTGGTACATTACATTTGAAGGGTGAGGTTACATAACATGAGACTGGTTGAGAAAACATGTTGTGTAGCACAAGATGATAGTTTTTGGACTACCATGGAAGAGGCATTGTCACGATCAAGGATCTCCAAGGCATGGACAAGTTATTCCACAGTGATGTGGATTGGGTAGATGTGCTAGAGGATCTATGGGTGTTGGATTACAATATGAGATCCTTCCACCACCACCACAAGGCAGCCAACGTAAGGCTCTTGGAGCTGGTGGATTGGGATGTAGATAGTGACAATATCTAGACATCTATGATCCCACAACAAAGGAGAAGATAAGATTAATTATATGTAGTGGGAGGTATTTATCGCATACGGTTCATGGAATTTGAGAAATAATGCATAGAACTACGATACTAAATACCTAGAGCTGGTAGCAGTAGACTTTTCCTTGAGTATGTGGAGGCACAACCTTCATAAAGACATTGAATGTGAGATCCTGCAAAACTAGACATCCATTAGAGTTTAACCTAATTCTTTATTAAGAATGTAATCACTTCATAATTTCTTTGGGATGAACAGTAATTCATGTCACGTTATGAGAGGATGTGATTAGGGAGTTTCACACTTCTCTTTAGGATGTACATCCCAATGTTCAGAATGTGTATGGAAAACGCAGATGGAAGCTCAGTATCCCCACCATTTTATTTAGTTTTTCTTCTTGGGGATGAAATACTATAAATATGGGAATAATTTAGACACTCTTGTTTTTTCATGTAATACATTGGAAGATTCCGAGGAATATTTTTGAATCCAAGTGCTGAGATGTGTTTCGATTCCATGGTTTGGTGATCCCGGAATTAATTTTCGGAAAATAATAAATATATGCTTATTTTTCATGCAACAAATTCCTAAAATGTTGTATTATCCATTAAATGAAGACTTGTATCAGAAATGGATACCACGTTTGAATCCAACAAGTGTATTTTACCCCAAGACTTGACCTAAATTTGGTCGACATGGGTGTTCGGATAGGGCATCCATTGGTGGGTTCATTGAATAAATTAATTATTATAATTTATTTATCTAATAGACTTAAACCAAATAACTCATAGACCAATACTTGTATAGAAAATATGGCACCACTTTTGAGTATGTAATGTGTTTTTTTCTTTATCCAGCCCCAAATGTCGTTCGGTGCTTGATGTTTGGATGAGGTAACTATTGGTGTGTGTGTTTAGTGGAAATAAATTTTTTAATTTATTTTAATTTAAATTGCCTAAAAACACAGTAGATTGTGGGAATATTTAGAACAGAAAATGGTCAAGGATCAAATCATGGTAAATCGTCAAAACATAGACACAGTAGATTGTCTTCATCACTCGTGGAAGAATTATTCCCCAACCATTGATCCATAATCAAGGTAAGACTTTTTTATGAAGTTGTACACTATTATAATTAAAAATGGTATTTATCAATTCCCTATCCTTGATCTGCATTAATTTGAACATTGTTCACATGTTCTGGAGATTGGAGTTTTAATTATTTTCTAATTTTTTTCATCTAACCCCAGTTCCCTATTCTTGATTGCCGACCAATAATGCTTTTCTGGTGATGTTTAAAACTTTTTTTATTGGTTCTTTTCTACCAGCTTTCTTCATGTTATTCATGAATAGACAATGAGGTCATGATTCGAGATTGACGGGGTGGGTTTGGGTGTGATCAAAATCCTAGATTAATTATAAAGGCACAAACGACATGTGGATCAACTGTTAGGGGGTGGATTGATAAATTAGGGGGATGGTGTTGTGGAATGGACTAGATTTCTACCATGGGTGTGCATTTTTTATCAAAGTTGGTTGATTATCAGATAAGGGATCCCAATATACTTTGATGAAATGTAGTGATGACTTGTTGTGCGATGAGAACAAATCTGAATAGAGGTTGGGCATGAAGTCTCATAGAATAGGATGCTCGATGTTGACGGGAAGGTGGAATGTTTTGAGGGACACTTCCCGGTGTGGAGCATAGTCAAAGCTAGATCCGAGAGTAATTAATGGTATTTGATTTATTATTATTATTATTAGTAATAATAATGTTTTTTTATTGTTATTATTTATAATAATGATAATATTATTGTTTTTATTATTTAAGTTGATAATATGAGGGATCTAATTCTACATTATTGGAGTATGGGGAGTCGTGATCGCTAATCTGGGTGCATGGTTTAGGAGGGCATAGGATGATTGTGGAATAAAACCTAAGAATTATAGTGGAAAATAAAATTAAATGAGACTTGGAAAAATTAAGGGAAAATGGAAGAGGAAGGAAAAGGAAATAGCGTGTGTAAGAAAGAGGTTCCCCCTTTTGGGTGTGAATCTCTTAAAATAACTAAAAAGGGTAATAATTTTCGAATAAGAATAACATAATATTATTAGTATTATTGTAGTTTAAAAACAATAATTCGTTCATAACGATTTCCTATGACATCAGATTGATGAGCTTTCAGTGGCAATGCGACCCTAGAATCAACATGGTCATTGTAAGACTGATGTTGTATACATTTTTTGGACTAGAGAATTGATCAATGAAACACACCATAATAATAAAATTATTATTCTTACAGGATATTTTATCTGGATTTACTCCCTCATACGGTGTCAAAATGGTGAACCATATGTGACAGTGTACCCATGAAACTTAGGTGGATGTTAAAAAGACAATTATGAGTATTTAAATCAGTCTTGCGGCTCGGGCCCATGAAGCACCATTCATGCATTATGCCGTGAAATGAGACTTTTCACCGAGTTTCCAACTGAGGCTTGTGATTAGTATATCAAGATAATATTCCTTGATAATCATAATAGTATGATCCATTTGGCCATCCTTGGCCAACTGAAGAAGAATATCAGTTAAATTACATTTTTACACTCAGACCAGAATGAGCCGTGTGTGTTCTTTAGGATTGTGGTCGATACATGTCGTTTTCTACCATTAAACACCATATAGTGCTACATGGATTGAAATATGTTTTCTGGTGAGGATAATTCTAGGAAACATAGTGGGACCACACATCCTGTGTGTCCCAGACATGACATGTATCACTTTTTTAGGAATTTTCAATGTTCACTATCTCTTTCATTTGAACTCGAATGTTGACCAAAGAGTAGCATATCCTATGTTTTTTTCCATGTGGAACATGATGGTGACATTATAAGAAACTTTAGAGTTATTCTATAAGGTTTTATTGTGTTGGAATGTGTATAGGTGACACTCAATAATGGAAGTAGTCATACAGAATCACCAGATCATCCCAGGCTTAACCCTCCAGCTAACCTGGGAAGTGGCATTCCCTGAAGAAAATTTTAAGATTACCCTCCATTATGACTGGTAAGTGGCATTCCCTAGTTATATTTATGATTTACCCTCCACTAGGATTGGGCAGTGGAGTTCCTTGATGCTTCAAGATTACCCACTGGTAGGGTTGGGAGGTGTCATTCCTCAAAAAAATCGTCCAGGTGTAACCCTCAAGAAGGGCTGGGCAGTGGAGTTCACGGATGTCCCACAGGGCTAACCCTCTAGTAGGACTGGGTTATGGATGTCCCAAATGACATTACCAAGGATAATCCTCCAGTTAGGATGTGTAGTGGATTTCGTTGGTGACAATTAGAGTAAAAACATTCTATCATACAGGGGCACAAGATGCTTACCTATAATTTGTGGCCATCGACTATGCAGATTAGTTACAAGACATGGTTTGATGTAGATTTGGACTCACAATGAATAAGGATGTCTTTTCTACAAATACACATCCTGGTAACGCGATCTAAAACTATGTGGGTTAGTCTGGGCTTCCCATCATAGATAGAATCTATGTGTGGTGATTGGTCCCTTTAAAATTATATGTTTAGGGACGATGCATGCTATTTTGGGCATCGTTGATGGACTTACATTGGATTTTATGGTTACTCTTTTTATTGGGCTGAGATGTGAGATAGAGATCGCCTTATTCTCTTTTTTGAGAATCACTGACTGAGTATATATATATATATCCCCCCTAGGTACCCACTCCTTGGGTTTTGGTTACTCTCCTTCCATGAGATTTGATGACACTCAAGGAATGCCATGTGATTTCTATGACTAGATTCTCATAGTTAGATGATCCTACTATCCTTCTTTAGATAGCGAAGACTCGACAAGAAGCTCATCATATTACCATTTTGAGCTCATTGTTTCTAGATGATTTTACCTTCACTCTTTTTGGGTTGAGAAATATTATTTTATTATACATTTTTATATCTACTTCTTACCTTTTCAGTTCTATCTCTTACTTCTCCTACTTCAACTATTTTGTGGAATTCTACTAGGTATGTATATACTAACTCCTACATGTACTTCCCTCTACACGTGCTGTGTCTTTTCCAGATTTCTGATTGGAATATTTTGACATATTATAAGCTTAGGGATACAGGTTTCTTGGACCACGTATAGTAGTCATATCATTGGATCTAAGAGTTGGTATTTATCATTAGTTTTACTTTTGTAGTTTTCTATTAGGTTGGGACAAATTTTTGGTTGGGTGTATATTTTTTCCCTTTTATTTTCGGTTTACACAACTGTACTTCATTCAATTTAGATTTACATGCATATTTGGTTTATTTATAGTAGTGTTTCATCTTTTATTTTTTTTCCATATTCACTTTTCAATGATTTGGTTATGAGAATGTGTATAGTTTTTTCGGAAAATTCCTCCCAAAGTTTACTTGTCTCTTCGGTGCTTATCTCCAACCCTAGCCTATAGAGGTGGGCATGGGGTAGTTGCAACAGGACCCCTAGCTTGGGGTGGGTCATGGAAATTTCACACTCATGTGTATATGAATATTGCATCCAATAGATTATTATAGGTACGATGTGTATAGGTTGTGATGGATTGACGTACCTTACTCGTTATACAAGCAATGATAGATTGTGGTAAAATACCTGATGTATGATACAAATCATACGATTTGTGGTGGCTCCCAGAAACTGCAAGGTTACTATATAGACATGTGATAGGGTATTATTTAATGGGGTGATTCACAGGGTGCATGTTGTGATACTTATCCCAAATTTATTCAATATGGGTTATTTTGTATTGATATAGATCAAGAAAAGTATCATAGAGGAAAATTGGAAACTAGCAAGGAAGTGGGAGTGGGGATATCATTATGTCTCATTACTATATTTTATACTCTCTTGTAGATAATAATTGGTGAGAGGTTGAAATGATGAGGCTTGGAACATATTATATCTTTTTAAGTTTCATGATATTTTCAATGTTGTTAATTGTACTTTAGAATTATTTATTTATCTTTTTCTTGAGAGGCCCCGAGGAGGATCCAACTGAGTATGATATTATTATCAAACCATTTATATATAAAATATTTTCATGTTATAAGGACCATTTTGGATATTGAGAAATATATTACTAGATCTTGGTTTTGAAAGAGATTTTTGGGATTCATGGTTGTTATCAATATTAACGTTTTGATATTTTTAGTTCCTTAGAATTGTTTTATTAATATAGGAAATTTCATGTGTGAAAAAGGGAATTATTTTACATATGTCTAAGTAGGTTTTTATTGGTGTATCTATATCATCCGTCTCTCATGTATGTTCTCTTAGAGTGTAATTCTTCCCATTGTATGTTTATTATACTCACAGTGATAGCCACTAACCCAAGACCAATTGTACGTCAGACTAGGGTAGTCACAAACACCATCCTCCCATTGTTTCCCATGGGGGGAACTCTATAGGGGAAGGTGTCTTGAATGACTGCAATCATAGGATCGGGTATAGGGATATGATGAATTTTCTTGTTAGGAATTTTTGAGGTTGCATGGGTTAGTTAGGAAGTAGTGTTATCTATGTTTATTAAGTGATGTAAATATGTTATACTAGCTGACACATGAGTATTCAGGGTCCCCTATGAACTGATACATGGAACATTATGTTTACTAATTTTTCTAAACTATGTGATATAGGTTTAGTGGTAGAGACCATGGAAAAGATCATGTATAATTCTTCATTGTTATTGAGTTTAAAATTTAGAGACCTTGGGATTAGATAAACCATAAACAGATTACAAAATAATAAGTTGATTAATGTTATGTATTTATTATTCTATGTTTAAAAATCAATAACCATTTTTTTTTTCTTCCAGTATGGATGTATTTCTATGTCCTTATAGTGTTCATGCTGATGATGTTTAGCAGTATGTTACAACAGAATTATGTATAGGATAGGTCGATGATGATAACACATTGTGGAGGAAACTCCAAGGGATTTAGTGCTAGATTCTATAGAAGTATGACTGATCCATTTCAGATTTAGTCACACAAGACTTGTTGGAAGAGGTTGAGATATACATCAATTCTATCCATTCATGGAAGGAGCACTGAGATTTGTTGGATGTTATGATTCTATAAGGGGAAGTGAGGAAATAATGGTCCTATTCTTTTCAAATGTTGAGGATTCAGTGGTCTCCAGGGTGATGTTCAAGGTATAGTTCATAGTATAGTTTATTACAATGATGAAGTCCATTTTTCTAGATCCTCCTACCCTTTAGAAATGGTGTTATAGCATGTGAGATTTTAGCATTCCTTTTATGATTCTTCTATATAAATATTCTGATATGATTCTATGTTAGGAGGCTAGGGAGTTGAATTTGGGGGAATCATTAAAACCAAAGGTGTTGTTCCAGGTCACCCCATTTATGATGACAATTTATCTCTAGGTATTGGTGAAGTAAGAGGTAATTGAGAGAATGTTATCTAGAAGCACATCAACATGAGAGAGGAGTCGTCAGGATTCCTTTTGATGTAGAGTTATGGTGTGTGTTTCCTAATTGGCTGGACAAAAACGTTTTCTGTCAATCAGGAGTAGGTCACACCCATCACTATCTTGTTTCACCAGGGATGGAAGTTATTAAAACTATGTAAAGAGATAAGATGAATGTATTTCTGTTGGAGGTGTACGTCATCAATTACAAGATTGAATAAAATTTTTGTGCATTCTGCATGTGCTAGGCGTTCAACATCTGGTTCCTTCGATAAGGTAGTTTCAATCAATGTTGCCATAGTAGAGTGTTCCAGAATAGAATTATTAAAGAGAAAATGGGTAAGGTAGAGTTAGTCATTATGATTTTCTCTATTCCCATAGAGTTGAGTGTGGTGAAGGTTGTGGATTTTAGCATGGGTTAGAGAGGCCATGGAGTTGGTTGTGTTTAGATTTTCCTTCAGTGTTACCAACACTAGGCAATCCAAGAATCATTAGATGCATTCTTTGTTTTTTTACATGGGTAAAATATTTGTTAGATTCAGGAGATACACACTCCTTGATATCATCTTCCCTTGTCTATTATTTGGTACATGTGGTGGAGAGTCTTATAGTTCCTTCAATATTTAAAATTCTAGTTGGAGATCATGTTCACTTATATAAACGATGTCAACACTATGATCTAATTTGGGGCCTTCACCAATCATTGGGAGACATTATATGTTTAAGGATACTACCATTTAACATAATTATTATCATGGATTGGATTTTTTAGGTTTATACTATCATGGATATCTTTAAGAGGTTGGTTTTTGTTCTATGATGTCGATGGAGACCCACCAGTTTTCATTGGAGAATGAGACCCTTGTGTGGGATAAAGGCTTGTTTTATCCTTGTATCCCATCATAAGAAGATGTATGAAAAGATCATATGAGGTTAAGTAATAGGTGTTTCCTAGGGTTTTATAAGATTACCCTGATGCCTTTCCTAAGGAGGTTGGGGCCTTACCCCTCAACTGGAGATCAATTTTGGGATTGAGCTACAACTAGTCGGGTCTCTTTTTTTAAGTATCCTCATTGGATGGAACCATTAAAGTTGCATGATTTATGAGCACATAATGATGATTTATTGGAGTGAGGATTTGTTTCAAATTAATGAGTCACCTTAGTGTGCATCAGTTTTGTTCATTATGATAGATGATGCAGTTTGTGGTTCTGTGTTGATTATCATAGCATGAATCATTTGATATTGAAGAACCCTTATCATCTTCCATGAATTGATGATTTATTTGATCACTATAATGGAGGATTTTTGTTCCCAAATATTGAACTATGGTATTGATATTATCAGATAAGGGTGAAAGATGAGGATAATTAGAAGAACGAATTCCTTTATTGTCATGGGAATTGTGAGTAAAATCACTATAGTAGACATGGGCTTTAAAAGTGATAGAAAATTACATTTAAATATCTAAAAAAATAATTGTTAATTGAGGTACTAATAAAAGGGGGTCCCTTTTAATAGTGCTAAAAACATTGATAAAGACTCCTTTAAATAATGCTAAAAAAGCGCTGATAAAACTGTACTTCATCATTTCTTTTTTAGAGCTGTTAAAAGACCAAATTTTTAAGTGTAATTTTAAAAGCACTGATAAATGTTTAAAATATTTAATAAAATAACAAGAAATTGGAGGGAGGGTATAACAACACTTGGCATCCACCCTTCAATAGTGATATGAAGCACCCCACCCGCTCACACTCCCTTACCACCACTTCACTCCCCAGCCCCAACCCCAACCCTTTAATAGTGCTAGAACCCCCCCCCCCCCAGCAGTGCTGGCACTACCCTTCACCACCATGTGTGCCCTTTCCTCCCCCAAGATTCGAATGTGAGACCACCCGTTGTCCGGCTAGACCCTTTACCACTCCTCTATATTGATTTGTTGTCAATTTACTGATATATCTACATATTTATATAAATATATTGAGTTGTATTTATTTTTATATTAATATATATTTATATTAACATATATATTTATTTTTATTAATATATATATATATATATATATATTCTTATATTTATACATATATTAATATATATCAGTATGTTAATACATACACACACAAATATATATATATATATATATACACACACACAAATTATATAGGTATATAAATATTTATATATATATACTTTAAAAAACATATATTAGTTTTTTATTTAGATAATGATTTTCTACAAAGAAGTATATGTTATATATAAATAAGATAATTTTTTATTTATCATATTAAAATTTTTTGTGTGAATATATAGGAAATATGTATATATTATTATATATTTGATTATAAAAAAAATACATTGTGATAAATGGTAAAATTTAAAAGCCATAATATTAATAAAAATGTAATACTTTGGAATAAATTCATTCCCCCCTATAATGGGAAAACGTCCCCCTGAAACAGGGTTGAAATTCTATCAAATGTTAAAAATATTGGTTGTCCAAACTAAAAACTCCGTTTTGGAGGCCTCTTGATCCTTTCTGGCCTCAAAAAATGTGATAGAAAGTTCCCTTCTGTTGTCAGTTTGTAGAGCTCCTCAAAGGCTTTAATTTGATATATTGTAGAGATCAAGAAGACACCCAGATCCAATTGTATGACAGTTTGAAGTTTGAGTTGTGGTTTTAACTTATTTTAGATCTTTTATAATTTTTTTTTTATTTTTTTGGTGACTTCAAATTAATATTAAATAAACATTACTCAATGATAATTAGAATATTATTAATTAATAATATTTTTTAAAATATTTTATAATCCATTTTTTCTATATAACGTATATATTAAGAATAAATTTCTATTTATACATATCTAAAATGAATTTAAAAATTATATATTATATTTATATCAGTATATTTAAATTTATATTTTTTTTAATGAATTATTTTTTTTATAAAATATAACAATTATAATTTCTAGTAAAAATCATTGGTAAAGACCACACTTTATTAGTGCTACTAAGAAAACACTGATAAAGGGGTACTTTTAATAACGTTTGTAACGACCAGTCCCCCAGGGCAAGTTAGTGACTACCCCAATCCGGCCTCTCAAAGGCCAGGGGTAGGTGTCTTGCATCGAAGGCATCAACCTTCTAGTGGGAGGAATTTTCTTGGGAACTTACACACACACACACACTAACCCACATACACACAGACATGGACACACAAAAACATCCCAAAAACTCGAAAGGGAAACACGTATACCACTAAACAAGTGCTGAGTAAAAGTAAAAATAGAAAACGAATGGGCTAGAATACAATCCCATCATGGAATATCTAGAAAACATGAAAGTATAGAAGAAACTCTGGGTAGCCGCCCACTGAAAACCCTACTTGGTAGTAAGAGTAGTGTAGCTACTGGAAGCTGTAGAAGTATGACCCATCTACCAAATCTCACTTGGACCTTCCTGGTCCTAGGTCACCAAGTCCTCTGTTGAAACGTATGTTGTCTGCACAAGACACAACACTTGCGGGTGATGCCCATATAGGGGCGATTAACACAACACTCAATAGAGGATCCCAGTCCACTAAGAAGAAATACCAAAAAGCAACCACAAAGAAAAACAACAAAGTAAGACCAAAAATCAAGGATATCATGGACCAGGTATAATCTGAACCACAGGAAGAAGTTTCATCGGTTATAGTGAAGAAGGTTTTTGTACTATTAAGGAAATCATCCTTGATGAGTCTCTAATGACTGTTGGGACACTAAGGTCTCCACAAGTGATACTCATCTCTCAGGTTACTAAGGTCCAAATGGATCTGTCAGGCCATTAAGGTTCACAGGGATGCTGGTTTTCTAGGACACTATAGTCCACACAGCTGTTGGACTTTCTGGCCACTATGGTCTACATGATTGTTTCACTTTTTCATGCATGATCCTGAGTGAACCGCTCCCCCAATCCATATGTTTAAATTCAACTTCCATGGAAGTACCCTTATAGAATTCCAAATGAATATCCTCACCACGGGGGTTGAAACATCATAGCCAGTTCGTCTATCAGACATCTGGTTTGTTAGTTATGGATGTTTTTTCGAAAGGTGGCGGTTGGGTCTGGGTCTGATTTGACCAGGTTAGACCAACCCGACCCGGACTCGGCCCAGAATGGGTCTAGCCTGTTGGGTCACAAGACCATTGGGATGCGGGTCCAGCCATGCTTGATGGGGTGGGTTCAGCCTGACTGGGTGAGTACGGTCTGGCGGGGCAAGTCTGGCCCGCTAGGAGGGGTCCGGCGTGTGGTTCCGCCTAGTCTTCCAGAGGTGGACCAACCTTCTGCCTGGCTGGGAATTTTCTGGGAGCCTTGTAGGTCTTCTATGCTACTCCGTAGATGTGGGACATCCCTTCCACCTCGGTTGAGCGAACGTGGCCCACCACATGCGACCGTGTTCTCCGTCGCTTGCTCGGGTGTCCTGGATGTAGGTTACCGCCTCCACACGGTGTTAGTTGGCACCACAACACCACGCCGCTGCGTCCAGTTGACCACATCATTTTGAAACCACGACATGCCGATAGGAGTGGAATATCCCTCCGCTCGTGTATGCTACCGTGGGCCACTACTAGCAGACGGTTCCTTCTGTGGGCCACTAGTGTTTCTCCGATGGTCCGTTTTTCAAATCATTTGTGCCCATGGGACCATCGAGCATCCATCATACCTATGACGACCTTGACATTTCCTTGACGCCAATTAAAAAAATTTCCACCATGAACGCCTAGGGAGAAGGGGGTCATCCACTGTTTGTTTCATCTAGTACCCTCCACATTAGAAGTTTAAAGCAGTGAAACCTCAGGATTACAATTCTATCAACAATAAAATTAAATCAAAATAGAAAATCGTACAATGAAACCCTCTCACAAGAAGGAATGATCTTTAGATTATTCTGTTTGTGGGATAATATGTGTGTGTCATTTAGAATTATAATGAGGAAAATGTAAAATAATTCAAACCCCTACCTCAAAGCATTTTGTCATGGGAGAGGTCTACCCACAAATATTCAAGAAGTTGAAGGTGTTATTGCTTCTCGGCTCCTTTCTTTGAGATGCATCGATGTCGATGAGGTTATTTCGGTGTTATTAATTTTCTTTGGGGTGGAAACTTACAAGAGAATCGTCAAATAATTTCTCCCAATTTAATTCTCATTTCCTCAAAATCATTAGTTTAATAAAAAGAAATGGGTCTCATTGTATCCACTATGTTGTGACGTTGTGTCATTATTCTATTTCATTTATGAAATATTAATGTTTTTACACATTCCCAATGATCCATTAAGAGGCTTATTTAATTGTGTCGCGTCGTCGCCTCATCATAGCACCACAGTGCAACCACCCTCCTCTCAATAGTTCGAAATAAAATGAAATAACTTTTTTAAAATTTATTTTATTATTTTTCCAAAAATTCCAAAAAAAATAACTTTTCCATTTGACCCTTTTCGGTCAAAGATAATTTCTATATAAGAAAATCATGGAATTCCATGTTCAACAGTGCCCTTAGATTCTTCATCCGAGCATCAGTTGAAAATATAAAAAAACTCCTCGCAAGTTTACTGAACGTACTTTAAAAGAGGTTCAAATTTACATTACAGGAACTCAGGCCTCACAATCATGTTCCATTAAAGCGTACGGCTTCAATATAGTTCCATATAATTTAAAAAAATTACATAGAAATTCTCAGACATTACATTATCCCCACATTATGGGTTTACATCCTTGAAAGAAAAAACAAAGTCCAACCAAACAAATTGTGGTACTGAGAAAACATTTGATCCTCCCACTCCGACGTGCTCTCTTGGACGTTCTAGTGTTGCCTCTAAATGCGCTCCAGAAGAATAAAATATCCACTAAAGACCCACTCTTATCAATCCCCTATCTCTACCAGGAACTCTTCAGACATTTCTCCATTGTTAATGTCCAGATCACCCCAATCGATAACGTCTGATAGATCATGCATGTACCTCCTAGCTGTAAAATGTAAAAAACATCATGCACCTGGTGCATTTGAGGGGAAAGAGCTAGGTAGTACACCACCTCACCAACTCTATTGGGGGTCTAGAAAGGTTCAATGAAAATCATAGATAACATTACACCCTGGCCAAATCTCTGGAATCCTCATCGGGGTGAGGCCGGAAGGAAGACATGGTCTCCCTCCTCAAACTTCGAGGGTCTTTGTCTCTTATCAGTATGAGATTATTTTCTACTCTGTGCAGTCTTAATATGCTCCTAGAGCATCTGCACCTTCCCAGTGGTAGCCCGTACCAACCCTGGACCCAAGAGTTCTGACTCCCCTGGGTATGTCCAGGATAGAGGTGATCTGCATGGTCACCCGTACATGGACTCAAACGGTTACATTCTAATGGTGGAGTGATATCTATTGTTGTATGACTCCACCAGTGGTAGATGGTCCTCCCGACTATGACCAAAATGAAGGACACAATCACAAATCATGTCCTCTAATGTCTTTATGGTCTACTCCACCTAATCATATGTCTATGGGTGAAATTATGTGATCAAGAACAATTGAGTCCTGAATTCCTCTTATTGTTCCTTCCACAACCGGCATGTAAAACATGCATCATGGACTGAGAAGAACATCGAAGGCACCCTATGTAGCCTCACTATCTCATAGACATAGAGGCTCCCCAATCCCTCTACTGATCCCTGCTCAGGGATCGGTAGGAAGCGGTCTGACATGGTGAGCCAATAAACGATCACCCAGTTAGAATCGTGGCCCTTGGATGTGCATGGTAACCCAATCCTGGAGTCCATGGAGATAAAATCCCACTAACATTATGATACCTCAGGTTGTTGTGCCAAGTCAAATGGGACCTGATGCTCAGCCTTCACATTCTTACAAGTGAGGCATCATCAAATGAACTCGGCCACCGCTTTCATCTTCTTTGGCTACCAATACTGACGTCAGAGGTCCTGGTACATCTTTACCACTCCAGGATGTACCGCTAAGGAAGATGTATGGAACTCTCTAAACAATTCTTCCAATAACATTACTGGTAATATGTTATGTCCCCTTAAAAGAATGATGTGATCTCAACCTATCGATAATCCATCAAGATCTTGTCCTGATGATATCTGAGTATGTTAGGCCTCGTAGTCAACATCCTCAAATTTGGACTCCGTAAATCATTGTATGAGTGGGGAGATAAATTAATTTAATGAAGGTAAGCTTCTATATCATCATCCATGAAGGATGTAATCATCACTTTTAGCTTCTCCATCACCTCACTCGGTAACACTAAACCAGACCTCCTGATAAGTGTGTCTGCCACCACATTCCACTTACGAGGAGTATAGACTATCTCAATGTCATATTCATAATGGAACTCCATCCATAATTGTTGTCTCAAGTTCAGGTCCTTCTGGGAGAAGATATACTTGAGACACTTGTAGTCGGAGTAGAAGGTAAACTGCTCACCCATCAAGTGGTGTTTCCACATCTCTAAGGAAAAGACCACAACTGCTAACTCTTGTTTCTGGGTTTCATAGTTCTTCTCATGTTGTTTCAACTGTCATGAGCTGTAGTTGATAACTTCTCACTCCATCATCAGGAAACAACCTTGTCTGGTCCCTAATGCGTTACAGAAAACTACAAACCCAACATCCACTTCCGGTAGTCTTAATATAGGGTCACTCGTCATTCTTTTACTTAGAACATGATAACTCAGCTGGAACTTCTCCATCCACACGAAGGGTTTTCCCTTCGATGTCAAGGTTGATAAATGTGTTTCTAATCTAAAAAAGTAATGCAGAAACCTTTTTTAGTACCTACTAAACCCAAGAAACTCCTCACCTCAGTCATGCTCCTAGGTGGCTCCCAAATATGCACTGCCTATATATTCACCAAATCCACAAGAACATCATCCTATGATATTATGTGTCCAAGAATGTGGACCTCCCAAATCCAGAATAAACACTTCGAGAGATTACAATAATGTTGGTTCTCTCATAGTGTATCTAGGATTACCCATAGGTGTATAGCGTGCTCCTCCTCCATCGCCTAGTAGACCAAGATTTCATCAATGAAGACCTCCACGAAATGATAAAGGTAAGGCTAGAAGATCATGTTCAAGAGTCCCATTAATATGGTTGGGGAATTGGTCATTCCAAAAGGCATAAACAAAACTCATAGTGGCTATACCGGAATCTAGAGGATTTCTTCGGTACATCTTCATCACGTACCCTAAGCTGACGATAACCTAATCTGAGGTTGATCTTTGAGAACCACATCGCTCCCTTAAGTTGATTGAAGAATTCATCAATCCTCAGCAGTGTATACTTGTTCGTCACTATCACATGGTTCAAGTGTCAAAATTCCATGAATAGCCTTATGTTCTCATCTACCTTCTATGAAAACAATACTGGGGATGCCCATAGTGAAATGTTGGGCTTAATATCCCCTTCTTCTGCAGGTCCTCCAATTGTACCCTCAACCCACAAAGCTCCACAAAATCAATATGATATGCCGGTGTAGATATCAATGTCATCCTAGGGTAAAATTCAATGCATATTTCTACCTCCCTACGAGGAGGTAGTCTTGGAATATCCCCATGAAGACATCATCATACTCATCCACCACTATAGGAAAGCTCAGGGTCCACTTTCCCACCACATCGAGGGTGAGGCTAGCCAACATGTGAGTGATAGACTACCCCATACTTCGAGAATTTCCATCGTGTGATAGAAAGGTTTCCTTCTCACTGGGGAAGGAAAAAATTGATACCATCCTTGCATAAACACCACACTTTTCAACTAAAAATGATGATTTGAGCATGGAAAATACACTACTAGTGAATATGCAAGATGACGTCATAAGGCCTTGATGCTGCTACTAGGAGATCCTATCCAAAGCTCTCACCTCCTATATTAAGCACAAATTTCCGGAAATAGTGTGTAATCGTCAAATCCCCCCTGTTAGAGTCTCTAGTCGTAGGGATCAAGCCAAAAACTACACCAGAATCTCTGAGCACCGAACGAGAGTTCTAGCAAGGAAAGATTGATTCACACCTGTTTTTATAAGAACTGTAGCTAGGGTGGAGATTAAATCTATCGTACCTCAAATCAACTCCAATGAGTTATAGTCATAAGCATCTATAGAAGAAAATTGAGCATGCACCAATCTTCCTTCTCGCAAAGGTCGGGGTGGACCACTTAGAGGTGGTGGTGGTAGTACCTCAAACTGTCACCCTCCTCCTGCTACTCGGACTGCTCCCCTAACACATACACTACCCTATGGACCTCCTCTCTTGACCTTATTCCTTTGTCTCAGTGATTCCTTGACCATTTTCTAATTTCATATGAAACAGGTCAGGAATTCACAAGCCATGTGTTGCTGCCCACCTCACACGTAGCGCACCCATCTCTTCTGTTGTCTCCTGCCATCCTGATGACCTCATACAATTGATCCCGAGTCCTGGGGTCATCCACTAGATGATCTGACCCGTTTAGACCACTGCACCATATGTTGGATACCTTCCATGGATGGCTCTTCCACCTATTGCCCAATGGTGGCACCCCCTGTCAATGTCTGATCTGTGAGGAATCTCTCTACTACTAAAGCTTTCTCCATCACACCATCCTACATGGGGATGCTGAGAGGCAACACAGACTCCCTAATCTATCGGCATGGTCCCTACTCGAAGGCTCGATCCCTGAATAAGGGTTTTTCACCATGTCCATAGAGTAGAAGGAATTCATTGTGAACCTATCAGAGTACTCCGCTACGGTCATGCTACCCTATTGAAGTTGATGCAACTCTTGAATGTGCACTGAGTGAAATGTGATAGGGAATAACTCCCTAAAAAGCTGCATGATGTGCATATAGGTGAGGGTCCCCTCATCATCCCTCTGGATGGTCATGCTCTTCCATATCCCTGATAGGCCTTGTAGAAAGCTTGCGGCTAGGACCTCCATCTCGTCGGGTGGCACCCTCACTAAGCGGAAGACCTTCGTCACCACCTCTAGCAAATTCTAATTTACCCGAAGATCCTTCACTCCCCTGAACCATAGAGGTCACTATCTCTGAAACGTGGGAATGGAATTGAGTTTGGTCACATCCTCTATTGTTACAACTGGCAGTAGATGTAGACCAATGGGTGGAGGTAGCACTGTTTCACCAGCTGATGGGGCCATCTCGAGAACTAGTTCATGAATGGAAACCACGTCACTAGGCGGGTTTTCCTCCTGACAACGTATCAGAATCCAGGCTAGTCGTCCATGAGGAGGCATCCTAAAATTGATCAAGATGGGACACATTCAATATATTATACCTAGTGAGTGACTCTTATACAAAAAAAACATAAGAAGACACTTATGAAACAATTGTTTTCATGTATAGTGGTGAAAAGAAGAATTCAATGTTCTGGTGTATGGATACGTCAATTTCCACACCAATACTTGACTCCTCGAATCTGAATGTCGAAATTGAAACATTTAACATTGTTTCTTCAAAACTAAACAACAGAATCTCGGTCCCTGAGATAGAACCAACCAACTCAGATAACACATTGTCACGACCCATCACCTAGGACTCATGTCGTGACTACCCAATGTCCGCCTCTCTAAGGCCATGGGTTGGCGTCTAGTACCGAAGGTGCCAACCTGCATGTGGGTGGCATTTTCATGGGAACTAGTACACACACACACACATGCACAACCACATCCCACAACTTAGAAATGGAAACATTTATACCACAAAACAAGTGATTCGTACAAGTACAACAGGAAAACAAATGTTACAGAAAACAAATCCAACAAGGACTAACTAGAAAACTGGAAATTACAGAAGAAAATATGGATAGTTACCCGCTGAAAACCCCAACTGGTATTAATATTAGAGTAGCTACTGGATTCTATAAGAGTATTCCCCATCTTCCAGATCTCTCTATGGCCCACCTTGTCCTAGGCCACCAATCCCTTCATCCAAACATTCTTCATCTTCAAAAGACACAACTCATGTTGCCAATGCTCATGTTCGGGTGAGTAACACAGTAATCAGTAGGGGACCCATGTCCTATAAGGAGAAACACCACAAAGAAACCATAATGCCAAGTCAAAAAGTAATGACTACTCCCACTAGGTATAATCTAAATCATATGAAGAAGGTTCATCAGTTCTAGTGAAGAAAATTTCATATTGTTGAGAGACTCATCCATGATGAGTCACTTTAGTCTGTCGGGGCACTATAGACCACACAGCAATTTCTCGTCATTAGAGTCACTAAGCTCTACAAGGCACTACCGGGCCACTGAGGTTCACATGGCTATTGGTCCATCGATCCACTGAGGATCACATGGCTACACGTCCACCGAGCCACTCAGATACACACAGCTGCTGCTCATCTATGTACTTGATCCCTGGAGAACCGCTCCCATAAGCCATATGTCGAAATTAAACATCCTTGGAAGTCTTCATAGACTATTCCAAAAGACCCACCTCATCATGAGGGATATAAATCCATTTCTAGTTCGTTTTTCAGACACTTGGTTTGTATGTTAGATACATTTTTTCAAAAGAGGTTGGTCAGGTCTGGGTCTAGTCTGACCCGGCCGGACTAACACGACATGGGACCTCCGACCTGACCCGAACTCGGCCCAACATGGGTTCGACCCATTTGGTAGTGGGTCTGGCCCGTGGTTCCACTCGGTCCGCTAGAGGTGGACCAACTTCGGCCTGGCAGGTACGTGGCTGAGAGACGCATTCGGCTTCCCTACTGCCAAGTGAACGTGGGGTCTCCCTTCCGCCGAGGCTGAGTATTCCCATCCTTCGTCGCTTGCCCAGGCGGCCTGTACTCGAGCCGCCGTCTCCACGTGGAACCGGTTTTCTGTGAATTTCCACTCCAATGAATAAACCGTCTCCCATCGCTTGTGATCTCTACTACCGGCCACTGCCAACGGTTCCTTCTGCAGGCCACTAGAGTTGCTTCAGTGGTCCATTTTTTGAACCGTCTATGCACACGTGACCGTTGGGCTGTTATCTTCCCTGTGACGGACTTATTCATTCCTTGATATTGTTTTAAAAAATTTTCCACCAAGAACACACAAGGCGGTTGCGGGTGGGGCCTTCTTTGTCTCGACCTGTGCCCTCCACTTTAGTGGTTTAAAGTATTGAAGGCTCGGGATTACAATTTGATCAACAATAAAAATAATCCCGATTAGAAAACCCAAGAATGAAACCCTCTCACAAGAATGCACAGTCTGTAGATTAACATGTTCAGGGGTTAATTTGTATCTGTTGTTAAGAATAAAAATAGGGACAATTTCAAATAATTCAAACCACTACCTCGATGAAATTTTTCATGGGTGTTGTCCGCTCAGGAAGATTTAAGACGTTGAAGTCATTCTTATTTCTCGGATCCATTCTTCAAGGCGTGCCGATGTTGATGGTATTCCACTAGCATTCAACGTTCTTCATTGTAGAGGAAACTCATCAGAGGTTTGTTATAGAATTTCTCATGGTTTAATTATTATTTCCCCCAATGCATTAGTTTAATAAAAAGAAACATGTCGCATAATTTTTGTTACAATGAAAATTTTCATCATTACATTATTTCATTTATGAAATAGCATAGAAGTTATGCTTGCACAACGAGCAATTAAGGGACTACCTAAATTTGTTCACATCATCGCCTAATCCTTACACTGCACCGCAGTTTCCCGAAGCTCAACAGTGCGAAAGAAAATAAAATAACATCTTTTAAAGTAATTTTAATAATTTTCTGAAAAGTTTTAAAAAAAAATTTTTTGTCCGACTATTGCGAGTCATAGTTAAGATATTTCTAGGAAAATATCAGTGTTCCGAGTTAAACAGGGCCCACGAATTCTCAATCTGAGCTCCAGTTAAAATATAGAAAAATCGGATGGCATGTTTACTAAACATAATTTAAAATAAGTTCAAAATTTCACTCCAATAAACCTAGGACATGGAATCATGGGTCTTCAGAGCGGGTGTTTTCGAAATAATTCCATATAATTTAAAATAAATACACAAAAAATTCTGGGAAATTATACTTGTTTAGGGATGCTAAAAGTCTCTATTTTTAAATGCTTTTTTAGCATTGATAATGGTACCCTGTTTATCAGTGCTTTTGTTTAGCACAGTTAATGGGTATCACTGTGAAAATTCATTTTTTGTGGTCCTGAATATGATTTCATTTGATCATGGTGTCATCATTATTATTCTGGTAAAATTATAGATTTTTATTTTCCTACACACTACTATGTAGTGGGAATCATGGTTGAACCACAGGGAAGACTACTGAATGTTCTAATGGTGTTTTTAAATGTACTAAACTAAAAAAATAGAAAAAGAAAATGAGACATAGATTGAAAACAATAGACACATATTTAAAATGAAGAATGGGAAATAGTGTTTAAACTATTAAAAATTGAACTATGCTAATGAGAAGATACATGAAAATATGAGATAGTGAAAGATGAGATAGTTCAAGATGAGCTATTGAAAGAGTAATTTCAAGAGAAATTTCTACTTCTCCTATAATTTAATTGCAATTGTGTCCTCACAAAAGAATATTTTAATCTACCTCCCCCGAATCAAAACCTATTTTTTAATGATTATTGAATACCTCATATTCTCGAATCATCCAACAACAAGGAAAATTAAGAATCACTACATGAATCAATATCATTGAAAGATTCCGATAGCATAATATTCAATATTAAGAATCACAAAAAACTCAATAATCAATAATTGAACTAGCCATAATAATCTAATGTAACATAATTTGTCATGTGAAAAAGTAATGATTCAATAAAACAACACTAATTCCTCTATCAATTAAGTGAAATAATTGAGTCAACATCATTGCAAGTTGATCTCGAATGATACATCATTCAACAAAACCCAAACATCATAATGACTTGGAACCATCTTCTTCATCTGAGGCCGTAGGATTAATGGCATAAAAATTTCCAAACCAAAAAAAATGGTGCCAAAATTCTTGAAACTATCATACTGAATCCATGGTAGTTGTGAGACTTGGATAGGAAATGTTATGGTGTAACTCATTGAGAATATTTATCCCATAGAGGTTGATCAGGAACACTAGTCCATTGGTGGCTACAATTTCAAGGAACCCAAGTGAAGATTTCAAAAACCCAAGATACAAGAAACCAATTTCAACGAATCAAAAACACTTAATTAAATGATGGAGAGCTGACTTTCATCATCCTCATATTCAAATTTTTGACAAAAGGATTTGATTGAAATTGGTCATCGACACTCCGACTTCATTATTCTTCAATAACTCGGCAGTGTTAGCCCATATTTGTGATAACATGTTCTCAGTGGCATCCTTGGTAAAATCAATGATCTAAATCTCTATGGGAAAATTGATTTTCAGGATCTTTTACCTCAAACTATGATGGATCCAGTTGTCTTCATAAGGGGTTTTCATCCTCATTCGGTGCATGAATCTTGAGTGGTATGAACAATGACTTGGATTTCCATTTACGCATCTGGTCTAATTTTTATGAAAGCATTGTATTCTTCTACGAAACATGAATTAAATCATCTTTGAAAAGGTAACTGAGTAACAAAAAATCAATCATGACACTAAAATTAACCACTTAAGTATCCATTTTACCATTAATTATATTTTAAAAAATGATTAAATGATGTGGAAAATACATGAAATATGATCCACATATAATTCCACACCACTAAAACATTTTTTGCCCTCAAGTGGTCACTTAATCATATTTAAAAGAAAATAATAAATCGTAAAATTGATAAAATGGAATTACACTATGAATTTCTTATCAAATAAATTTTACTCAATCGACATTATAATGTTGAAAAAGAAAATTCCCACATAAAATAAACAAAATCAGTGCAAAGTCAGTTTCCTATATTAAAAAAATATTTGAAATTCAAAATTTTAAATATAATTAAACAAATATAAAATATACATCAAAGTGGATGTCCAAATTTCTCATTACATAAAGATGAGTAGACACAGATAATAAAAAGTCATAATAATTAGAGACACTACTTATATTAGATAAATTAATAATTACAAGAATAAAAAAATAACCCATCCATATTCGTAAAAGAATTAAAGAATTGAGGACTAAAGAATTTTTTACTCAAATCAGATAATGATTTTAATTCCACAATCCATTCAAATGAATATTTCATGAGTTTAATTTCAAAATGAAATTTAAAGACAGCATAAATTAAAAAATGTTCCACCAAAATTTTACCGAAAACAAAATTTTAAAATGGTTCCATAAAATTGTTGTGCTCAATTATATCAGTGGAGTCATAAAAATTAACTACCTCAAAGTGGAATAACTAATCTCTAAACAAAAGAAAAATTTTAACTTGCTGAAATTGAAAATAATATCATGAAAAACGCACAAATCTAAAAAATTTCCAAGGATTATTATGGTATTTAAATAAAACAACAATTTAAAATTTTAAGAAGACACTCTACCCCACACATAAAACTCAACCATTTCCTTGATGTTGAATCTTATGGTGAAAGAAGAAAATCAAGCAATTTGGTTCTAAAAATATTTTCAATTTAGTTGTATTATAACATGTTTAAGAGGGTCACAACCCAACTCTTTATGATTTCATACACAAAAATCCAACCATATAAAAAATATTAATTAAAAAATGTACATTCATTGATGTTATAATAACAATCCTTTTCAAACAAGAACATACATGTAGCATGTTAGATAGACAATTCACATTAACTAAAGTGTTGAGTCTATAGGTATTTAATGGGTAAAATTCAAGGTTTCAGGAAATTAATTCAAAATGGTTTTCATCAATGTATATTACAATAATCAGAAACAACCATAATTTTCAAATAGGATATAAATTAATGAAAAAAATTTATATTAAAAATAAACTCTCAAGAAAGTAAGAAATGTTTCAGAAATTAATAATGCTAAAAAATGAGAGAAATAATATCCCTAAGAATTCCTCTTTGTTGCATCACATATTGGAAAATAAATCAATATCCTTTATAATTTCAAAGGATACATGACCTCTTCCAAGAAAGAACCATGATTTTTAAAAGAATAGAAACAATAAATCCACATATATAAATTAAAAAGATGAAACCAAACAATAGTGAGAGTGTTCAACAAGAAGAACCAGGACAAATGAGCATAAAAATAGTTTGAAAATGAAAAAACAATGATTATGATAAATCATTTAAAAATAAAAATAAAAATAAAAAAATTCCCAATCATCGTTTTTCTCCAATGAATCTCTAGATTTAAATTATCCAATTGTACTATTCTAACAACTCAATATAGTCACTTGGGGGATGGGGTTTCTAATGTTGGAACTACCACATGGGCTTTGACCAAGAATTTTAAACAGTGATATGAATTTCAAGGGTAGCTATAAATCCAAAACCACTCTCCACTATCTTAACTGCTTAAAAATTCTCTATGAAACACCAAAAAACATCAAGGGAATGGTCAAAGATGTCTCTAATTAAAGGAAAACTTCCTTCAAGATTACATTACAATAGTTTTAATGAAACTTAGGATCATGTGAAAATAAAGGAAATATATTAAGATATTCCAAGAATCTTTTATGCTCATGAACGGGAAAAATATTTTCAAAATAACACCTGGAAGTAGTGTTGTCCACTTATGATGTAGGTTCAGATTCAATAATTTTTTTTTAAAGGACAGTGGTTAACGAGGTGATTCTAGAGGTATGATGAATTTATCAAACATTCAACATCAGATCCAAACTATAAACTCGTAAAAACAAGGGATCAAGGAGGTGATTTTTCACAAAACATTTTAGGAAGTGGTTTATCAAAAGTCATCAATGAATACATTAAAAATTATCAATCACAATAGTTTCATCTTCCATGTAGTTTATAGCTATAAAAATATGATCAATGTACCTTTTATCAGACTCATAAGGAAATGGTATAAATTGAAAATGATCAATAACATCAAATTTTACAGCCATCAAAATGAACTCTAAAAAATCACAAAAAAAACATTTTCTACAACTGTTTGTGTGCATGATTCTTCAACATTGAAGAGCTCACTGTGAAACATAATAATTATAATAGATTTAACATGTTCCCTTAATTATATTTCCATGATTTCAATTTACTTATGTTTTTCAAGAGACGCAAAAACAATCGTATCTTTGTGAAAATTGGCCACAACGTCACTATTTGGAATTTTTTTCTAACTCAGCATCACAATAATTTATCTGCTAAATATTTCCAAGAACTATATTATCAAACTAAATAACAATTAAAATTACTTTTCCATGGACATAAATTATAAAATAATTTAAATAACCATCCTCCATTTCTGTGAATTGATGTAGGTTTTTGAAAAATATTTTTCCATGATGGCATAAGAAGTTTTTTTAATTTTATTAAATGTTAGATTTTTTTATTTGTTTGCTAATCTTTTGATTTTTTTTTCAAAAATCCCTAAGGCACTCATCACACACCTTCCTCGAAAATGGAGCCCAAATTTTATCATGGCATGATCATTGGAGTTCTTGTCAAATAAGAATTTTATATTTTTGTACACACTACTATATAGAGGCAAGATGTGTCGATCCAAAAGGAATGATTGTGATTGTTCTAAGGGATTTATCAAATTTACAAAACTATGAAAATATAAATTAGTGAATGATATGCAGATTGAAAAATTAACATGTATGTAAAAAGATGAAGGATATTGTTGTGATAAAAATTTTAAAAAATAAACTATGTTAAAGAGAAGACACATGAAAATATGTTATGGGGAAAGAGGACATTCATTTGATTCATTTTAAAAGAATTTATTCATCTTGACCACATTAATTACAAGTGTGTCCTCACAAAAGGATAGGTCAAACTCTCTCAATATGATAACAACCTATAGATTAATTATTCTTGATGATATCCTCTTCTCAAATCATCCACAAACTATAAAAATGATGAATCTCTCTAAGTATAAATACCACCAAAAATATTATGATGATAGAAAACTCAATTGAAAGAAGTACAAACAAAACTAAATTCAATAATTTATCTCACAATAAGAATCTAATTTAATTTAAAATTTAATGTGAAGTAATAAATATTTAGAAAAAAATATTAACACTTAAGTACAACAATATGTGAAAAAACAAATGGAATGTGAAGGAGAACAAAAATCTCATCACTCGGGCCGAAGTCAATCTCACCTCACTTTATCTCTAACTCTTACATCTAATGAAGCATATTTTCATGCTTTGAAGAATGTTTTCTACTATTGGCTCCGGGTTGTATATATCTTTATTCTTGAATGGATCATGAAAATAATGGCAGGCTCACACATATTTTTCATTTAGTTCTACCTTTTATTTTCAAAGATTCCAACAACTTTTCTTTAATAATCTCATAGGTCAGTGTCACTTCCCTACAAGAAGTGTCATTATTTTAAAAAAAAAATTCAGTCACTTTCCTATAACTATAATAGTATTCTTTAACTCTTATATGTGTTCAGAGAGTTAAAGATTCCATCTAACATCCAATGATTTCATTTTCTTCTTTAACCACAATCTCCATTATTTGACCAAAATCCCAAACCGATGAATAATAACAAAAATGACACCATTCGATAGATAGAATAGGGATATAATTAAGTCACTATGATTACAAATTGTGATCAGTTTATACACCATTCGGTAACCCTCAACCCATTCCATATGAATCAGTGCCATCTCCTTCATCTGGGGTCCTAGTAGAAACAACACAAAAATTTACAAATGAAAAACAAAGTTCCCAAAATTCTAGCAATAATCATACTGAATAACCAGTAGCTTTTAGAATAGGCTCAACATGGTTAAGGTGAAACTCGTCATGTATATTCATCCCATAAAGGTTCATTAGGAGCCCCGGTTCATTGGAGGACACTTTTTCATGGAACCCAAGTGTTAATTTTTTGATCCTACGACACAAGAAACCTATTTTAAAGACTCATTAGTGATTCTTAAATTTTTGTAGATATGATTTGCCTCATACTCAGATTTGGATTTGTGACATCCATATTTGTCCTACATCTGTCACCTTCTGCTCTGACTTCATTATTTTTTAGTAAATTAGCAACATCAGCCCAGATTGGTTATAACCAGATCTCAATGGGATCATCAGTTAAACTCCTAATCTCAATCTCACTAGGAAAATCAATCTTCAGGATCATCCACCTAAAACTGCACCAGCTCTAGATGGATCAATATGGGCTCATCATCTATGTTCAACACATGATTCTTCAATAGTATGAACAATGGATTGGATCCCCATTCACACACTTGGTCTCATTTTCATGGAAATGTCCAGTTTCTCAATGAAACTAAAATAAATTCATATTTTTTAGGGTGGTTCATTAGAAATGTCGGTTGAAATATGAATCAACACTCAAAATTGTGGTGGTGACTGACCTCGTACTCTCGAAATGATTAAAACTAGAAGTTGTGTCAGCAGACTCGTGATCGGTCATCATGCATTCTCTTTGTCCATGGGTGTGGAAGTCTAGCTCTTCTCCTTCCCATGATATGAACTGTATCTCATGGGTGGATCGATTTTTTTGGGCTACCTCATGCTAATAATTTTATCTTATCACTGGAACTATTGTTAATCATAAGAGAGTTTAATTATCATACAGGGAATTTATTTTCTATTTTGCAAGATAATTATTTTATTCAAAAACTCATACGACCATTTAATGAAAAATGTCATTATCCAAAAAAATTCGAAATGTATGAAACTATATTATGATGCATATAATAATTTAATACTGCTATAAAAAATAAAAAAAATTATAATTAAAATCACCAATCAAGAAAAATATATATGTTAAGACTTTAAATACAATAAGAATAAAATAAATATGGAATTAAAGTAAAACAAAAAACATTAATAATTTAATTTTTTTTAAAATAAACATCAAAATTAATAAAAAACAAAATTATGAATTCTTAAATTATATGGTATAAAATTAATATTTACAAACATATATTAACTACACATGGAATTAATAATTTTAACATTATATTCCTTAATTAACTAATTAACAACAATTAAATAATGAATCCTAAAGAACCACATAAATAGCCATTTTATCATTAATTAAAAATGAAAAATGAAAACAAATTGTGAACAAATGCATGAAATGCGAGAAACATCATCATTTAGAGTGAAGAATTCTCCATCCATGTTCATGGAGATAATTAATTCACATATTGGTTAGTTTTTGGATAAGTTATTTAGGGTCTAGATAAAAAATATTCATGTCTACTTGGAATTTTAAGAGGATCATATAAAGAATTTTATTGCCATTTTAGGAGTTCTACATCATGCGAAACTATTCAGGAACAAATAAAAGTTTGTTTTTTTGGGATCACATAGTTCTTTTCTTGGGTAACTTTTCCCCTAGCATGGGGTATTTGAGGATCCTTTCAAGATAGAGATTGTTGTTTCTTTGGAAACCCCCAAGATAGTGGCAGTGGTGTGGAGTTATTTCGATTTTCATATTATTATAGGAGGGTTGTATCCAATTTTTTATTATTTTGAAACACCTCTTATAAATTTTACCAAAAAGGGTATGGCATTCTTATGGTTCAAACAGTGGCATATAGCTTTTAGGTACCTAAATGAGAAGTTGTTCAACGCTCTAGTTCATTTTATTCCCTTAGAGGGAGGTCAGTTTCATATTTTATATGATGAATTTTATCTTTGGTTGGATTGTGATATGATGTAGAAGACATCATTTATTTCTTATGGGTCTCAGAAATGAAGCCCTCCTAAGAATAACAGTGCCACCCATGATCATGATTTTGTAGAAGTTGTGTTTTTCATGATGTTGGGGAAACATTAACTAATTAGTGGGCCTTTTTTAGTTTTCACTATTAAAATATTCTAAGTTATGACTTATACCTATGTGACATGACCTTATGACAACATCGATGGATGGAATTATTATAATATTATGACTTGATGATCTTGTATATGTCAATAAAGTGAAATTTTTCAATTGATTCACTAAGAATGAAATCACACAGTAATGTTGTGCATGAAACAAGGGATTCCAATAAAATTATGGTAGAGATAACTATGAGGAATATGGATATGGGAGAGGTTAGATGAAAATGTTTTCTTGTCTAGATAAGAGTGTAGTCATCTATTCTACAATAGCTAGTGGAGACCCAGTTGGGGGATTCTCATGTGGCTGTTTGGAAGATTGAGCTATTTTTGGAGATTATCATAATGGGTATAAATGGGATGAATAGTATCATTGATTTTTCTAGGAGAGGCTTTTCATCCCTTCAACAATTTATAAGATGGTTCTCTGATATTTCTATTGATGACCCTTGGGGGTATATCCTTTAGTGATAAAGATTTTTTAATATTAGATATGTTGGTTTTTATTTTTTGGGTTGAAGAATATAGTTGAAGAGATTAGCTCCCCATGTTTGGCCTACCAAAAGCTGAAGGTTAGGAATAGTGTTCCAATGGGTTTTTTTAGCCATTAGATGTTTCTACAGGAACTAGGGGAACATATTGATTGAATTCTATTCCAATTTACCTTGATCACTAGGATTCTAGGAATATATATGGCTAATAGTGTATCATTTAATGAAATCATCCCACCTCATAAATATTAGGGAGTTTGGAACAATGGATGTTTTATCAAGGAAGTATATAGAAGAGATAGTGAGGATCCAAGAAGTCATGGGGCTGAGTATCTCTGATCGAGATCCTCATTTTACATCCAGGTAATAGAGATTTCTATAGTCTAATTTTTGATCCCCTTTATGAATTAGAACGACTTTTCATCCACAGATGGATGGTTGGATAGTTAAAACGATCTATACACATAAATTCATGTTGTGTTCTTGTGTCATATATTTTAGAGGTTATTGGATGAGAAAGCTACCTAGGGTAGATTTTTGTCACAACAATTTTTTCCACTCCACCACAGTATGACACCATTTGAAAATTTGTGTGGCTGAAAATTATATTCTTCATTTTTATGTACTAGGGTCGAAGAAGTTGTGATTCTTAGGCCATATATTGTGTATGTTACGAAATAGATGGTTTAAATAATTTTATGAAAGATAAAAGAAGTTTATATTCATAAAAATCGTATTCTAATAATTGGAGGAGGCCTTTGGAGTTCAACAATAGAGATCACATGTTCATGAAGGTGAATCATCATCGTTGGAAGTGAATGTTTGGTTATGCGAGTAAGAATTATCCATGGTTTTTTTTAAATTATGAGGTGTTGGAATGTGTGGTATTTGTGGTGTATTTTATCAAACAACCCCAAAATATGAGATAAATACATCATGTTTTTTAATTTTTACAAATCTATCATTTACTTTATAAAGACTCTCAAATATTTAATTGGGGAGTGATCATTATTAATTATGACGAGACCTTCAAGGAGTTACTTGTGGTGATCTTGGACGACCAGTAGAAGCTGTTTTACATGCATGATATTCACATGGTTTACGTGTTATGAAATAAAAATGTTTTTGTTGAGATTACCTAGTAACATGATTAATAGATACAGATTTCATAAACTAATCTATTCGATATTTATCACATACCATATTATAACATGTGTTGTATTTTATGACTTTATCTGGTTATGAGGTGGTTTCATATTGTTTCTTGTTATGAAATTACTCTTGTTAGAGAGGAATCACTCCAAGGAGAGTGCGTAGGAGTCAGATTTTAATTTTTTTTTGGTTTTATCATTATTCATCAAATGATATGTTTGAACTCCTATGATGGTGAGATCCTTTAGATCAATCTCAAAGGGTGGCTAATTGGGTGACCCATTTTGGTTTCTTATTGGGTTTTGTTTTATATTCTTCAGGATGAGAATGTTTTTAGAGGTATCTCATGTAAGGTACATGATCCATGTAGTCTAACCATATTTGTGTTTTTAAATCCCATAGTGTTCAAAGGATACCTAGTGGGGTTGTGCAAGTGCTTGGATATATAAATATATAATAAGGGAGAATTTATATAATAATGGAAGGTTTTATAATGAAAATGAGTTATAAAACATAAACAGGTCTTGTTTCTTTTGTTTCCAAGCACATGGAATTGAGATCATAAACATAACATTTCTTAAATAAGTTAAAATATAGGCCTTGCAGTTTGTGCTGGATAATTTTTCAACAGAACATAATTTTCAATGTATTTACGATGTAAACTATTTGTTTACTCCATAAATATTCCATGGGTAGTCTATTTATAATGTGCATTGTCACAAGGCTTTGCTCAATCAATTCCCCTTATCCAAAATCTCATGAAATTGGTAGTTTCATTCTTTAGTTTTTTTGGATCCCTTCAAAGTGAATCGATCCCAACCATACATTTTTGAAACACGGTGATTCAAGGTATATTCTACCCTTTTCTATAATGGTTCATCAATATATATTCTCCTAATTATTCCTTCCATGTGATTTTGGTTTTTATACGTTGTTTTATATGGATTTTATTTGTTGTTATTTGGTGCTGTTATGGAACTGAATTCATGGAGGCTTGTAGCTCTTGGAGGATGGTTGAAAGGGATCTATAACATTTATTCATTCTCATAGGAAGAACATTGACACCCTTGACGGATTGGATTCATTATTTCATTTATTTATTTACATTAAATCTTATGTTTTTCATGTATCATAAATTTTTTTTGAAATGGAATTAAAAAATTAAGAATTAAACCACATTAATAATGGAATTATATAGTGATATCATGTCCATGTTTTTCCATTATATGGTAATAAGGGGTTGCTTATTGTTTTGAAATATTTTTTGACATATATACTATGATTTTTTTCATGTTTTTGGGATAATCATTTTTTCTTGATAGAAAACGGTATAGAACATGAAACAATAATTATTTTATTAATTTTCATAAGAATTTGAAGAAGATTCTTGTCTATAATCATTTTTTTGTAATATGTTAATATTCATATTGATGAAATGCATAGTTTTAATTTAATATGAAATTTCATATATTAATGAATTCCTAAAGAACATGAAGCATGTTAGTTTTGGGGAATTATAATAATAAATATCTATGTAAATTTTGATTCATTCTTATCATAGTTTGAGGAAACTAGTTTTTTGCATGAGGGAATGTTTAATAGTTTTATAGTTTGTTATAGATTATGGATCATATTTCCTATAGTTATAACCTATGAATAAAAAATCATTTAATTCAATATATAATAAAAACTAGTTATTTTAAAAGGATAAATAATTTGGATAGAGATTTCTTATTTCCTAATAAAGGATAAATGCCTTGTGTTGGGAGTTGTCAATGCTCGTTTTCATGTGAGGGATAAATAAATTGTCTTGGGGGAACCATTTATATGTTTAATATTCTTTTTTCATTATTATTTTATGATTTTATCTCGATTTGATATTCATTAAGCAATGTGATATTATCCTGGGATGGATGATCCATGAATGGATGATGTGATATGGGACAAGGAGGAATAGATAATGTGGAAAAAATTTCCTCTTATAATGGAAAGATGTATCGAGATAAGCATGTGGGTATTGGGGATGACATATGAGATCATTGAACAGGTAGAATTTGTTCTTACCTGTTGATGTGATAAATATGGTTTCTTTTTTAAAATGAATATGGTTAATGGATGATGGTCAGGTTTCTTATTTTATCTATATTCCTTTCCCCACTACTCGAGGCAGCTGATGTTCTTGGTTTCATATTTCATATTTGTGGTTTCTTATGATGGTTTTCCTAGAGTACCAAAAATTATTGAATGATTATTATATTGTTTAATAAATGAAATATCCCATTGGGTTGTTGTTATTGGAACATACATGAGATATTACTCTTAAAAAACTACAGACGTGGTTTGGGTTATGCCTAGAGGAAATGGACTTGACTATAATGTTTAATGTAAAGTATTTTTGAATAATGATAATGGTAAATTAACGGATAAAAAATTAATTAAAAAAATAAAATTAAAAGAATTAAGGAAATAATTCAATATATCTCTTTCAAATCCTTATGTGCTTATAGGATATCTAATCGAACGCATTAGCAGCCAAGTGTCCAAGAGGATATATATATATATAGTATGGATTGGGAATTAGTTATCATCATAGATTTGTTGTGACCTATATTGTATCCTATATATTTTGGTATTTCATATTCTACCCCTCCCATATCATTTAGGGAGACTAACACCCAATGGACTCTAGGATGTTGATTTCCCCATCATCCTGGTGACGGGATTGATGGATGACTACACCATCTGGCCCCACTCACTTCTCATGGAATTTATATATGTTGGTATTCACAATTGTTAGTCTTCCCATATATGTGTGTAGATGTTTCTAATGTATTGTGGTTATTTTACTCACATTTATATGAGATATATTATCAAAAATATTATTAAAGGTATGATGTGTAAAGGTAATGATGGATTGAGGTTCATTAATCATCGTATAGGCTATAACGACTTAATGTATATTACCTAATGTATGATATACATCATATGGGTTCTGGAGGCTCTTAGAAACTACAATGTTACTATATAGAGATTTCATATGGGGTGTTGTGATAATCTATTGTTGGAGTTTAATATAGTGATATTTAGAAAAAATATCTATGATTTGGTTATTTTTAAGAGGGATGCCTAAAAACAAGAAAAATTGGGGAACAATGTCACTATATTGTGGAAAATAGAGCATGGTACCCTTGGATATTAATTTCTATATTATACTCTCTTTTGTATACAATATTTTGTGAGAAATAAAAATGGTTATTCGGGGATCATATTATACCTTTTTAAGTGAAGAGTTAATTTCATTGTGGTTTATTTTTCCTTGACAAGATTTATTCATATTTATTCATAGGATTATATTGCTAGGATCCTACAATGTATTCAAACCGTATGTAAAAATAAACAATTTTAGTTTTATAATGAAAAATTTAGTGATCAGAATGGATATTACTGGCTTGTGGTTTTGTAGGAGCTGTTTGAGCTTTGTGGTTATTGCCGAGTTTACATTTTTTGTACTTATAGTTCCATTTAGTTGTTTTTGTACTATATTACATTGCATTTATTCACTTGGTATTTATTTTATATAGATTTGTGAGTATTTTTTCATTGGTGTATCTACTATATATCTCTATTTTTTATGTTCTCATAGAGTGTAATTCCATTAAGTGTATATTTATTTTACCCTTTGTTCTAGTCATCATCCCAGGGCCAAATAAGGTAGGACTTAGACAATCGCCATCTCCCTCCTCTAATTGTCTTCCAATATGAGGCACTCTTCTTGATTATGGGATCATGTCCATTTTATATTTTTTAGATCAAATTTTACTAAGTGGTTAATAAGTTAATGATTTATAAGAAATCCATTTCCTCGTATTGAGTTATAAACATTGTTAATAAATCTCAATTGTACTAATCTAGATTTATTAAATCTAATTAATAATTTTATTTAATTTCCTCCTTTTATGGAGTTAAATAACACCCTGGCCTTTGTTATCCTGAATTAGTGCCTTATTATATAACATTGTCATGGTAGAAGGAAAAACTGTCTCGAAAGACCGATCAGTTTAGTAGACATGGAAGTAAAAGATACATATATAAGTTTTAAATTAAATCATGAAAAAAAACAATAGTGTGTCCCCATTGAACATTCTTATATACCTTATTCTATTCCTACTCGTTAATCGTAATATACATCTTTTCATCCAACGAAAAATAAAATATAAGAAAATGGTGAGCTCAGATGCTCAGTAAGGATAACAATATAGCAGAAACTATTATAAATAAGAATAAACATTTAAGGAAATGTATAGGAATAGAATACAAGCCTTTTAATTTTAAAATTCAATATAATATGGAAAATATAAATAAAATAATGAAATTTACTTATTCATATGGATGTTGTACTAGTCGAATAATCAGATGTAATATCAATTACCAATTTATTTATGACGGAATGCATAATATTATACTTCAAAACCACATAGTCAAGGCCTTGTTCCATGACTATAAAGAATATTTTGTCAAGGACTTTTGAAAAAGACACAAGTTTGTCTCATGAGACCTATAGATGCATCGTGGAGCTATAGCAGGCTCCACCCATCACTTACTAAGTCCAATTCATTTCTCATATGAAAATGTTTAAACATAATAAAAACAATCGTATTAAAACTAGCATACGAAATTTCAATACTTTATCCATAAACCATGACTGGTATATAAATAACATATCCACAGTCAAACATATCCCAAAACTTTCAATACAATATGGAATATTTGTATCATAAAAAAATAATCCACAATTAAGAATAATATCCCTTAAAGGATGATCACATAGTTGAAAATGATCAATAAATTTTTCTGATGGAAATATAACTTTTTCATGAAAACATTTAAAAGTCAAACTGTGTATCAATAAGCTATATAAAATAGTTTTTTTGAATCAAAGTGTCCCATACCACTTTGAAACATCTTAACGGAATTTCAATTTCAAAACATTAATGTCTATATAAATAAAACCTTAAAACCATTTTTAAAACATGGACATTAATGAGAATTATTTAGAAGAATAAATTTTAAAGCATTTAAAATGATATATTAGTTAGTGTTCCTAAAAAAAATAAGATACACTTGAAATAAAAATAATTGAGGTAACAAAAAAAATATAATATTATGTGAATAATGTTATTCATTATATACATTGTCAAATTACAATATCTACACCAAATGAAAGTGAAGTAGCACCTAACAACAATGAAGTATCAGTGGAATGTAAGATGAAAGGAATTCCTTTACAAAGACTATATCCTTAGGAGATAATGAAAAATCAATGACATAATTATGTGTGACAACTATAAATACACTCAATATGATTGGATATTCAGTTTAAATAAATCAAGGTACATTCACACATTTTCTTATAAAAACAACATCAATTACTTGGATGTTTAACTCAACGAATAGAAATTAAGTTAAAATTACTCTTATCAAGTATAAAATGATGACTTGAGAATTTATCAATGGAGTGAATAAGTGTATAAAAAGTATATCTACACAAAGTGAAGTGGAAATTACTACATAACTAAATATATAGTTATTTCACAAATAATCCTGGAGTAAAGTATCCAATGATGTTTGTGTAAAACCAAATAAGTGGAAATTGAAATTTGATATTTTCTTATCGGTTTGGTAACATAGGAAACATACACCCCATTAAAAAGGATAATCCAATGATGATTCAAATACCCATAAATTAAAGTATATTACACAAATAATACAATCATAGGCACAACATACACCACACAAAAGGTAATAGTGGAAAATATTGAATGAATCTCACGGGAATAAAAATGAGATGACAGCCCATTACCTTGTACATTTCCTTAGTATTGGGTAGGTTAACATCCTATATAATGGTGAAATAATTGATATTAAATTTTATAAGAACCTAATACATAAATATGATATCATATATGATCTTCTAATATTTCTTTGATAATGATATTTCAGTAGTATCATTGTTTTGGTTGTCAACAAATTCACTTTTCTTAATATGTTTTGTTAGGTAAGTCATGTCTATTATGTATAGGCTGTATTTTATTCATATCCAGAATCATATTAAGTTTTTTTAAAAAAAAATTAATCCTAAAATGAATATTTTTGTTGATTGATCATGATGGGGAATGAATCTCATCGCGTTCGTGGAGATGGTAAGTCGTACTTACGCACGAGTGACAATATCATTCTTTTGATGGTGAAACTGTATATAATTGGATGGTATATAATATATAAAGAATCATAAAAATGTTATATTTTTATTTAAATCAGATATAATAAATATTATACCCTTCCAAATAATGAATTTTTTAATAACAAATTACACCACGACCTGGAGATAGTAAGTCGTGCATTCGCACATATGGTGACTTTTTCATTTATAGGATGGATATAATAATTAATATGGTTGTACCATATTTATAAAAACATAAAAGTATGTAGCATTTATTGGAGTTATTATTTTGGTATGGAAACAACAATGAAACAGGAAGTGTAAGAAGAAAAGACCTTGAAAGAGGGCGGTGAAATTATTACCTCTTCTTCAGGTGTTTTGTTTTGAGTTGATCGAAAGGGATCTTAGGTTGGATTTCTGAAAAATTTAAGGACTATATTTTTATTTGAGGGATGTTGGGAGGATATTTGGGCAGGGTTTGGCTGATCCATATTGCTTTGGCGGTGTGATTTTGAGAGAAGGGGGAGTACCCCTTTTATATGAGTGGTGAGGGTCACTTTAGGAAAACCTTGAAATATTATTTTATTATAAATCATTTTATGTTTCTAATGAATCCAAATTGATTTATATCGAATATAAAATAGGTATGGTTATAAATAATCGCAACAAATCATTTTTTTACATGTTTAGTTCACCATATTTACTTTACATTTTAGATGCAACTATTAGTTAAATAGTCTAACCTTTACCATGTCTTCTTGTATTCTTACACTATATGATTAATAATCATACTCTAAATAGGAAAGAGAACCTCAAGTGGTTCATTAATGAAATATATAATATTATTTAAGACCTTTTCCCAAACCTAAAATTTTTAGGAATATTATATCAACCAATAATATATTATTTGTTTAAAAAACTTATTTATTTCAATTTTGACCCTATTTAGTATTTCGTTTTTGTGAAAATCATAACAGCGTGATTACATCGAAAAAAATTATTTAATCAACCCTAACATGTCATATTAACCTATAAATTTAGTGTAATTCATCAAAATTCTCAAATAAAGTTTTTTTTGAATATTTATATTATCAATTATTTTTATATTTTGATATTAAGGTAATTATTGCATATTTATTGTTTTATAAATAAATTAACTTATTTAATGTCTAAAAATTATAAATAAATATCATTATATAGTTTATCCTTTCTGATTTCTAATTAATATTACATGTCTAATTTATCATATTTATAACCCTATATTAAAAATGGTGTAGTTAATAAACATTGAATTTAACCCTTTTTACTCTTCTTTAAATAAAATAATAATAAATGTCCTAATCTAATCCAAGTGGATCTAAAGGGTCATATTTTATTCCTAATGTTGTTTTTTTCTTAATTTAACTTATCCAATAGAATTAAGACATGTGTTAGGGTAATTATAATACCTTCTATTTACTATTAACGGTGGTAAATAAAATTAAATAGTTACTATTCACCAAAAAGTATTTTCATCTTATTGAATCTCATTTTGCTTACTGATGCCAACTGTGTCTCTCGAAATTTTGAAATTCAACTCATAGATGCAAATAAAATTTAGTTTCATACAAATTTTCATTTTCTCCTAGATCGTTGTTGAAAGGGATTAAAAATTTCAATAAAAATTTTATACATCTAATTTTATAATCAGATTACTCCAATAAATTACATTGAACATATATAGGTATTATATATCTATTTTTACTTAATATAATTTTAAATTAAATAAAAAATTATTTAATAAAAATTCAATTTTAAACAATAATGCAGTTTTTTCACTATTCATCAAAAATTGAATGTTTTGAGAAACATACCACAAATTTTCCCTAAGCTAATTTTGATATTCCAAATTCAAAAATGAATTATATTTTACAACATTAAAAACATAGAATTTTCATTAATAAACATAAAATTAATTCCCATTTTCAAAACCGAAAAGCGGGTTTTTAAAAAGTAAAAACTATCAAAAGATTGACATGTGTTTATGTCAAATTTAAATGTGAAATTACATATAATGACCTAATTTGTATTAAATGATAAAAATATAATCTAATTATACATCCAAACCATTAAAATTCATAATTTAACACTATAAATTATATCATTTAAAAAAGTTGTTTTCAATTAAAATTTTGTATTTTCCAGTATTCATCAAAATATGAAGGTTATCAGAAAAGTAACAAAAAGTTATCCAAAATAAATTTTTAAGATCCGATTATAAAAAAGAATTTAATTTCATTAAATTAAATATATAAAAGTATCAAATATCGGTTTTAAAAATGGATTTCCATTAAAAGGAGGTAAAATTTCATTTTTTTTAAATACTTCATTTATCTAAAAAAATCAATTTGTTCTTACAGTAGTTCGGAAAATGTTTTTTACATCACCATTTTTGACGTCGGTTATAGATAACAGACATGATAATCTGTGAAACATGGTTTTTTACATCGGTTATTTTATAACCGACCTAAAAAATGCAGCGAGTATATTTTTAACGTCGGATATTTTAATAACCAACGTTACAGATCGAGCGTGTTCGTTTTTTATGTTGGTTATAAGTTAACCGATGTTAAAATCCAAAGCACGAGGGGGGTTTTATGTCGGTTATTTGATAACGGACGTAAAAACAGGATATCGACGGGTTTTTTACATCGGTTATTTTATAACCGACGTAACAAAACAATCCGAAAAAGTTGTTTACATCGGTTATACAATAACCGAATTAAAAATCTGTGATTTATGATGTATTTTGTAGGTCGGTTATGGAATAACCGATGTAAAAAACCAACATGAGGATTTCTTTACGTCGATTATTTTATAACTGATGTAAAAAAAGAAATATGTGATACATTTATAAAGTCGGTTATTATAATAGTCGACGTTATAAATGTAAAAAAATAGTTTATAAGGTCGTTTATTAAATAAAAGACTGTAACACCCCGAGATTTTATGAAAAATATTCTTTTTAATTTCATTAATGTCTTCTGTTGTACGCTACAACAAAAGGAGCTTTCACAACACAGATCCTTGACTTGCCTTGCATTACACGCAATCACAAACTTCCTCGATAGCGTGTGTAGTAAGCAATACCGAGTTTTACTAAACAACGTTATGATATTAAAATATTATTAAAACTAGTCATTATGACTAGTAATAACCACTTTTTGAAATTTTGAAAATTGTAAATTTCAAAATGGACTTCATTTTTGGATTCGGAATATCGAAATTAGCTTAGGGTGAAATTTTGGTAATTTTCGGATAACTTTCTTATTTTGATGAATAGTGAAATTACTAAATTTTAATTAAAAACAACTTTTTCAATCGAAATAATTAATAGTGATAATTTATTAATTTCAGTGGTTTTAAAGTATATTTAGAATACATTTTTACAATTTTAATACAATGTTGGTCACTGAATGTAATTTCACAATTAAACCAGACATAAACAAGTGTCAATCTTTTGATAGTTATTATCTCTTAAGAACACGCTATTTGTTTTGACGACGGAAATTAATTTTTAAATTAATTAATGCAACTGATATGTTTTGAATTTGGTAAAATAGAAATCATTTTTTAGTTCATAATATCAAATATAGCTTAGACCTAATTTTTGGTATTTTTCTGGAAACTTTCATTTTTTGTTGAATAGTGAAACCACTAAGTGGTAGTTAAAAAAAATGAATTTTTCATAAAACTTAATTTTACCACTTCTGTGAGTGGAATTTCAAAAATCCGAGAGACACGGTTGATGTCAGTATGTAAAATGTGGTTCAATGAGATGAAAATAATTTTTGGTGAATAGTAACTTTTTACTTTTTTTACCACGGTTAAAAGTAAATAGGGTAATTAAGTGTAAAAATGATATTATTATTACACTAAGACGTGTCCTAATTCTATTGTATAAGTGTAATTAGACCAAAAACAACCTTAGGAATAAAATATGACCATTTAGGCCCACTTGGATTATATTAGGACATTTATTATTGTTTAATTCAAAGAAGAGTTAAAAGAGTTATAATAAAATTTTATTTATTAAAACATTTTTAATATAGGGTTATACATAAGATAAATACGATTGTAAATATTAATTAGAAATCTAATAAGATTTCATACATAATGATATTTTATTTCTAATTTTTAGACATTAAATAATTTAATTTATTTATGACACAATGATGATGCAGTAATTACCATAATAGTGAAAAATTAGAATACTTGATATTATAAATACCCAAATAAATGTAATTTGATAATTTTTATTAATTAAAATAATTTTATAGGTTAATATGACATGTTAATATTGATTTAATTAACTTTTTTTGAACTAATCATTATGTTATGATTTTCATAAAAATCAATTAATAAATAGCGTCAAAATTGACATAAAATAGTTTTTAAAACAAATATTATATTATTAATTGTTATTTTATTCCTAAAAATATAAGTTTTGACAAAATGACTTATATAAGGTTATATATATTAATAATAAACAACTTGGGGTTCGTTTGGATAGTTATAGTAAGTTTATTAACCTTATAGTGTAAGAACACAAGAAGACACGGTAAAAGTAAAATTATTTAACTTAATGTTAAATCTAAATGATAAGGTTAAAATAGGAACATAAACTTGACTAAATTATATTGGATGAGATTATTTCGATCCATTCCCACCTTATCTTCAAAATAAATCAATTTGGAGCTATATAAAACAGAATTTGACTTTATAATAAAACAATAGTTTTAGTTATTCCAAAGGTGCCCCTCTCCTCCGTTATAAAAGGGCACCTCCTCCCCCTCTTCCTCACACCACATTGAGCCTTCCAGATCGGCCAACCACTGCCAATTTCTCCTATCCACTTCCTTAGAAACATCCTAGAGGTTCTGGGCTTCTTCAAAGACCTATTTTAGTGCCCTAAAAGGAGGTCTCAAAGAAGCACTTCAAAGAAGAGGTAATGTCTGTTACCGATTCTTTCATCTTTATTTCTTCTTCCACGTTTTTATTCTTTAGTTGTTTCATTATTAAGTAATAACATCAGTATCACTCACATACTGATATGTTATTATAAGTATGAAACAACCCAATTTCACCATCTTTCCATCCTACAGAAAAAGAAATCATCACACATGCGTACGTACGGAATACCATCTCCACGTCATGTTGTAATCTATTTTCCACCACCACCTTACTTGGATGGGTATTATGGTGTAACTAATGACAATATAAGTCTATTATAAAGTTATATTGATTCTGAAATAGTATACATACACTCTAATACAATTCCGAGATCATAGGAACGATATCATCACTCGTGCGTACATACGGAATACCGTCTCCACGAAGTGATGCGACTCGTTCTACATGATCTTAATTTCATAATGATTATATAAATGAATTGAATGAATGAATATGATATATATTACACTAATATAATTCTCGAAATGAGGTATCTATAACCTAAAGATAAGAATAATAATTTATTCGACAAAACACGCATAAGATCAAAAAGTAATAAACACCCGAATAACAAGTAGTAATGAAATATTACTAATAAGAAGCTAAGAATATGACCATATATGATATCATAATAATAATTATGATTCTGGAATAAGTCAATAACATTATTTAAATCATTATACAGGAGTTTCGGACACTTACGAAGCAAATCGGACCTAAGGTAAGGGAAAATATCACAATCTCATTTTTATCCGAGATTGTTTATACTTTGGTATTTACTGGGGTGTATTTTATCATCCACATCCATGTTTCCTCAATATGTAATATTATTTCCATCCACATAAAATTTTTAAATCAAATTTTACCCTTTTGTGGGTTTTTAGTAAAAGATATGAAATGAATCATTTGTAGTTTTTCGTACGAGGTACTTTTTTACTTTTCCGACAAAAGTACGAGAATAATGTTTTTTTAACTTATACGGCATGAATGGATTTTTTTAAAACATTATTTCCAAGAATATTCCTTTAAAAGTTTTCAAGTTTATTTTTAATCAACTTCTTTTTGTTTAAAATTGTATGACATGTTAAGAAAGGAAAATGTTTTTGAATTATAAAGGATATTTTTCTCAAGAATGGAGTTCAAGTGTTTTATCAAAATTATTTTCCATCTAAGATAATAAGGGGTTCTGTTTCTTTCACTATTATTACATTGATTTTATTATGTTATGATGGAATTATTTTTATGAATTCCTTTATCTTATTTGAACTGTTTTATGATGTCACAATGTTTAAGATTCCCATTTTTATTACATGGGTTATTTTATGATGTATGATTTATGATTTTGTGGCACACATAAGAATGGTATCATTATGAGATGGGTGGGACCTATATCTCCCTCCAATGAATTGGGTAAAGATTTTATATCTCATGAGATAGACATGGCTAGAACGGTAGGTTTTACCGGTTCAGTGAAACAGGACTGAACCGAGGAGTGAACTCGGTTCAGAAATGAACTTTTTCCACTAAGATAGTCTTGGCAATGAGTCTTGACTAATAAGAAATGTTTCTCTATGATTATGTGTGTATTCCACAAAGTTTCATGTTTTATGTTATTATTATTGAGATTACATTTCACTACTACGATTTATCCCATGTTATGAAATTATGCTCTCTTTTGCAGGTTAAGATTTCCAAAAGTTATGTTCTTATGAATATGATGTGATTGATATTTCTTTTGTTTACCCTTACTGAGCATTTGAGCTCACCATTTTATGTTTTATTTTTCCCAGGATATAAAGAAAGGTTTTAGGTATAAAAAAAGGAAGATCATTATGGGATATGTTGAAGATCTTTAACCATGATTAGAAGATTATATTCTGAGTTTCCAAAGACACTAAACTATTACGGTCCTTTTGTGTGTGTTTTTGTTATGTACTAAGTATTCCGCAAAAGTAATGTAATGTCAATGTACGTCAAGCTTCGGGTCTCTACAGTTGGTATCAGAGGAAATTTTTAGTCAACATTTGGAAACTAGGATGCGAAAACATTAGTAAGATCCCTAGAGATATTTCTAATGTATGTCTAGGGATGTCCCCACGGATAAGTATACGTATAGGATATAGTCCTAGAACAATGGTAATGATATTATATTAAACCAAAGATGTTAGATATTGAAGTTACTCCCCCTTTATTATGATTTTTGCCTCTCACACTATTCTTTTTTGGTTTTATAAAATGGCTGGAAATAAGATGATTCACGATAATGGAGGATATCACGGACAATGGAATGATATTATTCATGAGCAACCAAATGAAATGGGATTTGGAAGTCCAAACATCATTATTATGCCGAATAAGCAATCTCATAATATGATCAATAAAGTAAAATTTGTTAAGTTTCCTAACTCGGCTAATAAGAGAAAGATGGAGTTTCATGATGATCATGGAGGAAAGAAAGTTCAATTTACCCTATGTAAATCATGTGGGAAGAGGCATCAAGGAGATTTTTTCAAAGGAACTGGAAGATTCTTTGGGTGTGGAAAAGAAGGACACAAAGCCAGTAAGTGCAAAAAAAAGTTTCAGTTAACACCAGGGATGAGGATAATGGTATTTCTAAGACATCAACAATGGTTAAATATTTTAAATGTGGAATGTACGGGCATTATGCAAACCAGTGCCCTACGGGAAAGTCTCATGAAGAGAATCAGTATGGTCTTCTGGGTAGTATTTATGTTGATGATGATGAAGAGACTACAAATGATATGTGAGATGAAAGAATTGTTGAAGCTTGGTCAATGGTTTAAGAATGTAGTGGAATGATTACATGTTTATCATGTGTAATGTTGTATAAGTAATCTCATGGTACTATGGAATAAAGAGACATCTAAGGATTGTTACACTGTTGTCTTTCCTTGAGTTTTGAATGTGTATGATTAATGGTACCAGTATCCATGAAAGGTTATTCAGATATTTTTGGAATGTAGATGATATGCGCATAATGAATGGATAAGGAGAAAATTAAATGTTTGATAGTATTCATGAGCTCATGACTGATATTAGGAGAAGGTTATATCATGGTTTGAGTATATAGAATTTTTGGATTTTGGTATGTGGAAAGAGTTAACTTTTGACTGAATTCATGTTTTTACTAAGGTTCAATGGGTATTCATTCTTCAAGAGAATGCATAATTAAGGTATTCACATGTTTTTAATTTGATCAACAAGATATATCTTATGATATATGGGGGATAAATGATGGCATTCACGTGATTGTTATGTGACAATTCAAGTAATCATTTTCTTTATACTATGAGCTTGGACCGAAGTATTTTAGATAAGCCTAAAGATTGGAATGGATTATGTTGGACAAAAGTTAGGATAGAACTTTTTCCGATATTATTGATGGGATGTTATAGTAATATAGCTTTGGAAAAAGGACAAACCACAGGACGAGCGACAGCCCATCGCGTCGGAAAAGGCTGTGGGAATCGAACCCACAACAGAAGTGCGACTGGCCTTTATCACCGAACACTAGCCCACAGGAAGTCCCTGTTTAGTAGAAACTAGTTTTATTATATTAAGCAGTATAATATAAGAATTATAAGTCCATTTTAGGAACCATATATGATAAATCTCACTATATATGGACTTACGTATTTTTTGATAACTTTTATAACCTTTTGTTTGAGATAGATGGAATGACCCATCATTCTATCACATGATCTTCTAACACATCACGAATGACAAGTTCAACTTCATTTCTTTAAGATATGAAGTGGAAATTGTCCAAAGAACGACCAATGGTGAGACTATACCAAAATCATGAAAGTATTTATTCTAATTCTAATTTCATCAACTTTAGGGAAATGATCTTGAAAACTAAAAATGTTGTCCTAGTGCTCTTATATCTGATGAATCAGATGGTACCTTATATCATCACAAATTTATGGCTTTGTGATTGCTGGCTTTTCCATAGCCATGTTCTCTACCACTCTCCATCAGAACATTATGGTTAGATTTCTCTTCCATATCCATATTTTCACCTATGTGGAAACCCAGTGATTAGTTTATTTGGGTAATAGTTATGTTTCATATATTTGTTTTTAAAGATTGGTTTTGGTATTCCTTTTTACAATGTGGGTTTCTATTAAAGAAACTTTCGAGTAGTAAACCATTTATAACCCCGACGAATTTCGAGGGCGAAATTCATTTTTAGGGGGGTAGAATGTAACACACCGAGCTTTTATAAAAAACATTCTTTTTAATTTCATTAATGTCTTGTGTTGTACGCTACACCAAAAGGAGCTTGCACAACACGCATCCTTGACTTGACTTTCATTACACGCAATCATGACCTTCCTTAATAGCGTGTGTAGTACGCAATACAAAGTTTTACTAAACAACGATATGCTATTAAAATATTATTAAAACTAGTCGTTATGAATAGTAATAACCACCTTTTGAAATTTTGTAAATTTTAATTTTCAAAATGGACTTCATTTTTGGATTCGAAATATCGAAATTATCTTAGGATGAAATTTTTGTAATTTTCGGATAACTTTCATATTTTGATGAATAGTGAAATTAATACATTTTAATTAAAAACAACTTTTTCAATCGAAATAATTAATAGTGATAAATTATTAATTTGAGTGGTTTTAAAGTATATTTAGAATATATTTTTACAATTTAATACAATGTTGGTCATTGGATGTAATTTCACATTTAAACTAGACATAAACTAGTGTCAATCTTTTGATAGTTATTATCTCTTAAGAACACGCTATTTGTTTTGACGACGGGAATTTATTTTTAAATTAATTAATTCAACTGATATTTTTTGAATTTGGTAAAATAGACATCATTTTTTAGTTCATAATATCAAATATAGCTTAGGCCTAATTTTTGGTATTTTTCTGGAAACTTTCATTTTTTGATGAATAGTGAAACCACTAAGTGGTAGTTAAAAAAATGAATTTTTCATAAAACATAATTTTACCACTTCTGTGAGTGGAATTTCAAAAATCCGAGAGACACGATTGATGTCAGTTAGTAAAATGTGGTTCAATGAGATGAAAATAATTTTTGATGAATAGTAACCTTTTACTTTTTTTACCAAGGTTAAAAGTAAATAGGGTAATTAAGGGTAAAAATGATATTATTATTACCCTAAAACATGTCCTAATTCTATTGGATAAGTGTAATTCGACCAAAAACAACCTTAGGAATAAAATATGACCATTTAGGCCCACTTGGATTAGATTAGGACATTTATTATGTTTTAATTCAAAGAAGAGTTAAAAGAGTTAAAATCAAAGTTTATTTACTAAAATTTTTTTAATATATGGTTATACATATGATAAATACGATTGTAAATATTAATTATAAAGATAATAAGATTTCCTAAATAATTATTTTTTTTATAATTTTTAGACATTATATAATTTAATTTATTTATGACACAATGATGATGCAGTTATTACCATAATAGTGAAAAATTAGAATAATTGATATTATAAATACACAAATATGTGTAATTTGAGACTCTTTAAGATTCAACTAATTTTATAGGTTAATATGACATGTTAATATTGATTTAATTAACTTTTTTCGAACTAATCATTCTGTTATGATTTTCACAAAAATCAATTACTAAATAGTGTCAAAATTGACATAAAATAGTTTTTAAAACAAATATTATATTATTAATTGTTATTTTATTCCTAAAAATCTAAGGTTCGGCCAAATGACATAGATAATTTTATATATATATTAATAATAAACAACGTGGGGTTCATTTGAATTGTTATAGTAAGTTTATTAATCTTATAGTGTAAGAACACAAGAAGACACGGTAAAAGTAAAATTATTTAACTTAATGTTAAATCTAAATGATAAGTTTACAATAGGAACCTAAACATGTCTAAATTATATTGGATGAGAGGATTTCGACCCATTCCCACTATAGATTCAAAATAAATCAATTTGGAGATATTTAAAACCGAATTTGACTTTATAATAAAATAATAGTTTTTGTTATTCCAAAGGTGCCCCTCTCCTCCCTTATAAAAGGGCACCTCCTCCCCTCTTCCTCACACCACTTTTAGCCTTCAAGCTCGGCCAACCCCTGCCAATTTCTCATCTACACATCCCTAGAAACATCCTATAGGTTCTGGTATTCTTCAAAGTCCTATTTTAGTGCCCTAAAAGGATGTCTCAAAGAAGCACTTCAAATAAGAGGTAATGTCTGTTACTAATTCTTTCATCTTTATTTATTCTTCCACTTATTCTTATTTAGTTTTTTCATTATTAAGTAATAATATAAGTATCACTCACATACGGATATGTAATTATAAGTATTAAACAACCATATTTCACCATCTATCCATCCTACGGAAAAAGAAATCACTGCGCGTATGTATGTACGGAATACCATCTCCACGCCATGCTGTAATCTATTTTACACCACCACCTTACTTGGATTGGTATAATGGTGTAAATAATGAATATATATGAATATTATAAAGTGATATTGATTCTCAAATAGTATACATACACTCTAATACAACTCCACGATCATAGGAATGATATCATCACTCGTGCGTATGTACGAAATACCGTCTCCACGATGTGATGCGACTCGTTCTACATGATATTCATTTCATAATGATTATATAAATGAATTGAATGAATGAATATGATATATATTACACTAATACCATTCTGTAAATGAGGTACCTATAACCTAAAGAGAATAATAATAATTTATTCGACAAAACACGCATAAGAACAAAAAGTAATAAACACCCGAATAACAAGTAGTAATGAAATATTACTAATAAGAAGCTAAGAATATGACCATATATGATATAATAACAACAATTATGAGTATTTAATAAGGTAATAACATTATTTAAATCATTATACAGGAGTTTCAGACACTTACGAAACAAATCGGACCTAAGGTAAGGGAAAATATCACAATCTCATTTTTATCCGATATTGTTTATACTTTAGTATTTACTGGGGTGTATTTTATCATCAACATCCATTTTTCCTCAATATGTAATATTATTTCCATCCACATAAAATTGTTTATATCCAAATTTACCCTTCGGTGAGTTTTTAGTAAAAGATATGAAAGGAATCTTTTGTCGTTTTTCGTACGAGGTACTTTTTGACTTTTCTGACAAAAGTACGAGAAGAATGTTTTTTTAAATTATACGGCATGAATGGATTTTTTTAAAACATTCTTTCCAAGAATATTCCTTTTAAAGTTTTCAATTTTATTTTTAATCAACTTATTTTAGTTTAAAATTGTATGACATGTTAAGAAAGGAGAATGTTTTTGAAGTAGAAAGGATATTTTCATCAAGAATGGAGTTCAAGTATTTTATCAAAATTATTTTCCATCTAAGATAATAAGGGGTTCTGTTTCTATCCCTATTATTACATTGATTTTATTATGTTATGATGGAATTATTTTTATTAATTCCTTTATCTTATATGAATTTTTTTATGATGTCACAATGTTTAAGATTCCCATTTTTATTACATGGGTTATGTTATGATGTATGGTTTATGATTTTGTGGCACACATAAGAATGGTATCATTATGAGATGGTTGGGACCTATATCTCCCTCCAATGCATTGGGTAATGATTTTATAACTCATGAGATAGACATGGCTGGAACGGTAGGTTATACCGGTTCAGTGAAACAGGACTGAAATGAGGAGTGAACTCGGTTTGGAAATGGACTTTGTCCATTAAGATGGTCTTGGCAATGAGTCTTGACTAATAAGAAATGATTCTCTATGATTATGTGTGTATTCCAAAAAGTTTAATTTTTTATTTTATGATTATTGGGATTACATTTCACTACTATTATTTATCCCATGTTATGAAATTATGCTCTATTTTGCAGGTTATGATTTCCAAAAGTTATGTTCTTATGAATATGATGTGATTGATATTTCTTTTGTTTACCCTCACTGAGCATTTGAGCTCACCATTTTATGTTTTATTTTCCCTAGGATATAAATAAAGGTTTTAGGTATAAAAAAGGAAGATCTTTATGGGACATGTTGAAGATCTTTCACCATGATTAGAAGATTATATTCCGAGTTTCCAAAGACACTAAACTATTACAGTCCTTGTTTGTGTGTTTTTGTTATGTACTAAGTATTACGCAAAAGTAATGTAATGTCAATGTATGTCAAGCTTCGGGTATCTACACCAACATTATAAAACATTTAAAAAATTAACAAGCCATGTGGAGTGTCATTTACGATTTTTCGATCGACAGTCTGACGGCTCGTCTCTCTCACGCGGTAAACCCTAATCATCTCGTCTATCTAGCTGCGTTAAACTCATGTTGCCTTCATCTTTTATCATATTTACTCTCCTTGGATCTATCATATCAACTCGCAACACTCAAGTAATCCTTCCACGAATTTATTTCGTTCGTTTTTTCCCAGATAGTCTATATTTATGTTTTGCGATTTCTGTGTTTAAACTAGGTAAGATTCTTCCATTATGAACCCTCTTACATCTTTTTGCCATCATCATATTATTTATCATCACAAGATCTATTAGATCGACTCGAAATATTCACGTAAGCCTCAACTACATCTATTTAATTTTTTTTGTTTTGCGAATGCCTGACATTTGTGGTAATTTTTGTTTTCATTGACAACTAATGATCTCATTCACCTATATTACTGCATAGAATGTTTATTGATTAAATATACGAATTCGGAAGTGATATTTCATGTTTTTATAGCTTATGTTTATCCTCATTTATATGAGAATCTATTAGACTTATAATTTAATGGTTGTTGACCTATATGGAACTTCGATGCATCGCTATGTCTCATTATTCCAAATAAAAATGGATTCTTCTGAGTGGTGGGGGTGTTGTCTGAAGGGGTGGGGTGCTGTCTAGGCGGTGGGGGTTGTCCAAAGGGTTGGGGGGTGTCCAGTGGGGTGTCCAAGGGGGTAGGGGGTGGGGGTGGTTTCTAGGAGGGGTGGGGGTGCTGTCAAGAGGTGTGGGGGGCTGTCCAGGGGGTGGGGGGGGCTGTCTAGAGGGTTGGGGGTGTCCACGGGGGTTTCCAAGGGGGTAGGGGGTGGGGTGGTGTCCAGGAGGAGTGGGAGGTGCTATTTATAGGGGTGGGAGCTGCCTAGGGGTGGGGGCTGTCCAGAGGGTTGGGGGTGTCCGGGGGGGGGGGTGTCCAAGGGGGTGGGTGGGTTTGGGAGGCTTTCCACGGGGGTGGGGGCCTGTCCAGAGGGTTTTGGGGGTTGTCCAGGGGTGGGGGCTGTCCAGAGGGTTGGGGTGTCCAGGGGGTGTTCAAGGGGTAGGGGGTGGGGGGGGTGTCCAGGAGGGGTGGGGGTGCTATCTAGAGGGGTGGGGGCGGTCCTGAGGGTTGGGGGGTGTCCAGGGTGGGTCCAAGGGGGAGGGTGGGTGTGGGGGGATTTCCAAGGGGGTGGGGGCCTGTCCAGAGGGTTTTGGGGGTTGTCCGGGGGGTGGGGGTGATTCTTAGGTTTACTCCATTTTCTCCAATTTTTTATCAACCATGTAGGTGCCATGGTGTTATTTGATACAATGGAATTTCAAACTGTTATATCTAACTATATTTTGTTTTAAAAATAATATTCAAGAATATATTTTTAAATACCCATGGATTTTTTTTTATATTTAATAATTGTTTTACATTCAGATTGTGATTTTTTTCATATAAACATATATTTTTCATATTAGAAATATATAAATTTTTGATATTTGTTATAGGAAATAATGAGTCAAAGTTGGATTATGGCACATCGAATGAGCAATGAATTTGAGGAAGGTGTTGATGCCTTTTTGGAATTTTCTAAACAAAATGTTCCAAGTAGTGACAATTTTTTCTATCCATCCCTGGAATGATTGAATATGAAGAAGTTGAAAAGTAGAGACATAAAAGATCAACTGATTTGTTATGGTTTTAATCCGAGTAACAGCCCTTGGATTTGGCATGATGAAAATGGACGGAATTTCACTGATGATGATGATTCGCTAGATGGTAACTCTGATGGAATTGAAGAAATGATTCGCGATATTGTAGAAGAACAAATTGATATAGAACCGATAGTTGTGTGTCTATATGGTGATGCTGATAAACCATTATATCCTAGTTGTATAGATTTTACGGTTTTGTCAGCGGTGTTAAGATTGATTAGCCTGGAGGCGAAACATGGATGGAGTGAAAGAAGTTGTACAGAGCTTCTACAATTGATGAAATAAATTCTTCCAAAAGATAATGATCTTCCAGATTCACATTACAAATCCAAGAAAATATTATGCCCGATGGGATTGGGATACAAGAAAATACATGCCTGTCCGAATGACTACATTATATATAAGAAGGAATATGAATTTCTGTCAGATTGTCCTAAATGTGGGACATCACGGTATAAGGTGAAATAAAAATCACAGGCTGATATAGAGATTAGAAAGATCCCTTCAAAGGTATTTTGGTATCTTCTTATAATTCATCGTTTCAAAAATTTATTTGCTAATTCACATGATGCAAAAAGGATAAGATGGAATGCTGATGAGAGGGCATGTGATTGAAAAATACGCCATCCAGCTGATTTTCCACAATGGAAGAAAATTGATTTGAAGTATTCTACATTTGTAAATGAAATTAGAAATCTCAGACTATGGTTATGCATAGATAGAATGAATCCATACCGAACCCTCAGTAGAACACATAGTTCATGGCCTGTTTTATTGGTAATTTACAACCTCTCTCTTGAAGTTTGTATGAAGCACAAATATTTCATGTTGAGTATAATGATCTCTGGTCCAAAGAAACCTGTCAATGATATTGATGTTTACTTGTCACAGTTGATTGATGATTTGAAACTGTTATGGGCTGATGGTATTAGGGTGTATGATTCTTATAAAATGGAATATTTTAAACTGCATGCGATGCTTCTATTCACTATAAATGACTTCCCAACATATGGAAATTTGTATGGATATAGTGTTAAATTGTATAAATCATGTCTAATTTGCGAACAACAGATGTCATATTGTCAATTGCATCATGGGAGGAAAACAGTTTACATGGGTCATCGAAAGTTTTGGCCTTTGGATCGCCATTATAGAAGACTAAAAAAGGCATTCAATGGATCACAAGAATTTGATACTGCTCCAAAAACTTTATCCCTTGATCTGTATTTTGAGAGGGTGAAAAACCTTGATGTGAAATTGGGAAAGACACAGAAATCTGGTAATGATTGACATATTTGGAAGCAAAGGTCAATATTTTTTGAGCTACCATATTAGAGGTATCATGAAGTTGAACATAATATTGATGTCATTCATGTGGAGAATATTATCTGTGATTGTTTGATTGGAACATTGTTAGATATTAAAGGAAAGACAAAAGATGGGTTGAATGCAAGATTAGACTTACTATCAATGGGAATGCGTTTTGAGTTAGCTCCCACTCTTAAAGGAAGACAAACATTTCTTCCCCCGGCTTGTCATACATTATCGAAGAGGGAGAAAATTATCTTCTCTCAGTGTCTTCATGATATCAAAGTGCCTCAAGTTTATTATTCTAATGTAATTTTTTTTAATTGAAGGACTTGAAGTTGATAGGTATGAAATCACATGATCGTCACGTCATGATGCAACAAATTCTACCAGTTTCAATGTGTGGAATATTTCCCATTCGTGTCAGAAAGACTATAATGAATTTGTGTTATTTTTTCAATTAAATTTGTAACAAGGATATTGATGTGAATGCTTTGAACATTTTGGAAAAGGATGCAATTTTTATACTTTGTCAATTGGAAATGTATTTTCCTCCAAATTTTTTTGACATAATGGTGCATTTAATGATTCATCTGGTTCGAAAAATAAATCTTTGAGGACCTGTATATCTTCGTTTGATGTATCCTTTTGAAAGGTATAAGAAAATATTAAAGGGGTATGTTAAAAATACATATCGACCTGAAGCCTCCATTATTGAAAAGTATATTTTTGAGGAGGTAGCAGAGTTTTGTACGAGATACTTGGCTGCGGTGCAACAGATATGTTTGCCTCCATCTCTCCATGAATGATTTAATAATTAGTGAAATGGGATACATGGCTTGAAATTAAAATCATATTCAGATGAATAGATGATGAAGTTAGAATCATAAATCTTGAATGGCATAGCTGATGCTCAACCATATATCACATTGCATATTATTGAGTTGAAACAATGTCAATCAAAGAATAAAGAAATGTGGATTTTGAATGAGCACAAGAAAACTTTTTTGTCATGGATTAAAAAGACTTTTCTTGGTAGATCAGATGTATCAGAGACATTAAAATGGATAGTGGGTGGTCCGAGTTAAAATGTGATAACATTGTCCGGTTATGACATTAATGGTTATACATTTCCTACAAAAGCTCAGGACAATAGAAGTGAAGTTCATAATAGTGGTGTGTTGGTGTTTGCAGAAGCAATGCATTTTTCAACTGCTAAGGACAAAAACCCAATTTCTACATCAAGTGCATATTATGAATTGATTGATGACATAAGGGAGGTTGATTACTTTAAAATTAATGTTCCTATTTTTAACTGTAAATAGTTTATCGGTAACAACAGTGTCAGACATGAAGAATTTGGAATGACACTTGTTAATCTGAATAGATTGGCAGACACAACTGATTCTTTTATAATGGAAACAAAGGAAAACCAAATTTTCTATGTAGTAGATCAATTAGATATGGAGTCGGTTGCTGTTTTTCACGGGAAAAAACAATATGTTTTTGAGGATGAACATGATGAAGATGTTGATTTATGTGAGATCCCTACTTCCATGGAATGATTAACAGAACATAGTGATAATCATGTTGAAGACATAGTTTTTTCCATAAGGAACAATAACAATGAAGGAATTTGGGAAAAGAATCCATTTATATATTCCTAAAATTACAGGTAACATATGTTTATTTATTGTTTACATTTATTTTTTCATAAATGTTAGAGATTGTAAGTTTTTTATTTATTAAAACATGTTTTAGTACAAAATGAGTATATGTTTTTGTTTTTTTTAAGATTTTTTACTTTACTTTATCATGTTTATAACCATTACATGAATTATATATCTATTATTTTTGTTCAGTGACAATTAATTTACCATGTTTACCATGTTTACCATCTTGACCATCTTGACCATATTTACCATCTTTACCATTGTTTAACATGATTACCATATTACCAATGTTTACTACTATGTAACATAGTACGCTTTTATTTTTTCTGATTACAGTAGTACTAAAATATTTGAATTTTTATATTTGTGAACTGACATTTGTTTTTATTTTCATTTGAAGGATATTGATAGATCATTCAGTTGATCAACCACATGAATCTGGAGATGATAATATTGCTGGTCATACCTTTATGGATGAACATTCACATACTCTTATTAAGGTAAAGAGTTCAAAGGTTGGTAAATGTTGGTTCACGCGTTTACCAAAATTATCACTTCCTCGTACGTAGGATCAGAGGATAGGTGTTGAGTTTGATGATGATGATATTCCTATAGGTCCAAATGAAAAATATTTTAAGAGTCTTGTAGCAACTCATGCTAAGAGAAAAGTAATCATTCTGTATAATGATTGGAGAAGTGTGGATAAAGAGATAATATCTCAGTTGTGGGAGACGATTTTGGTAAGATCTTTTGTCATTGTTTGACTATTATTTTAATGTTTCTAGTATATATAATATGTTTAACCTCTTCTTTATTAGATGACATTTGATATTCCTGACACTAGAGGAGTCAGGAAGAAATGTTTATCATTGGTTGCCAGGAGATGGAAGTATTTCAAATCAACCCTCTCATCTGACTTCATTTATGGTCATAGGAGTCATGAAAATCCATGTCATATATATCCTTTTATAGATGAAGACACATTGAGACAGTTTTTTGAATGTTGAAGAAAAGAGTCATTTCTGGTAAGGGAAATGTAAACTTTTATAAACATTATTGTATAAAAGATTTTATTAATGTTTTACTACTGATCTCTTATTCTTAAATTATAGAAAACAAGGAAATATCATAAGGAGATCCAATCTAGAAATATATACCCTCATATTTTATCTCAAGAAGGGTATGCATTATTGGAAGAACAAATGATGGTGGAAAAATTTCAACAACTAAGATCTGAGTATTCAAGCTCTGGAGAGGTGGCCCCTCCATCTCCTCCATTTATGCATGAAAAATGGAAGAGAGCTCGGAAGGGAAAAAAGGGTAATATATTTAAGAAGAATTGAGAATAGTAGCTGAGAGGATTGTAAGATAAATATTTTATTTATTTAAGTTAACTATTTTATTCATATAATTTCAATCATTATAAAAATGTTCAATTAATTAATACAGGACTCTCTTGAGGAGCAGAGTTCATAGGGTACATTTACAACTACTGGGAGGGAAGATATTTTATCAGCAGCATTGGGAAGGCCCGAACATCCTGGTCGTGTAAGAGGATATCCGACAGGTGTATTAGTAAGAAAAGTGTTGCCACGTTCTTCAAATTTTAACATTGAGGGGGTTTATAAAAAAATAGAATACTTGGAGGCTGAAGTTCAAAATATTAATGTGATGATGGAGGAAATTATTAGAGCATCGGTGCAGTCTATGTTTTCGTAAATGCAAAGACAATTTCAGACTGCACCTCCCACTCCTACACCTCCCCCTGTAGACCCCATTATTTATCCTCCACCTCCTCCAGTAGCTTCCACTCCCCCACCTCATCCTGCGGACCCCAGTTTTTTATCCTACTCCTCCGCTGCAGCTTCCTACATATTGCAAGTTGTATGTTGATGATTCTCAACATCATATAGTAGCATATGGGTTGGTATATTGTATAGGAGATATAGTTAATCATCAACAATTAGAGTTAGAGAATCAGAGGGTCACTGTACAGGATATTATAGATAGATTAGCTAGGGTACCAATACCTACAGAAGAGGTGGAGATAGTTGGACAGAGTATTAGCCATTTTTTAATTTGGCCTTCCAGACTTCTCCGACTCATTACCATAGAGGTATGAATGTTATATCTTTTATTTTATTTTTTTATTAAAGTTGTTTTATCATTTGAAAACTAATATATTTTTCAATTTATTTTTACAGGAATATTTCAAAGGTAATGAAATACTGTATAGACAACAAAAATGACAAATGGATATGACATCAGATACAGATTCTAGTATTCTTGAAAGATTGTCAAGATATTCAAATTTGTTGGCGGGTCATTATGAGTTTACAATTGAAGCACATGTTTATGGACATGTAATAAGTGTGGGGATTATGAAAACTGATATCATGGAGATTGTTACTGGTGATAAGTTGGGCATCAACGTGGTGTAAATTTTTTGCATGTAAGTCTTAACACCTTTTCCCTGCATTATATTTATTAAAAATGTATACTTATGTATGTTTTGTATTAGGGATCTCTATAAAATTTGTTGATAGGAATGAGCTGACAGATGTATATGGATTCATGGACCCGCAATTGATTTCCCCTGAAGCATGTGCATTAAATGAGGAACAAAGAATGGATTATATTGTTGAAAGACTTGAAATGAAAATAGTCACACAATTTCGGATGATGCCTTTTTGTGAGAGGTATGAAACACATTTCTTCAAAGAGTTAATTATCTTTTAACATAAAAAATCACTAATGTTGAATTTCCTTTTATCAGTGATCATTGGATGTTAGGGGTTTTTTTCCTAAGGGAGAAAGGAATTTATTGGATATGCTCTGTCCATGATGATGTGGGGGAAAGTTTTAAGAATATATTGGAAAAGTATATTTCAATTTCCCAATATTTTTATATATTATAATGAATTTTAAATTTACCCCATTCGTATTATTTTCTAACAGTCCATGGGCCTACTTTCGAAAAAACACAAAGAAAAAAATGCAAATATCAAATATGTAAATGCGAAGGTAAATATCCATTTATAATTTTTACTTTTTGATTTATTACATAAAAATAATATATTGAATTTACACTTATTCATACAGAATTTTCATGAACAACAAGGAGTCATCGAATGAGGATATTATATGTTAAGATTTATGTATGAAATAATAACAACTGGGACAGTAGTGAATCTTGACCTGGTATGATTTCCTCTTAATATTTTCCATAATATTTCAATTTGATTTATTAATTATACACTTTAACTACTTTCCTTTTCATTTGTATCTTTTTGATGGCTCTCAACCATATACTGCTGAAGACATCAAACACTTACAAGTGGAGTGGTCAAATTATTTTACAGGTCTGATTGAATTTTAGTTGTTTTTAATGTAAAATGTAATTTTGAATATTGTTATTATAATTATGTATTTGGTAGTTGTTTATGTTGGATTTAGTTTTTTTAAGTTGACGGTGTATGTTTTGAATGTTATATATGTGAATGTTTAATTTTTCTCTACTTCTTATTTTGGTCTACATATGATGGTTTTTCTGGTATGGATTTTTGTCTGTGGGGGAGGGGTTCCAAGTGTGTGGGGGTTTGTTCAGTGGGGTTGGGGGGTGTCCAGGGGTCTGGGAGGGCTATCCAGTGGGGTGGGGGGCAGTCCAGGGGGTGGGAGGGCTGTCCAAGGGTGTGGGAGTGTTGTCCAGGGGTTGGGGGGTATACATGAGGGTGGGGGTTGTCTAGGTGTGTTTGAGGATGTCCAGGGGTGTGGTGGGGGATGTCAGGTGGGGTGAGGGGTGCTGTTTAGGAGGGGGGGTTGTCAAGGGGTGTTTGGGGCTGTCCAGGGGGTCGGGGGGCAGTCCATGGGTGTGGTGGGGGATCCAATTGGGTGGGGGCTGTCAAGTGGGGTGAGGGGGTGCTTTTCAGAAGGGTGGGGGTGGGGTTGTCGAGGGGTGTTTGGGGCTGTCCAGGGGGTCGGGGGGCAGTCCAGGGGTGTGGTGGGGGCTCTAATGGGGTGGGGGAGGGCTGTCCATGGAGTATAAAATGAGGGTGGGGGCTCCAATGGGGTGGGGGAGGGCTGTCCATGAGGTATAGATGAGGGTAGTGGTTGTCTAGTGGGGTAAGTTTTATATGTTATCAATGTAAATTCTTAAATTTGATCTCCTTCTGTTTTTGTGGTATGATTTCTTGATTTGTTTTCTGGTTGATTCTTGGGGAGAACAGATGACTGCATTTAATTTTTTGTAAAAAAAATGGCTTCCACGTCAGTTATCAAATAACCAATGTGATAGAGAAAATTGGAAGGGTTTATCACCTCGGTTATTTCATAACCGACGTGATAAAAATCATGGGAAATGGTTTATCATGTCGGTTATTTAATAACCGATGTGATAAAAGGCATGTGAAATGGTTTATCACGCCAGTTATTAAATAACCGACATGATAAATGGCCTGGGAAATGGTTTAACACGTCATTTATTATATAACCGACGCGAAACATGGAGGGGCTAGGTTTATAACATCGATTATTATATAACTGACGTGATAAACCCCCCTCCCCCAAGTTTATCATGGCAGTTATATAATAAATGACATTCTAAACTAGTCCATAGGGTTTCTCATGTCGGTTAATAAATATCCGACGTGATAAATGATTTCCCATTCCTTTTATCACATCGGTTATTTTATAACCGATGTGATAAACCATTTCCCATGCCTTTTATCAAGTCGGTTATTTAATAACCGACGTGATAAACCATTTACCATGCCTTTTACCACGTCGGTTATTAAATTACCGACATTATAAACCTTTCCCGTTTTCTTTATCATGTTGGTTATAAATAAACGACCTGATAAACATCTCAATTTTATGCTTTTGACGTTGGTTTTTAAATAAATGATGTAAAAAACGTTATTTATAATGTCACCCATATTAACGTCGGCTAGAAACCGATGTAAAAAATGAAAAATAACCGACGTAAAAAACATTTTTTGTACTAGTGTTATAATATGTCTAAGAAACACATAATATGGATTCTAAAATTATATGGAGTATATAAAATTCAGAATTCAGTTAATACTATTCAAAACCACTTTTTGAATGGCTAGTTTGGCATGTCGTGGTGCACTCAAACTCGGTGTTACGTGAAGAAAAAGATATTGAATTACTTTAAAGAAAATAACTTACAACGAAATCTTGGGGAGTTACATTCTTCCCCCCTTCTATAAAATTGCTTCCTCACAATTTTAAAATTGGGCTTGGGAACATCATTGAAAGTCCCAAATCAGAAAAGGATTCAATAAAACTATCACATTAAAAGAATGAAATAGAGGTACAAAGGTCACCCGAGATAACCCATACTAGGATTCCATCTAGGAAAAAAGGATATGGAAGATAAAGTACGTGTCAAGTTCTATTGGAGAGTGATATAAAACTTGATCAGGAGAAAGATAACAAAAGAAAACCAAAAACCTTTGATGGGATAAACAATCATTAGTTTCCCACTAGGAAAAGTAAACCTACAATTTACGAAAAATGACTGTAAATGGATTCTTGGAATCATTTTTAAATTCCTCCATAGAACTCTTCAATTTTCCTCATAAATTATTTACTTTATGTCCTTCTTTCCCACACATAAATCACTTATTTTTTCCATTGAGACACTTTACTAGGTGTCACCTTCCACATTTCCTGTATGATGGAAATTGAGCTTTCTTTCCTCCATTGTCTCCCCTGCTAGATCTCTTCTCACTCACCACCATTCTATTCTTTCTGAGTCTGGGAGTTGTTAATATATATGTTGTTGATCATATTTTTGGATACCTGCTTTAGAATGAACACAATATTTTTTACACCAATAAACATTCCATTTCGTTGCTCATTTACCCCATTATTCCCACCTTGTACATAATGTTCAATGTTACTATGACTTCCTTTGAATCCATCCATTGAATAACACAAGAAAACATAGTGTGAGTCATAAAATCATTTAGAGAATATCGTAACACCTTATTTTGAATCTAAAACACCTTAGGATTAACCAAGGTTATGTATTCTCATCTAATATTAAAATCCTTCAAATAGTTTTGTAAATAAAATGTGAATTATCCAAAGTATATCCCCTAGGAGTGTTGTAAGCATTAGTGGAGCAAGGCATGTTGTTGTGTTCTTGGATACCCCGGTTCAAGCCTGAAACTCCTTGTCATAGTTTTTTTACTCTTAGGTACATCTGTGCTAGAGCTGCCTCTACATGCTCGTATCCAGACACGGATTTATTTGATGGTAAACCAACATAATATTTACAGTACCAAAATTTTTGGATGTTCATCTACACTAATTCTCAATTTCTATCTTAGGGAAGGGTTTTCTAATTGGAGTTTTTTTAAATCTAGCTTCCAAGGTTCATAAAAAACCTCCTCTGATACCAACTATAATGCCCCGACCCTAGTTATCTAGAATCGGTGCATTATAACATAACATTGTCATGATACAAGGAATCATGTCCCGAAAGACTGATCATTTTAGTAGCATTGGATGCTCTAGATACATAAAAAAAATTAACATTACATCATGAAAAAAAACTACATTGTGTCCCTTTTGAACACTCTTATATCCCTTTGCATATTCTTGTAGGATAACAGTAATATACTTGTTTGTATCCTAGGAAAAATAAAACATAAGAAATGGGTGAGATTATATGCTCAGTAAGGATAACAATATAGTGGAAACTGTTATAAATAACAATATACATTTAAGGCAATGTATAAGACAAGAACACAAGCCTTTTAAACTTAAACATCAGAATAATATGGCCAAGATAAATCAATTAATTCCATTTAATTATTCACATGGATAATCTAATAGTCAAATAATCACATGTAATATCAATATAATATTTCATAATGATGGAATGCATAATTCCAGACTTCGTAACCACATAGTCAAGGCCTTGTTCCAAGACTACAAAAAAGTTTTTGTCAAGGCCTTGTGCAAAAACACTATTTTGTCTCATGAGATATACCGATGTACCAGGAAGCTATAGCGGCCTCCAACTATCACTTACTACGTCCAATTAATTCCTTATATGAGCGTATTTAAACAAAAAATAAACATTTGTATTAAAACTAGAATACAAAAGGTCAATACTTTAAACATAAACCATGAATGGTAAAAAAATCACACATCCACAGACAAACATATCACAAAAACTTCAAAATAGTATGGAAGATTTGTATCATAAAAAATAAACCTAAATTTAGAATATTATCCCTTGAAGGACTTTGAAATAGTTGAAAATTATCAGTAAAAATCATTGAGGGAAATATACCTTTTTCAGGAAAGCATTTAAAAGTATCAATATTTATCAAGAAGCTGTTTAAAATAGATTTTTGAATCAAAGTATCCCATAAAAATTTGAAACTTTTAAAAGGAATTTAAATTTTAAAACATTAATGTCCATATAAATAAAACCATAAAATAATTTTTAAAACATGGACATTAGTGAGAAATATTTTGAAGAATAATTTTTATAACATTTAAAATGATATTTTTGTTGGAGTTCATAACAACAGGAGAGATTATTGAAATACCAATATTTTAAGTAATAAAAACTTTATAATATAATTATAATAAAGTTACTCTTGATATACTATTTCAACATATAGTATATACACCATATAAAAGTGAATTGGTGCATAACAAAAAAGAAGTCTCAATGTAATGTAAGTTGAGATGAATTCCTTTATAAAGATCGTACCCTTAGGTTAAGGATAAATCAATGACATAATTATGTGTGAGAAATTTAAATACACTAAATATGATTGTATATTCAGTTTAAATAAATCATAGGACATTCACACATATTCTTGTAAAAACAACACTAATGACATGGATGTTTAACTCGATGAATACAAACTGAGTTAAAATTACCCTTATCTAGTTTATATTGATGACATGAGAGTTTATTAATGGAGTTATTATATGTATCAAAATTATATCTACACCAAGGGGAGTGTAAATTAATACATAAGTAAATAAATAGTGATTACACACATAATCTTGGTGTAATGTGATCAATGAGGTTTGCAGAACACTGAATTAGTGGAAATTGAAATTTGAAATTCCTTTACTGATTTGGTAATATATGAAACATACACTCCATGAAAGAAGAATCATTAAATTATTATTTAAATACACATAAATTAAACTATATTATGCAAACAATACAATCATGGTCAGTACTTACACCACACAAAAGGTTATAGTGGGAAATATAGCATGAATCTCACAGGAAAAAAAGTGAGATGGAAACTCCTTACATAGAATTTTTCCATATTATAGGGTAGGTTAACCTCTGGTATAATGGTTAACTAATTGTTATTAAATTATTTAAGAACCAAATATATAAATATGATATCACATAATATCTTCTAATATTGATTTGTTAATGATATTTTAGTAGTTTCATTGTTTTGGTTGTTAACTGATTCGTTTTCCTTTATATCTTTTGTTACATAGGTCATGTTTGTTATATATTGGATGTATTTGATTAAAATAAAGAATTATATTAAGTTCTAAAACATTGTTTTTAATCATAATAAAATTTGTTATCTTGAATGATTATGAAGGGGAATGAATCCCATCGCGTTCGTGGAGACGGTAAGTCGTACGTACGCGTGAGCGACAATGTCATTTGTTATGGGGAAATCATATATAATTTGGTGGTATGTTATATATAAAGAATAATTAACATGTTATATTTATTATTTTAATAAATTATACTCATTATTATACGCATCCAAATAATGATGTTATTGAATAACAAACTACACCACAGTGTGGAGACGGTAAGCCGAACGTAAGCACGTATGGTGACTTTTTCAATTATATGATGTATAGAATTAATACAATGGTCATAACATCTTTATAATAACATCACAGTATTTAGGGGGTACTTAATATATTATTTTGGTATGAAAACAACAAATAAATAGTAAGTTGAAGAAGAAATGAACATGAAAGAGGGTGGTGAAATTATTACCTTTACTTTAGATGTTTCCTTTTGAGTTGATTAAAAGGGCTCCTTAAATTGGATTTATGATAAAACTAAGGACTATAGGTTTATGTGAGGTACGTTGGGAAGATATATGAGCAGGGGGTTTCTAAGAAAAATGGATTTGGAGGTGTGATTTTGAGAGAAGGGGAAGTACCCATTTTATAAGAGAGGTGAGGATCACTTAGGGAAAACCTTGAAATATTATTTTATTATAAATCATTTTTGGTTTCTAATGGATAAAAATGGATTTATTTAAAATTTATGATCTTTATGGGTCTAAATACTCTATACCTATAGGTTTTAGACATGTTAGGTCACCATATTAACCATATCTTTTAGATTTAACAATTAGTAGAATAAATTTACTTTTACCATGTCTTCTTGTATTCTAACACTATATGATTAATAACCATACTCTAAACTTCCAATAGAACCTAAAGTGGTTCATTACAGATATATATAGTATTATCTAAGACCTTTGTCCAAACCATAGATTTTTAGGAATATTATATAAATCAATAATATAGTATTCGTTTTAAAAACTCATTTAGGTCAATTTGGAAACAATTTAGTATTTCATTTTTATGAATATCATAATAGTGTGATTACTTAAAAATAATAATAATCAACCCTAACATGTCATATAAACCTATAAAATTAGTTTAATTCAACAAAAGTCTCAAATTACATTTATTTGGATATTTATAATATCTACAAGTTTAATATTTCACTATTAAGGTAATTACTACATCATCATTGTGTCATAAATAAATTCACTTATATAATGTCTAAAAATTATAAATAAAATACCATTATGTAGGAAATACTTTTATATTTTTAATGAATATTTATAGTTGAATTTATATTATTTATAACCCTATATTAAAAATGGTTCAGTTAATAAACTTTGAATTTAACACTTTTTACTCTTTTTTAAATAAAATAATAATAAATGTACTACTCTAATCCAAGTGGACCTAAAGGGTTATATATTATTCCTAAGGTTAATTTTGGTATAATTACACTTTTCCAATATAATTATGAAATGTATTAGGATAATTATAATATAATTTTTTTCTTTAATTATCCTTTTTTACTTTTAACTGTGGTAAATAAAATTCCAAAGTTACTATTTACCAAAAATTATTTTCACTTTATTGAACCACATTTTACTTAATGATATCAACCGTGTCTCTAGGAATTTTTAAATTCAACTCATATAAGTAGTAAAATTTTTTTATCTAAATTTGTAAATGCTGATAGAAGGTGGGTAAAAATACAATAAAAAGTTCAATAAAATTTTATAAATCTAATTTTTTTATAAGATGACTCCACTAAAATAAATTTAACATATATAGGTATTATATAACTATTTTTTATTAAAATAATTTTAAATAAAATAAAAAATTATTTAAATAAAATGTCGGTTTAAAACTATAACACAGTGTTTTCACTATTCATCCAAAAATTTAATGTTTTCAAAAACATACAAAAAATATACCCTAATCTAATTTTGTTATTCCGAATTTGAAAATGAATTATATTTTTACCAAATTCAGAACATAGAAGTTTAATTAATTAAATCAAAATTAATTCATGTTGTCAAAAGCAAAAAGCAGATTTTTAGAAAGTAAAAACTATCAAAAGATTGACATGTGTTTATGTCAAATTGAAATGTGAAATTACTTATAATGACCTACATTGTATTAAATGATAAAAATATAATCTAATCATACTTCCAATACATTTAAATTAATAATTTAGCACTATAAATTAGTTCTATTAAAAAGGATTTTTTCAATTAAAATTAATATTTTTCTGTATTCATCAAAATATGAAAGTTTTTAGAAAAGTACCAAAAATTTATCCAAATTAAATTTTTATGTCCCAATTCTAAAGAATAATTTATTGTCATTATATTTAATATATAAAAGTATCAAATATTGGTTTTAAAAAGGGTTTTCCATTAAAATTTGGTAACATTTTATTTTTTTAAAAAAGTACTTCTCTTATCTAGAAAAATGAATTTGTTCTTATATTATGTCTAGGAAACACATATTTTGGATTCTAAAATTATATGGACAATATAAAAATCAATATTAAGTTAATATTATTCATAACCAATTTTTGAAGGGTTATTTTGGAAATTTGTGGTTCGCTTGAACTCGGTGTTGCGTGTAGTGAAAGGTATTGAATTATTTTTTAAAAAAAATATATACTATGAAATCTTGGGGTGTAGCAGGTTCGATAATTCTTCCTTATAACCTCAATTTCATGTTATTTTTTCCATAATTAATATCTTACTTGTAATGGTTATTTGTCTAATTTTTGATTTCCATGAGACATGATAATGTTATACACCATGTTATCTAGAATATTATTTACTTATAGACCCTTAGATATTTTATATCATGAATCTTTCATTATTCATGGTATTAAATTTTCCAATTCAAAATTTACCCTTCAATGGGGTTGGAGTCCAAATTTTGTAAATCCATAAGTTTTATTTGTATTATTTTCAATTCCATGATACTTTTTTTGATGTTTTACAACATAATTTATATCATATATTATATTAAATTCCCTATTGACATTATGTAAAAATAATTTCATTCATTTACTTACATTTTAATTTCAGGGAATTCATCTAATATTCTTTTTAATTTTTGTGTTACCATTATCATAAGAGGTTTTTTATCTCAATTTTTCTTCACCTAGATATGATTCATATTCAACATTAGTTTCCTTTTTGGTGTATATAATTTTCAGGAATTATCTTCTAAATCTTCCTGTATTTTTTTATTTTTGTGGATAAAAATCATTGATATCAATCACTGCCTTTATCATTCCAAATCATCCACTATTAATAGCATAGTTTTTAATTCAATTATTTTCCAATGTGAACACTCCATATTGGATTCATGAAAATTTATGGTTGTTAGTCTAGATTAAAAAATACCATTTATTGGGGAAATTATTGAATTAACAATATATCCCTTTCTATATATGGTGTTAGTTTTAGAGATGCATACATTGAATGAGATTCAATTTATTGATTAGGGAAATATTTAAAATCTATATATATGTTATTCCAATATGGATGTTTATTGATTATTGTAGAATATTTGTTTTATACTGTGTTGAATATTAATTCCTTATTATAGGGAATTCATTTAATTTAATTTTTTATGAGTGGGGATCACAATATCCCATTGATGAATTGAGAAGTCTTATGAGACAAACAATATTGCATATTTTTTCATTCTCCTGTCTGGAAAATAATATTTTTGAAACAAAAGGCCTTAAAGGTATGATAATGATGTCTTGGGTGATGATTTATTTGTTTAGGTAATTGAATTAGTTGGGAAAAATTATATTTTTCATCACTATTGAACTAGTTATTGTTATCTACACTTTACATATGGATATATTAACCATGGATATTATTTTCTCCCAGTTTCATTTGATTATTGTGTTATTTTAAATAAATATTCTTGACATATTATTTACAATAATATTATTCCAACCATATTACTGAATTTTTTTTATTTATTTGAAATGAACTAAGACCTAGACGTCTCTAAAGAAGGGAGAAAGTGGTGTAGGCCAAGGGAATACCCTTGAACTATAATCTTATATGCCATAAGGAGAGAGTCCAAATCAACATAAACCATAATATACTCTTCCTTTATACCCAGGATTGCAAGCGAGTCTTCCGCATAATTAGCCTCCCTACAGCTATGATGTATCATCCTCCCATGATTAGTATCCACCATGCATCTACGAATACGATAGGTCCACCCCCCACGGAACTGAATGACAATCGTTAATAGCCTTCAACCGGATTTCTGAGTCCGATTCAATCTCATCAACCTAAATGCCCAGTCTCCTACAAACCATCATCCCTAAAAGAAGAGCATGCACTTCTACACCCATGTAACTACATGTCCCATAAAAAGCACTGAACCCCAAGTTAACTGAACCCAACTGCCCTGAACCACCCCTCATGACCCCTCCATATAGGATCCTTCCACATTCATCTTGAGGCCACCACTAGGGGCCTCCCATTGAACCCAATGACTGATTTTTTTAGCCTATATATGGGGCTTGTTGAGGAGGTTGTTGATCATAAAAGAGAACTATCCCCCCTTTAGTAATGAAAAAAGTCTGATAATAAGGGATATTAACCACATATGCATGAATAAAAGAAAGCGGTTAGTACCCATCCATTCATGGTTTTAAGCCTCCCAAATTGTCTAGCATGTGTAGGAAAAGATAATTTCTTGTGTTATGCATTCAATGGTTCTGTTCTCAAATCCAAGAAACCAAGATTCCAAAAAACACTACATTGATATATAATCACTATAGAAGTAGAGGCGGGGAAGAAAAATTATCAGAGGTACATGGCCCAACCACAATAAAATAATAGGTGAAGCGTGGACTCTGCCTTCGTGTTAACACAATAGAAGTAGTGTGAGGCCAAGCCATTTTTTTCATTGAATTTTTTCATTGTTTGAAATATCCTTGTTCCTTATTTTCAACACCAGGAAATTCATCTTTTTAGGAATTTCATTACACCATATCCTTAACAACCACTCATCCAAAACAACCTCTACATGGATAAGCCTCATGTACTCATAAGTGCTAACCCTGCCCGAGCTCGATCTGGTGAAGCATCACCAGTTCAGTTCATCTTTCATAACGATGCTTTCAAAGACCCTCATCTGACATAATTAGGGGATTCTTAAATGAGATATTGTTGGCAACTTTATTCACTGAAGTAGATGTCGGCAAAGGTAAACCATGGAAGAATAGCCTTTCGCCCAACCAGTTGGCATCCCAGTAGCTAACGTCCCCTTTACCAATAATCCACCACATAAAACCATCCAGATACTCGATGTGTTTTATGTCACCATGTATTATGTTCATATTTCCCTTAGTTATCATGAAATGTACTATACATTATAATTCTACAAGAATATACAATTTAGGGAATTTTGTGAGATATTCGTGAGACATATTACATATTAAACGGTTTCCTATAGAGTTGAAAAAAATATACCAACTTGATGTGATATGCATGGTCTTTCTTAGTTAAATGTTTTTCCTAACTATGTATGAATATTAACCTAAAATGAAATTTTAATGTATATGAATCATAATTTTTTTGTGGTATTCTAACTAATGATGGTTAAATTTGGTCCCATTGGTTTATTTAAATTTCAAATTTAAAATATGGTGTTTATTTTCAAATAACTCCAAGAATGTGGGTATAAGGTGTCACAAGTATGGTATTTATTATGAGGAGTAACTTGTAAAAATATTCCATCAAAGATATTGTGTGATACATAACGAGAATACTCAATTGGGTAAGGTTATATAAGGGAATTATTTTTTTAAGTATGGTATCTGGCAACTTAATGACATTGATGAGGTAATGGTATCCTCTATTTTTATTTTGGTGATAAAATTTACAGAGAATAATTTTTTTAGGTGCTATATTATAAGACCATAATATTTTTGAATATATATTTCCACTTGATAGTTTTTGAAGGAATAGACGAAAAATTTTGAGAATAATAGTTATATTTTATAAAAGTAACAACATTAAAGAGTATTTAAAATAAAATTATTTCTTGAAAATAATTTATAATTCACATATGAAATAATCTTTATCCTAAAGAAATATTTTCTAAATTAAATCAAGACCATTATATTTTTCTTATACGTTTTATTTAAAAATTGAATAAAAGTATTAAAAATCTATATTATGATTTTTTACACATGTATAAAATGAATGAATTAGTAATAATTCTTTTATAGATGAAAATTAATTCATTTAATTATTATGTGACTTGTTTTATTGGAAAAAAAATTATACGCATAATATGGTTTTACTATAATGAATTAAATTAATCATTATTTATGAATTATATTAATGAAATTTTTATAAAATTATTAAATAAAATATTTTAACATTACTTTAATGGATGATAGTAGACGTGGAATGGGAATAAATTGAGTGTTATTCTTTAAAATTCATTTATCAAAAAATGGTCTTCATTAAATTTTTCACACGTAACAGAATATGATTTTTTTTACAATTATAAGAATTGAATTAGTTAAAATAGTTGCAATATTTTAAATCATAATTTTACAATTTGGTATGTCGGGATATTTCATTATTTCAATACTAATAGTTAATAAGGTCAAATTCATTGCTAAGGAAAATTTTATAATGGTTAATGAAGGGTTAAACTAAAAATGCATGAGTTAAAATAACCTCAAACATGTCCATGCCATGTTTTCATAGCTTATATATACACAAAGGTATTATATATTATAATTTGGGTAGATTTGGTGGCACGTAAACATGAATATGAATTTATTGTATTTTAATCCCTTATGTATTTAGAAGAGTTTCACTCCCCTCACCTATAAAAATGATGTCATCTTCACCTAGAAATTTCACTGGTTTTAATAAATTTATATTGCCAAATCCCTTACCAAATATCTCACTTATTTTATCTCCTATTTATTAGAGATAAATACATTCTAAAAAGTCTATATATTTGTGGATTAGGTTTGTAAGGCAATGTTTATTTCCCAATGATGAAGTAATTTTTCTTAATAGATCAATTTTTAGTTTTTGGCGACCCTAACATCATCAAAAATTTATATAAACATATTTAAATGATAGAATAAATATCATAATTATAATAAAAATCTATAATGCTAATGGTAAATTTATTTTCTACCACCTTTATATTCTATATAAAATTAAAACATCATTCATATGTATGTGTACACTACCACCTTTATGAAGTGATGTGACTTGTTTTTCATGTCCTCCATACATAGTGGGTGATATAAAGTAATTTAAGGAATATATAAGATATATTTGATTTTATTATTTTTCAATAAATATTAATTATTATTAACCTTTCTTCCTTTCAATTCCTTGAAAAATCAAAACATCCCTCGTGCTTATATAAAGACTATTATCTCAATGTGGTAAAGAAATTCATTTTTCATCACCATATTTTATGAATGGTTATAATTTAATATGAAATTAATTAATATGAAACATGGAAATTTGTTAGGATTCTTTATAGTATTAATCCTTGACAATGATATAAGGAATGGACCCATCAAATCAAATCATTCTTAGAAAACATACACTTTTCCACGAGAATGTTGATGTTAATGAAGAATTTTGGGTAAATGGGTAATGGGAAAATATGTGGGATTTTATTATTATAATATAAGAGGGAATTTATTCTAGTTATATATTTATAATAAATCCAAACATACAATATATGAACTCAAGAGCCCGTAAAAATAATGTCCCGGCCTAAGGTATAATTCCTTGTTCCAATCATTTTTTTTGTAGGGATTATTTATAATTGAACATCTATTGGGTTAATTATATGTAATTAACCTCTTAAAAACATATTTCTTCCATATCCTCTATAAATTTTGTTGTTATTTCATGTTTTTTTGGTTAATTATCAGCTTTTCATACTCAAATGGATCGAGAAAATAATTTTTCGAAAATATAGCCTTATTACCTCTTTAATGGACGAACATTTTCCTCTAAGTCTGTATTCTTTTAAAAATCAAAAAATTTAATTTATAGAATCCAATTAATTTTTAATACCATTTATAGAATATTTTTATTTCCATTAAAAAAATTAAAATTAATTTTTACAGTGTTTTTTAGTACTTAATTTACAACTTTACAAAACAAAATTGAAATAAATATTTCCTTAATCATTTTCCTTAAATAAGGATGTTTATACTACCATGAACATAAATTTATTTACTCTTATAAATAATATTTTCCTTGACAATTTTCAATTAAAATATTTTAAATAATATGCTAAGAAATGTTATTTATATTTTTTTCATAATACAATGACATTTTTTCTTGTTTTTAATAAATGGTTTGAATGTTAATTTAAATGTATTTTCCAAATATTTCAATATACTATGTTTCTTATTCTAATCCTATGTGGGTAAGATATATCAATACCATCCATTTTATTTTTATTTATGTCTTGCTATTATCTGATGAGAAAATAACTTTGAAACTCATTTATTTTACAAAAGTTATGCTAAGGTGTAATGATGAATATTTTTATAATCTATAGAATATATATGTATGAAGTTAATTATGTGATTGGTGGGTGAACAATTAAATATAACTCCAAATCATAGGATGAAGATTGAAATAACATGTTATAATATGGAAATAATGGGGAGTGAAACCATTAAATAATTAATAAGTAGTTGGTGAGTGATACAAATTTATAATGAGACTTTTTCCACTATGTGATTATGGTCTTTGTAGGGATCATTAAATAATTAAATCATTTTATATGATTTTGATTGTGCAAAAATTCTTATGACATGGTCATGTGCTTATGATATGCTTTCATGGTTCATCATTGATTAATAATGAATCCAAACTCCTCTGTATCGTGGCTTTTGAAATTATAATGCCTTATTTCATGACTCATGAATCACGATCTATGACTAATTTGGTTCAAACATCATAAGTTATTATCATAATTTTATACACTTAGTCATATAAAATTTAAAAATATCATCATCAACTGATATCTATCATGTTTACCCTTACTGAGCATCTATGTTCACCATTTCTAATATTTTTTATTTCCTCAGGTTATAATGAATGATATTAAGTACGACATGTCAATGAAGGATAATTTTAGTGAAAAAATTTGTTATATGATTAATATATGTCATTAAATATGATTATAATGTATCTATTTTCCAGATACTTGGAATAATTTTAGTTTTTGGGAATTTATTATTATGAATTTTATTGAATAATCATCTAAAACAAGTCTATATTTATGAATGTAATGCTTGTTTCTCATATATAATAAACATTTCCTTATGAAAAAATTATAATTTTGATGATAATACCATGGAGTTATTATCCTGATAGTACAAAAAAAATAGTTTTAAATGAAATTATAAAAAATGATTCATAATTGAATTGGAAAGAGGAGGATTTGTAACCCTAGCCTTTCAATTTTGTCTCTTAATGCTTGAGAGGATTCCTTAGAACCTTTTTGAATCTGTACGAGAATTATAGGGATAGGAAACGAGAGGAACTTAATTATCAATGTATTTAAAGTGAAAAATAATCATTTAATGTGTATGCATTTATAGAAAAAGGTAAGGATTATTTTATTAATATCTAAATATATTTTTGAAATGTATGTTAAAAATATTGAAAAACATTTTATTTTTCTCATCTAATTATTTATATAAAGGGTAATTTTTTTTATTTACATAATTTATGATATAATCCCCCTTTATAATATATTTCTTTTTATGTGGAAAAGTTACTTTTCATAAGGATTTTTTTTAAATCCTTAAATAAACAGTACTTTTTGAAAGGATCATTATATGTTGAGAAAAAAATATTATTACTTTAAATTAAATGGTTTTAATAATGAAATATATTTATGGTTGTTAAATACCTTTATAGTAATTATTAAATCCCTTTTATATCATTATGAGTTAATAAAACAGAACATATATTCACATAGTATTTAATTTCTACAAACAATGTCGATTGCCTAAGAAAATTATAAAAAAACATAGTTGGATAATTCTGATAAGATTATTAAAAAATATAATTCTTTTTTTGAATTAAAATCTATACTTTAATAATTTATTTAAATGAAATCATATAATACATGAAGAATAGTTTATTTAGAACTAAAAAAATTCGATTATTATGGGTTATTACATTTTAATTTTTTATCCAAACTTTATTATTTTATGATTGATAGTTATTTATTTATAGTATTAAAATGATTACATTTTTTCAAAATCATCTTCTAATTAAGTTATTTTTTTAATAATAATCAAAAAAATATTTTTATAGTAACAACATTTTTAATCATTAATAAAAACTATATATCAATGGCTATTATGCATTTTAATAAACTGCATTATCAAAACATTATAATCACTTTTTGATAATGAGACACTATACATAATAGGAATAAATTTTTAATAATAATAATTTTTAATAATTCTAGTGGAAAACATTAATAAATCAATCAATAATAATAATATTTACAATTATATGTTCTTCGCAAGTGGAAAAAATCAATCAATCAATCAATAATCATAACATGATTATTGTTTTGAAATTTATCTAGTATCCAAAGAAAATGAGTATCTTTCTTGTTAAATACACTTAAATGAAGTTAAATAAAAATGAGGTATTTGTACCATATAGATAATAGGTATATATTTTAGTTAATTACTTCCCCATTCTGTCATTGAATTAGAATTTTGGGTTACACACTTCAATAAAATATGCATACATGGGTAGCCAACAGCGGAATTCATTGGAAGAATTGTTTTCCATAACTAATAATAAAACAATGAAGTGTTGTTTATTGATCATTACATATATATATATTTCATTTACACCACATTAAAATTATATAGGAACATAGATAGGATGAAAAGTAAAAAAAACGTATATGTGGAGAGTAATTTAATGGTTTGTGGATATAAATAGGATATAATCAATCTTTCTGGTCCATAAACAGTTTAATAATTATCCAAATCATATCCCCAAAAATTATCAAACTAGGTGTGTAGTAAGGTCTACTTGGTCTTCACTGAGTGATAGTTGAGTCATTACATTATTATAAATTTTTAGTTTTATTACCCCTATATTAATATATTCAATATCCAAATACACATAAATGTATTCAGATAGAGATTTTATCTATACAAAACAACACATTCTGTTTACTTTACGAAAAAATAAACTATTTTTTGGTTGTGGGAATGTTCAATAATATTAATGGCTTTCGAAAAACATGTGATGTTATTGAGAACGAAACTAACATGGATGAAATATCCTTATTGAAAAAGAAAAAATTAAATAAAACAACACATTGATGATGACTTATAAATTAAAAAGCATACAATATAGAAAGTGTGAAAATTAATTTCTAAATAGAAAAAAATGAAACCTGAATTTAAGAATATAATGGATAAAGATAAGTATATAATTAGGGGCATAAATAATCCCTCATTAAAAATAGATAACATTAATGATAACAACAAGAATTTAATATCATGAAAGTATATGAAAATAATAAAAAATGACATTATAATAATATAATTGTAATTAAAAATGAAATTGGAGTATTAGAAACCCTTACCATTAAAATTAGAATCCAAAATCTTGATAAGAACTCCCTATAATATTGAGGACTCATTTGGAGATCTAGGAAAGAGAAATTTACCATTACGCCCAATGAATTTAGATTGAAGTTGAACTAGAGAATGGGTTTTCCTCTATTTTAAAAGAGTGGGGCTCTTTTATTAAATTGAAAACATTGTTTTTGTCCTATATGTTATAAAAAATTAAAACCAAATAGACTTGCAATTTTTTTTGCCCATTTATTCAAGAATGTTAATTTTTCTTTTATTATTTTAATAGCTTGTGAGCTAAACTCCCCTAATTTTGTATTTTTTATGATGGATAAGATTCATTTTAAATTTTTTTTTATAAAGTTATAAAATTTACCTAAGGATTTGTGTGGTTTATTATCAGTTTATCAAAATACTATTATTACATTAAAATAAATTAAATTTATGAGAAAATTGTTTTTCATAATTCCCATTATTGTCCTTTTTACATTTCATTGTGGTCATTATGATGTCATAATACATACCGTAATTCCATATCATAATTAATTATTACTAATAAAATTTAATATCTCAAGAAACAATAAAATAACATTGTTGTAAAAGGTCAATGTTCTAATTAAAGAAATTAGTATTTTTCATCAAATTAATATTTTAAAATATAGGAAATAATTTTTTAAAAATATAATATAATATATAAAAAATAAATATATTTAGAATAAAACCATTTCTTTAGTTATGAGTGATTACATTTGTATTTTCTATATAATCATTTTTATTTAGTGTTTGTTAATTTATTATTTATACTTTTAAATAGTTTTTTATGAAATTATTCTTCTCATTATGTGGTTTTTATAATTTAAATACATGATAAGGAAACAAATAGTGTTAAAAATTATATGAACTATGTTTAGAAATATATATCAATGCCCATTTTTCTTTTATAATAAATACATTATCCAAAACTAATAAATAAATTGTGAAAAATACAATATAAATAATATAAATTGTATTCTAATATAATAATAAAAAATTTCTCATAATGTTATCTTATTATAAAACATTATACCTAACACTTCAAAAGAATATTTTTCACTAATAAAGCTTGTATATAGAATATCATAAAAATAATGTTCATATTAAATAAATTTCATGGTAAAGTATTTGGTTGGTAAAAAAATATATTTAATCATTTGACATATGATTGCTATAAAATGATATATTACCTTGCATTAAATTGTTATATGTTAACATTTTATGATGATGAAAGAATTTAAAATATAATTAAAACCATTACATTATAATGAGTTAAATACAATGAAATAAATTATTATATGTAAAATTAGTATTTAATTAGTAAATATGATTTCAGAAAGACATAAAATTATTTTATACTCGAAATAATAGTTTGATGAAAACATTTACAACAAAAAACATAGGTGATAAAAATGTTCATAAATTAATTTAACATTAACAATAAAAATGTATGAAAGAAATCACATAAAATATGTTCAAGGAAATATGGGATGTTACAATCCTCTTTGGTTCCTCTTATTCAACTTCACCAATACCTAACACTTTGTGTGGATTTTTTCATATTCCACATGATAAATAGGGATGCTTATATCTTCTATATCAGGCCCATATTCCATTACCTTTCCAAATCGACAACTTATCATTATAACCATTGACCTTCTAAAAAGATCCTTATTCTTAATTGGATTTGGGATGTCACACCAATCAGGACATTAGTATGAGGCTGACATGTACTAATTCACCTCATGATGTGGCCAAAAAAAGTTGTATCACATAGAGTGTTAAACTTTATCTAATAATATTTAGGGTTTCTTTCACGCTTTGGGTCATCCAAAATTTGGATCTCTATCAACAATTGAAATCTCAATACACTTTCTACCGAACATGGAATGGTGGTTTAAATATCCACTTCTTATCCATTGTAAACTTCATGGAATACATTTCGTAGAAACATGACAGGTTCCACATATGGAAGGGTCAATGGGTGCCGTAATTTTATTCTCCCATATCATTGAAGATGTTGTAGTGGAGGCTGTTTTTTAATATATTGTCTAAAATTATCTTCAACCCATTTCCCCAATTTTGGAGTGTTAAATATTGCAGTTCATGAAATATATTATGTCCACCCTCATTTGTTCATAGGAAATTCCAAAATTGTTGGAGTTACCCCCTCATGTATTATCATACATTGTTTAAGAATATCAATCTTTTGGGGATTACTTTGGATTAAATTACCTTCCCACAAGAACTTATATGGTCTATGTGACATTCTATCCCAACCCATTAATCACCATTATGAATTATGAAATGATAAAACTAATTTTTTAATACATGTTCCCCACACAGAACATGAAACATGTATACTTAGGTGATTTAGTGTATTTTTATCCAACATGATAGAGATACTCTACACTCACACGTTGTGATCCCCCCTCATCTTGATAGAATAAATTTTAACTACACAACCTCATTAGCACATTTTATAGTTGTCTATATGAACATGATCATTCCAATTCATGTCAGTATTTAGTGATTATTTTATGTTTCATCGAAAATATAAACCTTTTTTAGTCTTATCTACATGACATTGAACTAAAAATCCCCCCAAAGTACGATAATGTAAACCATAAAAAAAAATTTCATACACTTATTTGGTTTCAAATTTTGGAATTGCTATTTCCAATTAATGAAATTTTTTTCATTTCTATACATGACACATGGAATAACTAAAACTATTGGACAATTATATATAACATTCTACATTATTAATCCCTTTATAATACTTGAAATATGAAATTATAAATGTGTCCCACACCCTTTCCACATGATAGTGAGCTTTATTGAATAGTCCTCACCACACAGCATGAAAACTGGGTGATACTCCGGATCCCCACTCGATCATATTCACACTCTAGTGTTGGTATCCTAAAATGTATGGCTTAATTACCTTATTATGGGATTCATATTGTTGTATGGATCTCAAATTCATGAAATATCCCTGAAATATTTCCTGATTACCTACATTTTTCTCCATGATCAAACATTTATTGATCACTATCATGTTTCATCTCTTTGTTCTCAATTGACTAACCAATATTTCCTCAATCCTCTTCTATATTTAGTTTAGAACTGAGAAATATCCACTTTCCAATAGAACTATGAGTATATTGATTCCCTCTTTAAGGTATATATACTTATTCATAGATCCACCGACATAAGCCCATCCAAAAATCTACGACCACCTCTTCCCTATGCTAGTGCTTGATGCTAGTTTATTGAGCTTCCTTTTCCCAAGGCACGTCATGGAGGTGTCATTTTGAAAAGAATATGGTCTAATAATCATTATACCAAATTGTGTGATAACCTTTAAGAGGTATTTTTTTCAATGATGGGATTTCCAATTCACATATGGATTTCCCCTTCCTAATGTTAAATTGGTTATCTCATCCCCCAACATGAGTTCTATGACCATTAACTTGGAATAGTTTTTGGTTGGTGTTTAATGAAATTAAATATTTGTAATCCCATGGTTTGGGTTTTATTAACTTAAATAAAGAGACTTTTCTCCATGATTATTTTCTATATTATATTGGGGTATCCTCAATAAATGTGGGTTTATTGCTTCCAAAATATTAAATGGAAAACCTCACCCCTTTTCCAAGAAGAAGAACCATTAACCAATTATACCCATTTCATGGAATGATCTTCCTGGCCTTGATAATTCATTTAGATCATGTTTTTATCCGTTACACCTCCTATATGGGTCATCTTATCCATGGTCAATGATTCTTAACCTTAAAACATTACATTATGTATTCAAACTAGAAGGACACTAAACATACCTAGGAATGATTTGAAAAGACTCATCAACTTAAAATCCCAAAAAGGGTTCCCTTGGTGAAAATAAATACTCCACCCACTAAGTCAACTACATTAACATATGGGAAAAAATAGAGCACAAATAGAAATGTAAAAAATGCTTTTGGTGCTTATCATCTAACACTAGTTAAGTCATGGATATAATGACATCACCGATATGTTCATGAAATATTTAGTATTAATCACTATTTTTACATTTCTATAGTCCTTGTTATAAGAATTCAAAGTATACAAAAAATCTAATCCTCATCATATGATAATGAACTATAGGTTATATACCCTATAAGAAAAAAATTTAAAATGACTTTATGTATAGTGCAATCATCATGAACATAAACTATATGAACATCATTAAGAGAATTATTAAAAATGAATTGAGTTTTCAATTAACATTTAGTTATTCCCCCTCCCAATTGTGAATAGACAACCCAACCATTGGCCTATGAGCCATGACATTAAATTTTATACCCTCCCATCAATTTCTTGTGTGTATGTATTGTGATTTTTTATTCATATTGGTTTATTTTACATAAGATAAGAAAATAGTATTACCCATTATCTCTATTTATATTTATATTAATCTATATTTCATTTTCATGTATGGTTATATTTATTGACATTGGTGACGATAACTCACCACATGTTTTATATCCTCCGACTTCTTTATAGATAGATACACTTCTAGTAAATGATAAATGACCACAAGTTGGTAGAAATCCATGGTATATGTTAGATCACATTAATCTCCGTAATATTACTTATTTACATGGTCCTTTTCAATGAATGTTCAATGGTTTTATTTTACTTTTTTCGGTTTCACACTCCCACAGTATGGATGCACCCTATATATATTCTTATTACAAAGTGGTACATCCCTAGGTTGATGAACCTATACTTGGGATTTTTTTAATCTCAATATTTCTATCCCATGAGATTCAATTTCTCCTTTATTAATTCATTTTCAATTGGACTCTCATAAGTAGATTTAATAATTCCCTATATCACACCAATAGTCTAAGGAAAATGAATTATTGTATTACCATTATAAAAATGAAAAGGCTCATGCTTCAAATGCAAAGTCAATCAATGGTCCTAATTTTTCCTCCATTATTTATGATATGGTATTGGATTCTATTTTTTTATTTTTTCAATGTTCAATTGTAGCCGATCCACCTCCTCAAAAAAATGAGTCTTGAAGGAAATATCTATATTATTAAATTCATATATTCTCAAGTAACATGTTATCACCTTCCATGTTATTATATAATTCATTTTGGTACATTGGTAGGGGAACTCTCCCTATGGCATCCAGACCAGGATTCCTCGATTCTAATGAGTTCTTTCTTTTTTTGACACATTATTTCAACCTCAAAAAATCCATAACATACAATAATATAATATGTTATTAGGAGCCTCCATTTCCCCTTGTTTCTCTCACCAATTATTATTAATTTTAGATTAGTAATTATGGGTTGGATTATCTTTTATCATTATTCTAATTCCCCCAAATAACCCTCACTATAGGATGTTAAACTATGCATACAATGTCTTCACTGTATACCATTAAACTATATGGTGTTTTCCCTTTCTAGTGACAGAAAATGTTATGAAATATTTTTTCCAACTAAAGACTATATTACCTATGTGAAATAAATCTCAAAACATTCCCTTACTTCATTCTAGTCATATAAGAATCCCTCATAAGAACTAAATTTTTCATTACTATAACATTTCATGAAATGTTGTAACGTATTTCAACTTTTAATTCAACTCGTCCTTGAATCCCATCTCACCTTGTCATATTGCATGTTTTTCTCCACTGACTCATATTGAGCCCCTACCTCACCCAACTCTAGGATGGTTCTCGTTTCTCTATGAATATTCCAGATCAATCTGAGAGACATTTCTTGTATTTTCTCTATTAATGAGGCCCTATATAAATATATTTTGGTCTTCGTCTCTTTTTCCCCAATTGTTACATGTATTTCATACCTCCTCTACTTTGAATGGGCCATATCAATACTGATAGATTTCACAAATCAAAGTTATTTTTTCATTCATTTCCATCCCATGATGTATATATTCATTCCTAGATATTCTATGTAGAGTCAATCCAGAAACCCCTTATTCTTCACCATATAATTTTGGGGATTAATTCCTAAATTGTGTCCCATTCACCAACTAAGCACTAAGATTTTTTCTTTTAAATTGATATTATCTACACCACATGGCAAAAAATATCCTATTTTTTTAAATTATATATTTCCTTAAATTACAGACACACCACATTCTTTGAACCCTTACTATAAAAATCATCAAATTTCTACTAAAATGTTCCTAAAAATCTCTAGGCTCTAAAAAATATTCTTTATTTACTTAAACATAATTATTATGCATTCTATTTCTCCTAATAATCCTTTTTCAAGGACATTAAATTCCACTCCAACAGTTTAATCTATATATCCATAAACATTGGCCCTATTTTTCTCTTATTGGTGGGATTACTTTGGAATATTTTTCTATTTTATTTTTAACCCCGTAGTTTGTCATGTGAAAATGATATTTGAGGAATAATTATCTTTTATATTTTGGATATAGTTATAAATAACTATTTGGTTTTATATGATCATTGGGTTTGAGGCAATTACATGTTAAGATGTTTTGGGATGAAAATGCATGGTATGCGATTACATTTGTGGTTAAATTATGTCATGGTTATTTGGAGGAATTTATCTCATTTTGGTAATGTTATAAAATATTGTTTTTAAAAAAGGACAATACGAAGACTGTTTGACAACCCGTCATATCAGACAACGCTGTGGGAATCAAACCCACAACTAGAGTGCGATTGGGATGTATAGCCTGCCACTAGACTATGTGAAGTCCTTGGTTAGTGTGACTAATTATTTTTAGTTAAAAGATTTTTTTGATCAATAATAAGTCGATTTGGGATCTTATGTCTTATCAAATGAATACCCTTACTATAGGAAAATGATTTGGTGATTAAGTGATAAATGTTATTTTGGAAGACGTTTTCTCTGTCGGGAACACTATATGCATAAGTAATATAGAATACTGTGGGATTTCATTTGATGAGTATTGGTGGATTTCTATCTATGTTTTTATCGTGGATTTATTGTGATTTGTATTATTTATGGAAATGATTAACCTATAATAGAGAATATGTTATTTGGTTAATTACTTTTATGTATATGAATTTAATATTAGTCGATGCCATTTGGAGATATAATTTAATGTGGAAGACTACATAACCAAATTCTTCTATTATTAGTTTTTGAATATTAGTTTGGATTATATTGAATGATTTAAAGGACAATTTTTTATTGAATTGTATTTATTTATCTTTTGGGTTTTGTTGGTTTAATTTTAGAAATTAAGATTAGTGTTTCTTTCTCTAATGGAATATCCTATTAGGGGATTATCTTATCTTGTACGGACTGTTTTGGTGTAAATTAATCTCTAAAGACAAGGTAAATATATAGTTTATCCATTTTGGATCATGTGATTCTCTATATGTAAATTCATGCTCTTCTGGTGTGACCAAGTCATCTTGAATACTCATCGTTTGAAAAAAATTAGTTAGTTGTAGAAATTTATTAATGAATGAATCTATAAATAAAAAGTAAGTATAAATCTTTATGTTATTAGTCAATCTCATAAACAAATTACTCATCTTTATGAAATGTATCTTAAAACAAAAAAACGTTGTCTGTTTACTTTTCCTACTGGGAAACTAATGACGATTTGTCCCATTAAAAGTTTGTGGTTTTCTTGTTGTTAACATTCTCCTGATCTTGTTTTATATCCCTCCCCATCAGAACATGACACCGTTTTTTCTTCCAAATCCATTTTTTCCTACATGGAATCCTAGTATGGGTTATCTCAGGTGACCATTGTACTACTCTTTCTTTCTTTTAAAATGATAGTTTTAATGAATCTTTTTCTGATGTGAGACTTTCAATTATGTTCCCAATCACTAATTTTGAATATTTTGAGGACGAAATTTCCAAAAGGGGGGAAGAATGTAACACCCCAAGCTTCCACGGTACGCTTCCCTTTGAATAATGTAATAGCTAGCATTATTCGCAACTTCGAGATTCTAACACACTGCGACCAATCAAATTAGTCATTATGAATAGTAATAGCAACTTTTTGAAATTTTATAAATTTTATATTTCAAATTGGACTTAATGTTAGATTTGGAATATTGAAATTATCTTATGGTGAATTTTTGGTATTTTTCTGAAAACGTTCAATTTTTGATGAATAGTGAAAAACACTGAGTTATAGTTTAAAACCGAATTTTTATTTAAATTAATTTTAGGTCCAAATAGATTCACAATAACTATATAAGTTCAATTTAATTCATTTGAGTAAGTTTATAATAATTTTAGATATATAAAAATTTTATTGAACTTTTTAACCGTCTTTTACCCACCTCCTAGAAGAATTTGCAAATTTGAATAAAATATAATTTTACCACTTCTGTGAATTGAATTTCAAAAATTCTAGAGACACGGTTGATAACATTAAGTTAAATTTGGTTTAATAAGATAAAAAATTTTGGTAAATAATAACTGTTGACTTTTAT